>CM053773.1:31418403-31736767 GCA_028658325.1 Potorous gilbertii
ACAAATGGGGAGAAAATTTTGGAACCCAAAATCTTGTGAAAATGAATGTAAAAAGTTAAATAAATTTATTTGAAAAATAAAAAAATAAAATAAAATAAAATATAGCATGAGTCAACATAAATACGCCAATCAATTCACAGCACCAGGGAATAACCCAATAGGGATCAAACATTGGTAAACATCATGCTTAACCAATCACAGTGAGGGACTCAAATACTATCATACCTAGGTTGTAAAAGCTCAGGAGGACGTATCCTCCTCCTGAGGTTGAAAAAAATCTTACAAACAATTCAAGCCAGTAAATCTGTGACAGCCTGTTGTAAACAAATTGTTTTGGCTTCCCTGATTATAGAGGCTAAGCCCTTTAAACTAATATACCACGGATGAGAGGGAGCTGAGTTCTGGATTGGAAAGTAGAATGTTCAAAATGTTCAGAAGATAAGAAAAATTTAAATATATAATAAATAAATAAATAAATAAAAATATGTAAAGCACCATAAAATGTGTCAAGCTGGGATATATCGGAGAAGTAGAGATTGTCTTCCCAGCACAAGGTGAAAGGTCAATGATTAAGGGTGTGACTTTAGAAACAGAGGAAGGAAGGGAAAAAAAAGAAAATGTAAAAGAAAAAAATGATTTACATGATACTTTTATTATATATTTAAAAGGAATAGCAAGTTGTACATAATAGATTTGCAGTTTCACGGGCAGTAATTTTTTAAATTATACTGTCATGGAAATGCTTATTTTATTCCATAAAATAAAAATAAAAGAAAAAGAGGAGGTATAGGAGTATGGTAGTAAATGCTTAACAACTGATTTTATGAAAAGAAATGTAAACATGATACACTTTCAGGTTTAACTTGCATCATTAACATTTTCTCCATTGCTTTCTTGTCTAGATAATTAATAATAAAATGAGGCCCTGATTTGTAGCATTTTCTTATTTTCAATGCATAAGTGCTAACCCTGCAAATTTAACAATTGGCCCTCTCAAGCCACTCTTGAAATGGGATATCCAAGCTAGTTAGAGATAAAGCATTGGCAAGATTGGTGATGAGTAGACTTGGAACAAGGGATGGTGAAAGATAAAGGAGGCTAAAGTGAGAAATTAGATTTGTAAGACAATAAGGGAGTGTCATGTGTAGGACTGGAAAATGAATGAAAAAGTACAGCTGAGAGGATCATGAGATCAGTTATCAATATGTCAAGTTTCAAGTTTCATGGGCTATTCAGGTATGAAGAACATGCCAAATGGAGACATGGAACAAAGGAGAGAATTAGATGTACACTGTGTATGAATTTCCTTCAGGTTAAAGTGATGTCATGAAGTAATGAGAAATTAACAAAAAAATAATAATAAATAGTTTAGCATTGTAGGAAAGGTGTATCCCTCCTCCTGTAAAGGAAGACGTTGTTGAGTGGGTAAGGTTTAAAGTACTGTACCTTGTATCAATGGCAGTTGGAAATGGTCAGTGAACATTTACTTTTGTAAACAGTGTTCCAGATAGCAACAAAATTGACAATCTCATCCATGGGGGACCTTCTATTATTGCCATATTTTGCAATAGCCAGTGTAGTACACTAGTGACTATTATATACTCTCTAGAGATCTTGAGGAAATCTTGCAACATTTTTGGAGGTTCCTCTTTTGAGCGCTTATGGAAAGATTTGGACAAGGATTAAATGGGCTGACAAGGCAAGGACAGGTTAGAAGCTGTGGCTTTGGAGGAGACACTATTATGAAGATAGTGTGGTTGTAATTAGAGCTGGAGTAGCTCTCATAGTCTATCTATGTCAATCCTTTCATTTTTACAGATGAGGAACCTAAGGTTCAGAAGAGGGAAGTAACTGGCCTGAGTGCACACAAATAGAAAACAGCAGGATCTGAACTTAGACCCTCTTCATTTAAATCTAGTAATCTTTTCATTGTACCAATGAAGTATTACTGGGGAGTAAGTTTATAATCATTGAAGTATTATGAGCACCGACACTTTAATCATTCTTAAATTGAAAATAAATTCTAAAAATATGGAAATAGAAAATGGAAGGAATTATGCAAACTGAAACAAAAAGATGGAGATAAAATAAAATGAGTATTAACACTATTTTTGCCCTGAACCTATGATCTATAGTGTCATGAACTCCTAATATGAAAATCCCTTCCATAGATTCAAATATAGGCAACTCTCTCTTACTTAGATCCTTAAAATTGTTTGAGATCACCAAGAGATTAAGTAATCTGCCATGGTAACCCAGTATGAGTCAAAGGCAGAATTTCTTGACTGCAAATTCAGGCTTCTATCTGCAATGCCCTGTTGTTTCTTGTTAAGACTATCAAGAGTTATTTCTAGCAGGCAAAATAACTCAAAAAACCCTCTGTTAGTTAAAATATGGCCTGAGGACAAATTTATAATGGGCTTCACTCTAATTTGAGGTTAAACAATAATCTGTGTATATGCTTTCAATAAATGCAAGTCAATACAGGTTATCTTTATCAAGTTCATTTCAATTTGCACACTGTTATTAGCTTTTTGCATTTGGCTCTCAATATGTCATGCCCTGGGATATTGTAGAAAGGCTTCCTATATTGAGTGGGAATTTGGACTCAAACCTCTAAGGTGCTTTCCAACTCTCAGATGCTATTTGCATTCACCTTTGGATCCATCATTACTCACTATAATGAGAGCACAGATCTTGTTAGCTCTATAATTAACAATTTTGAATTGATGATTAGAAGCTTAGCATCAATTCTAAGATTCTGCAGCCTGCTGAAAGGGGATATAAACCCTCAGTACATTTCTATTACTTCTAATACTCATCACATATCAGCAACCTACCACATTTGGGCCAATGCAATCATACATGATTACTTCCTTCCTAGTGCCTCATCATGTCAGCTTGCAGTCAGTATCCCTTCTGCCCATGAAGAAAAAAGGGTGAAATCTGGGAACACCACTTTTTCTTAATGAAAGAACATGGAACCAGGAATTAGGACATCAGGATTCCCTCTATACCACATGCCAGTCATGTCCATTTGGTCAAATCAATTACCCTTCCTGTGCCTGAGTTTCCTCATCTGGAAAATGGGAATAATATAACCTTTTCTGTCTTTCCTCACAGAGCAATTTTGATACTCAACTCACACAAAAATGCTGTACATAGTATATAAGTCATTACACAAATTATGCAGTTTATCAATGACTTAGTATTAGTTTAATATCTAATGAAAAATGGGCAGCCTAGGTAGTTCTTCCTACCTGAATTTCTCTTCGCCTTCCCAAAAGCTATGGCATTTATTAAGTTCTGCCCTTTCTTCCTGGTCTACTTGAATACTGACTTCACAGATAAGGCTTGATTTTCTCTGATAACCCCTGTCAATGGAAATCATCCCATTTTTTGAACTGTTCTGGTATTTTTTATTTATGTGACTTCTTTGTTAAATTATGTAGGATGCCTTGCTATTGTTACCTATCTTTTTTATTTAGCCATTCGTCTATTCTGTATCCATCAGTCTATCCAACTAGCAATCTGCCTACCTATTTCTTAGTCTAGCTGTCTCTGCATCTAGTCTTATCAGTGAGAATGTAGGTTCTTTCAGAACAAGTCAAATGTCATATCTCATGTCTAGGAGTGTTTTACACATAGAGGTTATTAATAAATTTTTGTTGAATGACTAGAATCAAGAAAGATCAATGGGAAAACCTACAAGGGAGAAGGCAATCAACAGTATTAAATGCTTCCAAAAGATTACCAAGGATGAAGATTGTGAGAAGACAACTGAATCTGTCAATTAATAGATTACGATTCACTTTGGTAAATTAGTTTTTAAAACAATTGAATGATGAGTTGGAAACCATATTGTAAAGGACTTAGAAGAGTGTGAGAAGAGAGGAGAAATCAGAGCAGAGGAAAGGCTTTTTGATAATTAGTAATCTTCCCACTGAAAGAAGGTAATCATATTCTTTCTGTTGAGATGCTGCATGGGTCATTTGATTTCATGTCATTCCATTTCTTAGGGTGTAAGTCAGGGTACACTGTTTACTTGAGAAAGCCTTTTATCTATACTAGGCACCCCTAACTTCCTCTTCTTTCACTTTCACTCATCTATATATCAAATTCATTGAGCTCCCCCCACCCCATTCTACCCCTCCAAAAAAAAACTCAGGCCTGTGAAGGACTATAGTTCACAAAATAAACACCAGGGATATAGGGTGCCAAGTAAGTATTACAGTTATAGTTATATTGCATCTAATTTGGAAGCAGAAATGTGGATATTTTTGAATGGTTAAGGATTGAGCCAAGAACCTTGTACTCCTTTGTTAGTTGGACCTAATCCCTTGTGGCTTATAAAGTCTGAAAGCAGGTGGTCTTCTCCAAGCACTCAGAAAAACTCAGTCTCAAGAAGTTCATCTAGGGACAGTTTCTCAGCAGAAGGGACTATTTGTTACATAAGATACCTCAGGAAGGTCAAGATAAGATACTTAAAACTTTTGTTTGTTGTTTGAACAAAGCCTTTCTCACATGCACAAGATCAAAAGTAGAGCGTGGGGAGGTAGGGGCACTCTCCAGTAATTATGGTCATTTGCTCTTAACTTATTTCTTACTGTGACTGACATTGGACTATCCACTTAAGGACAACTAGGTGACACAGTGGAGAGTTCTGAACTTAAAAGTCAAAAGGAACTGAGTTTAAATACAATTCAGATACTCACTATGTGACCCTAGGCAAGTCAATTAACTTCACTGAGCCTCAGTTTCCCCACTGGTAAAATGAGGGTGATGGATTTGGTGGCTTCCAGCTCCAAATCTATGCTTCTGTGTTGTAATACCTGCTATATGTACCTCACAGGGTTGTTTGTGAGAACTATAAGAAAGAATGTACATAAAGTGCATTGGAAATCTTAAGTACTATATAAATACTATTTGCAACATTATAATTCTTATGAAAATATTGAAGGTGCTGTGGCAGAGTGGACAGAGTGCTGGCCTTGGAGTCAGGGAGTCCTGCCTCTACCACATACTGGCTTTGTGACCCAATATTGGCAAGTCACTTAATCTCAGAATAATTGTTGATTTACATGGGTGGTGGGAGTTTCTTTAGCAGAAACTTCGGAAAGCAGTGAAATCAAAGGCACAAATCTGGAACAAATTCTCTCCCTCTCCCTATCCCCCTTCCTTTCCTTCTCTGTCTCTCATCTATATCTATGCACCTATTAGATATATATATCTATAAATAAAATATATACACATCTTTTACTATTAACACATATATACATGAATGAGTATATATGCATATGTATACATACATACACACACATATATACAGAGAGAGAGAGACAAAGTAAATTACTTATTAGTGAAACCTAATAGTGCATCAGGATTCCTATTTTCTTGTGTAAATGAGTTTTCAAGACAGAACTAACTTCTAGATTTCACAAAATGGACAGGCATTGGGTACAAATTGGATATGGGGGTGCGGGTGGTGAGAGATAATGAGGGATCCAGGATGACTCCTCCATTGTAAATCTGAGGAACTGGGAAGATGGTGTTATCTTCTATAGTATCAGGGAAAGCAGGGGATGGAAAGGGTTTAGGGGGAATTTACAGAGCTCTGTTACAGAGCTTAAGATGGTTACTGTGTATCCACTTTAAAATGTCTGAAAGGTGGTTGGAAATGAGAGACTGGGAGTCAACTGAGAGTTTGGAGCAGGGATAGGTAGATTTGAGAATCATCAGCATACAGAGCATAATTAAATCAATGGGAGTTACTGAAATTGCCACATGAAATAACATAGAGGGAGAAGTAATATAGGGGGAGTATAGAAAGAGAAGAGGGCCAAGGACATAGATCTGAGGGAGGTTACAGTTACAAGATATGATCTGGAAGAGGAACCAGGAACATAGACAGAGGAGTGGTTACATAGGTAGGAGGACAACCAAGAGAAAGTAGTATCTCAACAACCTAGAAAGAAGAGAGTGTCAAGGAGGAGAGAGGGGTCAACAGTGTTGAAGGATGCATAGAGGTCAAGAAGAATGATGTTTGAGAAAAGATCATTGGATTTGGCAACTAAGAACATTAGTAACTTTGGAAAGAGCAGTTTTGATGGAATACTAAGTAAGGTTGGAAGCTGGATTATGAGGGATTAAGAAGAGACTGAGAAGAGAGAAAGTGAGGATATCTATTGCAGATGATAGTGGAGAAGGAAAGATCAAGTGAGGGTTTTTTTTTCCAGGATAAGGTAGATATGGGAATGTTCATAGGCAGTGGGAAATGAGCCATTTGACAGAGAGAGATTGAAAATAAGTGAGAGAGGGAGGATGACAAAGAGGGTAATCTGTTAGAGAAGATGGGAGAGAATGGGATTACTTGAACAGTAAAGGAATTAGCCTTGGTAAGGAGTAATGCCACTCTATCATGTGAGACAAGGGCGAACAAGGAGGTAGGTGCAGAAGGAATCTAAATGATAGGGGATGAGGGAGGATGGAAAAGGGGAGTCCATGACAAATGGCTTCAATTTTTTTTGGTAATATATGAAAGACAATGGCAGGAGTAAGAGCCATGAGAGATGTGAGGACAGATGGAAAGGTTTGTAAATCACTGTGGAGAGTGGAATAGTGTTTTGATAAGGGAGATATAGTAGGATTGCCTAGCAGCAAAGAGGACCCAGTTGAGGTTATATAACATAAATTTGTAGTGAACCCAATAAGAATGGTTACTTTTCTCCACCTTTTTCCAGTGCCCTGTATATAGGAGCAAATGATAAGAGTGATCCAAGTCTGAGGTATGTGACATAAGAGGGTTAGGGATTAAAGAGAGGAGGACAGCGTATAGATGAATTGGTTCTCCAAGGTGCCAAGATGGGGAGAAGAGGAGCTAGCTAGCGCAGAGGAGATAACCTGGGAGAGAAGTGAGGGTTCAAGGAATTCCAGATCTTGGTTCAGATGAAGAGTAGGGTTTTGTAAGGGAAAGCAAAGAGAAAAGCAAAAAGTCAATAGATCGCAGTCAGATGCTGGTAGGTGTCAGACTGGTGTAGGAGGGCTGAAGGGGATGGGAATGAGGAATTGGGTGGTCAGGGAGTTTGAATGATGATCTAGGATGTGATGGGCATGACTATTATAGAATGGAGGTAGTCACTTCTGCACCCTTAAAGGACAGATACAGCAGGAGATAGGAGATCCAAAGTCAAAGGGAGGATTGAACTTCTCCCCAGAGGTGCTCCACATCTAAGTTGGGAGACTGGGCCAGCAATAGTCAAAGTAGTTGCTTTGGGATAGATACCTGACGCCACCCTGGCACCCAGCAACCTTTCCTCAGGGGACCCACTGCACCAAGTAGCACATGAAAACACAAGGTACTCGTGTATGGTCTGAGGTCTTCTCACCCAAGGAGGCTGGTTATGAGGTAGCAACAGCAATCATAGACTCCCAACCCAGATGGAAGACACTAAGCCTGGCTCCTAGCAGCCTTTCCTCAGTGAAACAGGAAAGGGAAGTAAGAGGAGCCAGTTTGTGGGGACCTCACCTGAGGAGGTTGCCTGAATGGTGCTTGATGTTTTTGTGCTATTTATTTAATTTGAATGTCAGATTCAATTAATAGCAGAAGTTCGTCATCAGAGGGTACTCTAAAGAGCACATTAAACATGTTTTCTTTGTTTTGTTCTTTTTTACGACTCTCAGAAAGGTGTTTATTTTCAATGATAAATTTTTGTTTTGCTGCAGCAGAAACCCCAACACACTAAAAATTAAGTCCTTGTCAGTTGAGGACACTGAAATAATTAAGAAAAATGTCAGCAAAGGTGACTATGACTGGTAGTAAAATTAGCCTTATGCTTTAGAAGTTTTCCATTTTGGCAAAAGGTAGATGAAACTGTACACTAAAGTTAATTAGTAACAACTTTGTTCACTTTTTAAAAAATCAGATTTTTTGGTTGTTTAGAAATATTTTCATTTCTACAGTTGTCAATTTAAAATTTTAAACATGATGACCTGTGTGTTTTTCCAAATAATTTATAGTCAGTTTGCAGTAATTGACTCCAAATAGATACAAATCCTTGCCTTCATCCTAAACGGGAGAAATCTGAAGTCCAAAGAGATGAAGTAATTTTTCCACATGTATATTCAAATATATAAAGGATCAGAAAACAGAGTTCAGGCTCATTGTGTTCTGCTAAAATGCATTGGAACATGCTGCTACTTGTGAATTGCTGAAAAGACAGTGTTATTTCCCTGACCCAGACCAGAATGTGCTAGAACATTTACTCCTTCATGCAATGTCGTTTTAACAAAAAAATAACCTCTTGGATAAAGTTTTAAACCAAGTCCCTTCTGTTCTTTCCTTGTTCCCTCTTCCCCGCCCCCATCTCCCACCTGGGAAATATTTTCTCTTAAGAGTTTAGCTCTTAGTATTTGGAGTGATATGCATTGTAAAGTCTCCAAATACTTTTATTTTTTATGCTTAGAGAACGGCCATTACTGTGTTTTAAAAAGCATACTTTGTACAGAGTAGACATGTATATAAGTATATATAATGTGTACATATATGTGTATGTGTACATATAAACATTTATGAACATATATACAAATATATGTATATGTACATATCTTGTTTGGTTGAGCTAAGCTGTTTTGAAGTTTTTAATTTGGGTAATGGAGTCTCCAAGATTGTCATTATTTTGTCATTAAATACCTTCAGGAGATTGATATTTCTGAAACTTAAGCCAATAAACTTTTACTAAGTACCTACTAAGGGCAAGCAGAGGGTTAAGCCCTTAGGATATGAAGACAAAGGTAATATAATCACTTTCCTCATGGAATTTACACAGTGGATAGAGAGTGGTGGGCCTGGAATTAGGAAGACCTAAATTCAAATCTAGTCTCAGGTACTTCAAAGCTGCGCGATTCTGGGCAATATAAGTATAAATATAATCTCTGTCTGCCTCAGTTTCTCCAACTCTAAAATGTGGCTAATAATAGAACCTCTCTTCCCGGGTTATTGTAATGATAAATATGAGATCATATTTGTAAAGTGTTTAGCATAGTGTTAGCAGGTGCTTAATAAATGTTTTCCCCCACCCTTTTCTTCCTTCAGATCAGCTGTTGCAAGTCATGGCAGCACTTTCCTGATGTCACAGTCCTCTTCAAGAACCAGTTAATTGACTGTTTCCAATAATAAGACAATTGTCAAAAACTGGTATATGTGTTATCTTCTATACACTGATGTAAGGAACTTTAGAAATAATCCTGAGTAATAGGAGGGCTAAGTTTAGTATAGGGGGAAAGGAGTAAAATAAAGAGAATGTGTTGCCTGAGGGAGTTCTGGCAGAGGTCTTCAGGTCAAGGTTAGGTGATCACTACCTGGAAATGTAGAGCGGATTGGTTTTTTTTGTTTGTTTGTTTGTTTTCAGGTACTGGAGTAGATGCCCCCTTCTTCTAAGAGGGCCTTATCATTATCAGATTCTTTGTCTAAATGAGGCAGGGAAGTAGCCTGGTTAGTGCATTTTATTGCATGAAATAGACTTCCTGTTCCTCTGAAATAATTTGCTTGCTTATAAGAGAGTTTTTCACCATTTTCCACCATATTTTTCATCAGCTTTTGGTTTCAAGTAACAAATCAGTCTCAACAGAGAGACACAGAATGGGTTCTTGCATTTGCACATTTAATAGAACACAGCTTTCCTCTGATTCAAACAGCTGATGTCTTAAGGTATCTGTGTTCTGATACTAGACTTAAGGGCCTCAAATCCCAGCTTTTCTGTTTACTGCCTGTGAGGTCCCGAGTTCCAGGATGTAAAAAGAAAGGTGACCTATAAGATAGATCCAGTTCTACAGATATAATCCTACGGTCCTATGACCTCCAGTCTACAGAAGGAGTGACTCCAAGCAATATAAAAAAGGATGCTTAGAAACGCTTGCATATTTGGTGTACTATAATCATTCTGCCAATGAAGTATTTGCTCAACTCACATCTTCATTATGGAAATACATGATTTGTGAAACTTAAATAAATTCAGATTTTTTTTTTAAGTTTGAAAATTAACAAAGCATTTTCACAAAAATCCTGTGGAGTAAGTAGCCCAAATCTTTCCCCCATTCTATAAATTAAAAAAACTGAAGCTGAGGGAGGTTAGGTGAATTGCCTATTGGCATACTGTTAATATAAAAATAATTATAATAGTGGCTTAAATATATTATTTATGTTCATCACTATCAATGCTAATAGCTTATAATATATAACTATATATTATAATTGCACAATGATTTATACATATATTATTAACATCAAAGCAATACTGAATATTAAAGTTTGTAAGCTATTTCTGTCCTAATACTGCTCTGGGGTAAGTTATATATACAATTATTCCCATTATAGAGATGAGAAAAATGAGGCTTAGAGTGATAAAATGACTTATCCAATGTTTTGCAAATGGCAGAAATAGATTTTGAGTCCATGTTTTTTGGACTACAGGTCAGTACTACTCCAGTACACAGCTTCTCTCTCCAAGTGTAGTTTCATAATTATATTTCCCATACTATAAGTTTCATGGACATCAGACACATCCCCATAATGCATTCCAAAGTCAAGTAGGAATTACTTTGTCTCATATGCCCATATGATCCATTTCTTCCTGCAGAGAGCTGCTACCTGCCTTCCAAATGACATGGGAAGTTGCCTCAGTTTATTGTTTTGGATAGAAACATCCTATTCCTTCCCTGCTACACATTCACAAAATTTGCATAGTATTAGTAAAAGTTTTTATGTTATACCCACTATCAGATCATCACCTCCTTTCCACATCATCAATGTTCTTGTAGAGTTTATGTGGTGATTCTGGGTTATGAATGTTAGATCTCATTAAAATGTGTTGCTTTCATTATGTAAGTTCACTATAAGAGGATTTAGGTAACAAAAAGAAAGAAGACCAAAATGATATCACCATTGTAAAGTGATATTTCAGTGTGTCTAGCTGTGGCTGATCAGACCAATACAAGCTCGGAATGCTCCACCACAGGTTGGGCACAGATAGTCCGTGTGAATATTTGGGTTGGATATCCCAAATTTGCGCATCCTGCATTTACTTTGTGCTATCTCAATTCTGCTTTGTTCAAAGAGCACAGCACCTTTTCTTACCTGGGCATGCCATGCTGAGCAGTCCTGTGCCAGTGTCTCCCATGTTACACAGTCAAATCTAAAGTTCTTGAGAGAGACCTTGAAAGTGTCCTTGTATCGTTTCTTTTGGCTACCATGTGATTGCCTGCCCAATGTAAGTTCTCCAACAGATAGTCTTTTTGGCAAGCGTACATTTTGCATTCAAACAAGGTGGCCAGCCCATCAGAGTTGCTCTCTCTGAGGCATAGCTGAATGCTTAATGTTCAGCTCCAGCAAGGACTTCAGCGTCTGGTACCTTATCCTGCCAGGTGATCCTCAGAATCTTCCTAAGGCAGTTCAAATGAAAGCAATTCAGTTTCCTGGCATGGCGCTGGTAGGTTGTCCATGTTTCAAAGATACATAACAATGAGGTCAGCACAACAGCTCTGTAGACCTTCAGCTTGGTAGTCAGTCTAATACCTCTTCTCTCCCAAACCTTTCTTTGAGCCTCCCAAACACTGAGCTAGTTCTGGCATCAACCTCATTGTCAATGTGTACATTTAGGTAAGTAAAGGATGATGAAAAAACAAGGGTATAGGAAAAGGTCAGATGGCAAAGATCATCAAGAAAATTACATGGAATTCTGCAGAGAGATAAAAAAAGGAAAATGAAGCATAAAAGGAAGAAGGAATGTGGCATCGGCTTGGTACAGATATACAACATATGGCTTAGGCAATGGTAATAGCATTAATAACTGCTGGCATTTATATGGTGCCTTAAGTTTTTATGGGTGATAGATTAAACAGGGTCAAATGTCTTGGCAACATGAGGGTAAAATTCTGCTGATGAAAAGCAGAAGTATGTTATCCTAGAAGAGAATGGAAATGATTTCATCACATTGGGTGGACACCTCAAAAAGTAAAATGCAGGAAAGAGCAACAAGACTAAATAAAGAACCTGAAGGTTGGAAAGGGTCATGTAATAGGAGGACAATGTCTGGCACCTAACCAACCAAGCAGATACCACAACCATCCAATTCACTCTAGCAGCTAACCAAAAGATGTAAATTTGATAATATATTTCATGAAGAGATGGACATGAAAATAATTTTAATTGACAATTTTTGGTGATCATGATTTTCTTGTTCTTATGAAAGAAGAGAATAAGTAGCCTCCTAAAGTAATAAACTCCTGACTGCTTTTGTCAAATGAACTGTTAGGACTATAATGACCTTTTCCCATCATTCTTCAGATCAGTAGCTCTGAGGAAGACATCCCAAATACATTATACCAATAAAAGCTACTGCCCAGAGCCTGCAATAAATTTTAGTACAGCAACTCTTTATAACACATCAGGATGCTTACCTCAAAAACCACTGGAAGACACAGTCCAATCAGACTGCAAGGAAGGATTCTAATTGAGGTGATGGATATAGTTTAAACTGATCTAGATTGGAAAGAGGATGTTCACCAAATCGGTCCTGGATTGGTTTAGGCCAAGTTCTAAATTGTAAAATTTACAAGTCTTTAATATTGTCACCTAGTCTTGTCAGGCCTAACTCTGCAATATGGATTGCATTTTCCCCCTTCCCTGTTCATAGAGCCATTTATAGATTAGGTCCTCATTGTCTATCTTACAATATGTATTACAATACAATCCGTATTGCAATAAATTTCTATTTTGTCTTCCTATCTTGAATCCTTCCCTTTACAAGTTTATCACACTTCTTCCAAAGTGATTTTCCTAGGCACAGAATGGATCTTTACTCACCTACCTCCATTGGCTCCCTATTACTTTTAGGAATACATACGAAGTTGTCTGGTTAGCATTTAAATCACAATTTAGTTTTATCCTAACTTCCCAGCCTTATATTTCATATTTGTTCACACTTTGTTTTTTGCACAACAGGTCAGTCATATTGGTTATTTTTCCTCATATATGGCCCTTGATTTCTTGTTTTCACATGCAGACTGAAATGTACTTCCTTCTCTCTCCTGTTTTAAATTCTTGGCTTCCTTCAAACCTCAGGTGCTACTTTCTAGATGAAACCTTCTATGATTCCCCCATCCAACTGCTAGTGTCACTCCCTAAATAATTACATTTTTTTGTATAATTTAGTGTATGCCTATATGTACACGTGCATGTTGTTCTTCATTCTCTCCCCTTCCCCAATAGAATTCTAGCTCTTTGAGAGATGGGACTGTTTGACTTTTATATCTGTAGTACCAGTGCTAGCAAAATCCTTGGCACATAGTTGGCTTTGATAAATTTGTGGTGATTGATTGATTACCCCAGCACTTTTCTCTATTGGTAAAGATAATGCTTTTTATAGTCTTAGGAATATAGATGAATAAAAAACTCAGAGATTGTCTAGTTCAACCCTCTCAAATCATAACCCTAAGGGCGGGAGATGTGTCTTGCCCCAGGTCACTCTGGTACTGCCAGGTACATGGCAGAACCCAGCTCCTCTGACTTCAAATTGATACTCTTTCCATTACACTATCATGCATCCTCAGGCCTGATTAGGCCCATTTTTTTTTTACTACATGCCTAGCAAGACAAAGGGAAGAAAGAACATTATAATATAGACACTTCCAGCAGAGATTCTTCTATAGAGGGCTGCCATTGGATGATAGAGGAACTATCTTCAGAGCTGAAGATACATACTCACATTCACTGCAGTCATATATTTATCTATCTATCTATCTGTCTATCTATCTATCTATTCATATAGAATGATATTACCTCTTACCAAGAGGCTATGCTTTTCCATATGATTAATTATTCATGGAACACCTCCTTTTGCAGCACCTTAGGATTGTAGCTTTATAAATGATGTACAATAAATAGATTATGATTTCTAAGCGATGCACTTAATTGAACAATAACTGCTCAAGAGGTCATATATCCATAACTCATATTGACTTTAATGGGAGGTTAGTGGGTGTTTCAGGGCAAGCTCAGGTCCAAAGATCCTAGAAGCAGCCACTGTACCAAATCTTGTTCAATACTCTCTCTTAACTTTTCATTGGCTGCTCTTAGAGTTATCCACTTCAGTCATAGATGAAGCCTGCAAATTAAGAAGACATAATTCCTAAGTTGAATTGCTTCTTAATAAATGACAACTTTCATCCTTTCGGTGATTAAATCTTAGGTAATCCAAGAGCTACTTTAAAAAAAGTGTTCCCTAGCAATACTGGAGCTAAGTGACTAAGAGAGTATTTTTATAATCTGACTGGATTCTTTTTCTTCTTTGTGCACTTTCAGCCTGTATATTATATGAGTATGTGTCCTTTTCTGTTTCTCAGAAAAATTTCTTTGAATTGTTGTAAAATAGAATGACATTCAATTATTTGTTTCTGTCTTGATATTTCAAAAATAGCAATTAAAGTGTCCAATATTGCTAAAGTCTTCTAAATCAAATTTATATGTAATCATTTGTTTAGAAAACAGTAAGAAAGATGGTTGCATTTTTCACAGCAGGACTTCTAGAAACTGTGAGGCACTGAGGAATGAATAGGAAATGGAAATATCTTTAGATGTTAGTTTGAGTCCCTAAATGCAAGTTAATATAAAAATTACATTACAATATCTTTTTTATTCAGTGTTCAATTTATCTTCTGTTTATGGGAAAAGATTAAGAGTGACCAATCACTGATGTACTCATTTACTGTGGTTGCTGTGAGTACTTAGATACCTCCCTCTGCGTTTTCCAAAGTTGAATAAGTCAGTTGGTATCTGGTATCTGAAAATTATAGAGTCAGGCAGTTGCCTATAATATAAACTTCATTCTCAACCACAAAAGCCAAAGTTAAAACTGATTTTTCTGATAGTATAAAAAAAAACAGGCCAACTCTCATAAGATCAATGAGGAAGTAAATTCAAATAATATTAAGTATGTACCATAAATGAAGTATTATATTCAGTACTGGGGGAGATGATGGAAAACATATTACCTACCATTCAAGAACACTGGACATATACTCATAGAGATGTGTGATCTGGTTAAAATGTGATTAGGGAAAAAATTAATCAAGACATAAAAATTTAGAAGAAGAAGTTCAAGTTCACCTAGAGAGACAGGGATGGCTTAGCTGACCCTTGAAAGAAAGAAGTGTTTCCAAAAGTAGCGATATTGGGGAAATGGGTGCTAAATTCAGAGACACTATGCCCATACTTGGAGGAAAAAGATTTTTGGGAGATACTTAGCAGTCAAAGTCAAATGGAACATACAATATGTAAAGAGTCTTAATATGAAACAAGGTTGGAAAGATTGGCTGGAGACAGACTATGGTGGACCTCAAATGTTAGGCTTATACAACAGTATTTTTCCTTTGATCTATAGGGAGCTACTGAAAGTGTTTGAGTGAAGGCATGACAGGGATATTATAATTCTTCAGAGAACAAGATAAGAGAACTTTGCTTATGGCCCAGAGTTCAACCTCATTTACCTGCAGGACTACATGAATTTACCCTGTATGATGAGTCAGAGTATGACATTAGATAGTCAAGGAGGAAGTTGGATAGATAGATGAATGCTACAAGAGGGCAGTCATGGAACTTCAGCATCTCAGACTTGAATAAGGCCTTAGAAGAGTCAGGCGAAAAGTCCCTCTTGAAATATACTTGATAATAACCCAACCTGTTCTAGAAGACTGCTGTTGAGGGGGAAAACAGGATATCCTTGTGTTGTTGGGTAGCTTTAATTGTGAGGAAGATTTTTCCCAATTAAGTTTAATTCCACTTCTCATATATCATCCTGCATTAGCACTTGAAGAATCCAGCAATCTGGGATTCCAAATATGTGGAGATGATAACCCCAGGCAAGGGACATTCTTCACATGTACTTAGTATAGTAAATTATCAAGGATGGTAGGTTTCCTTTTTGATCAGTATAGTTTTCCTGTGACACTTTATACCTACTTGTATGTGTCTTGTGTTTGAACTTTCTTTTCAAAGACGATGGTATCAGAGAAGTGATGACATGACTTGCACTTGACTTAGTTTTGAGTGAGGGAGGGCTGTGCAGGTCACCAGCCTCACTTTCTCCTCCTGAGTCCTCTTATGTGTCTATATTCATAGTAAAGCAGCTAGGTGACAGTAGTTACGCTGGGCCTGGAATTAGAGTTCAAATCTCAACTTCAAACATTTCCTAGTTATGTGACCTTGGGTAAATCATTTATTTTTAAACTCTATCTCAATTTCCTCAACTGTGAAATTCATGTAATAACAGTACAAATGTTCCTGCGTTCTTAATCAAATGAGATAATGTTTATTAAGTGCTTAGCATGGAACCTGACAAATAGCAGGCTTATAGTAAATCCTTCCTTCCTTCCTTTCTCCTTTCTTCCTTCTTTCTTCCCTCCCTTCCTCTTTCCCTCCTTCCCTCCTTCCTTCCTTCCTTCCTTCCTTTCTTCCTTCCTTCCTTCCATTATCATTTGACACAATTTCTCTTGGGTCAGTAGCTTAACAATGGATGGTTAGATTAGTCTGTGACTGACTACTTGGCCAAAGAGAATTAGGAAGTTGATCACTCTGTTAAAACTGATCAGTGCAGGCTGATCAGTTTCTCCTCTTTAGAAGGACTTGTTTTAGGTGAGGTTTAATTATTTAGACAAATGCTTATTCAGTTCGCCACTATTTCTTGTCAAGTCAAAGGTCAATGGTCTGACAAGGTAGCTGAGCAACATGTGGAAAACATTCTGCTAGGTAAAATGCCAACAGTCAGGAAGGTAAGCCAAATATGTTGACTGAGACAGATGTAGAGTGTGATGGTGATATTAGTCTAAATTTCTGATGAAAGATACATGATCATTTGTCTAAATTTTAACAAACAAACAAAACAGATTCCTTTTCATTTACTCAGTTATTTCTAGATAGTCTTTTTTTCCCTGTTTCTCAAGTGCAATTATGCAAAACCCATCTCTATTTACTAGACACAGTGGCGTCCTCTCAAATACAATTGCAAGACCTGATATTAAGTGTGGGCCATGGTGGACAATAAATGACTTACAGGGTGTGATTGAAGCATCCTTGTAAGGTTTGATCTCCCTCAAAACATTTCAGTCTTTAACAGTGTTTGAAGTTTCACCATTAGAATTACTCTTTTAGGTTGGAGAATTAGCCCTCAAAGGCCCCAGTTAAAATAAGCATGTCACTTAGGACAGTCAAGACATGGTCAATTCAAGTCAAGTTGAGAAGCATTTTAAATGTTTTTTTAAATGCTTTAGATACAAAAAATGCAAAAACAGTCCCTGTTCTCAAGGAACTCACAATCTAACACAGATGATTTTTGATCTTTTGTTTGAAATGATAACAGGACTCTAATGGAACAGGATACAGGATAGGATGGAAAATGTTGATCTGGGCCAAGGGTCATAGCCAAAGAGCTACAGAAATACCACTCTATGCCATACTGGGCAGTCAATGAGCATTGACCATCTGATAGGAATGTAGGGGAGGTGTTCATGAGAAGGGAAGGCATGCAAGATAAATCCTTGCCTATTCCCCAATGATGAGAGGCAGCCCTGAATAGCAGTGATTTGGTTAGACTTTTTGGTGAAAACCACATAAGCCTAGATAAACAGATGGACTCTGTAGTTATTTTCTTGGTGTAATGGTTTGCTAACGGAGGAATCCAAATGCTTCATTTCTGAAATAACTAAAGGGCATTATTAGGCAATAATTACCTCTCCTGATAGGATGGGAAGGGGAAGGGGGAGAGAAGGTGACCCAGTTAGAGAGAAGAGCCACAGGCCCCATGGGGTGAAGTCTAATCAGCAATAAACCCTTCTCGCCTGATGTCTTCCCTGACAATAGGCGAGCTCCAGCTTAATTAGACCAAAACCAACAATGCCATTTAAATCATTTCCTTATAATAATGCCAACCCCAAATAAATACATTTACTGTAACATTTCTTAGAAAAGTAAAAGGTATGAATACAGTCATTTTCTTTCCTGGTGCAGTTGAAAATGCAATATTGTTAGGAGTCTCCCTTTCTTGGCAGTGGGCTTTATTACTCTGTGTTTTCTCATTCTCACCTGTAGTACCACCCTCTAAGATGCTATCACTGTGATTTTACACGTATCTGTCACATACTTTGATTTTTCTCGAATACTAGTGAATATTTTATTTTTGTCTTAAAATGGTAATTGACTATTAAGTATTTTATCTTCAAAACTAGAAGTAGGTCTCCTCTTCAGGTTTTGCATAACTTAACTTTTGTCCTCCTGTTCAGAGGAGATTTGCCCCCCTGCCTTCCCCACAGAAAAACCACATTTCATTTAAAATATGATTTTTAAAAAGAACCCTTTTCCCCATTTTCTCATTTTTTCAGAAAACAGCATGAGTAAAGTTACATTGCAGGGTAATTATCTTTTGAGAAGCTGATTCACATCTGATTCACATTCACAACTCACTAGGCAGGAATATCCATTCCCTCATGATAACTGTGTTAGCAAAGAAAGACATGGAGTGAGGCAGGGCCATGAAAAGGGTACAAGATTTCGAGTCAGAAGAACAGGATGAGATTCCTAACTGTGTGATCAAAGGAAGTCATTTCATCTCTCTCAGATACAGTATCCTTGTCTGTGAAATGGGGATCATATTATTTACACTGCTTGTCTCACCGGGTTGTGGTCAGAAAGTTTTTTGGCAACATCAGAGCACTATGCAAATGGTATAATACTCATGGGAGGGGGGGGTGGGGATCAACAATTATCCTGACCTATGTCTCACTACTGGACCCTGATGACTCTCTGATGACTCTGGAGGAGAGAGTGAGACCAGCCCTGCCTCACTTAAATCCAATTCACTTGCAAGTCAAGACATCAACCTCCTGACATCACTTGTTCTCTTGGAGAATGAAGGACGAACTCCTGTGCCCAGGATCACAAAGGATTTGAGCTGTTATCTTTTTGCCATAACTTCTTCTACTATGTATTTATTATATACAAACATAAAGATACACACATATATATGTGTGTGTTTATACATGTGTATACATACACACACATACACACACACGCACATTCTATTCCTTTCATTAGAATGTGATATTCTTCAAGGTGAGCGTTGTTTCTGCCTTACATTATATTTGATCATTTAACACAATGGCCAGCAGAATATAAGTATTTTAATAAATTATTATTGATTGATTCAAAGTGTTCCCATTTATTTACCATCCATTCTCCTGGGCATCAAAACTTTTACTTGCTCAGTGCAGGGAAATTCTCATGGACATCCCTATGAGTGGAAGGGTTTCATTTACAAGAGCAAGAATTCAGAGCCCTATGGAAAGTTGAAACATAACTGAGATCAAGCATCATTTTTATTCCTACAATACTTTATGTCTACTGACTCAGTCCTTTGGAGGTCTTTCGATGTAAAACTGCCAAAATACAGACAGAACAGACACTTTATTTTTTGTTATAGAATGGAAGAATTGCTCTCCCACAAATAATTTTACTATAACAACATATTAGTTCCATCCTTTTTTCTGGTTAAATAAGTTCATTATATTAGAATGAAAATCTTTATTGAAATTTATGGATTGTGATAATTTAGCTATCCTATTTTCTTGGGCTCTGAGGAAACTTGCCTTCTGAGTAACAAGATCTTACTTAGGGGGAAGGTGAATTTTGGAAGCATTCTACTTTTTCTTTTTAACATTCCTCCTGCTTCTTTCCCCCCATAAATCAAGTCATCATCAAGCATTTATTAGACACCTACTATGTGACAGACTCTGTGCTAAGCACTGAGAATACAAAGAAAGTAACAATAATCCTTGTTCTCACAAAATTCATAGTCTAATAGGAGAGACAAGATATAAACAATTATGTATAGTGGAAAGATATAATTAAGGGACATCAGAAAAAGCTTCTTGTAGATTTGAAATTTTGTCTGTAATCTGAAATAAGCAACAAAAACTAAGAGGCAGAAAAGAGGGCAGAGATTATAGTCATAGAGGATTGCCAGTGAAAATGCTCAGAGTTAGGAAACTATATTGTCCAAGGCATAGCAAGGAGGTCAGTGTCACTGGATCTCAGGCTATGTGGAAGGGAGCAAAAAGACTGGAAAAGTAGCAAGGGGCCAGGTAAAGCCAAACACAAGATTTTACATTCAATCCTGCAGACAATAGGGAACCACTGGCATTTATTAAAATGGAAGGGATTGGAATATGACATAGTCATACCTCTGCTTTAGAGAGATCAATTTGACAGCTAGGCAGAGGATAGCTTGGATTCCCCTACATGCTCCCACAAGTTTTCTCATACATCTCTATCATTTCAGAGGATTATATTTTTCTTTATATAGTGACTATTTTTCTTTAGTTTAATAAATGTCTTCATTTTCTTCATTAGATTATGTTTATAATACACAAACTTTAAGGTCATCGTTGTGCTTACTATATACTTCATCACAGAATTCTTTGCTTTTTAATCATAACCAGTGGTGCATTTAGTACAGTGCAGAATGAATAGACCACCATTCACGGATCCCTTAAGGAATCCTAAGACTTTATTTCAAGGAAGACTTCTGGCTAGATCTATCTCCAAGTCACTTGTAAAGACACCAGGCTGATCATCAGTGTTTTCTACACTGTACTCATCTCTAGTCACTTCCATCAGACCTTCACAGATCTTGTCCAGATCTGTTAAGAATCACGTAGACCCGCAGTTGGCCAATCCAATAAGCTACAGTAAAATTTGACAGGCTACCCCTTTCCATACCACAGTTTGGTTATTCATGAGCATAAGCAGCATAGATAATTTTATTTTCTTCTATATAAGCATAAGAAATTTGGCAGATGATATCCACTGGTGATTCAGAACCTCATCTTGAATTCTGGTGCACTATCTTTGTTTTTGTCCTGTATTATTAAGTGTTTAGGCAGCTAGATTATACAGTGGATAGAGCACCGGGCTTAAGATCAGGAAGGCTCATCTTCATGAGTTCAAATCTTTCCTTAGACACCTATTACTTGTGTGACCCTAGGTATATCACTTAATCCCATTTGCTTCAGTTGCTCCTCTATAAAATAAACTGGAGAAAAAAATGGCAAATCACTTCAGCATCTTTTCCAAGAAAATCCCAAAATGGGGTCACAAAGAGGCCAGACACAACTGAAATGACTGAACAAATATAGTGTTTCTGTTGCAATTGTGTCCAACATTTTGTGATCCCCATGGACCATACTGTTTATGGCAAAGATACTGGCAAATAGATATTAAGTGACTTACTTAGGGTTACACAGCTAGCAAGCATCAAAGGATATGAACTCAATGCTTTCTGACTCCAGACCCAGTGCTTTATCCACTAAACCATCTGGCTGATCCTATTTCTGCATATAATAATCCAGGTTTTCCTTTTGCCTCCTTTCTCACTTGAAACAGGATTTATTTTTGATGTCTTTAACATCCCTAGTTCTGCCAAAAAAGTCTTTTTATTTTTCTTAAAGTTGTTTTTTTTTTCTCTCCTATTTTGGAAAAATAACTAAGAGCACCAATGATATTAGCTCTTGTTGATTAGAAACTGATTTATTCCTCCTTGATATTACGCCTGCAATTCAAGTAGCTACCGCCAGATTCCTCCCAATCAGAATCAGTCTTTAGTCTCGTTCCCCTTGGCAACCACATTGCTTCATCTGTCATTCTGCTGTGTCTCTTTTCTATCTATTCATCTATAATCCAGTCAGTAATTATTCCTAATTATTTACAGTTATATAAACTAAGCCTCTTAGCTGTTTCCATAAGTGCTTTCCCCTCTCTACTTATTTGTCAGATTCTTAAAGGAGCAGCACCTTTTACCACTTCTGAATGAAACTTTAAAATACCTTTTTAATAGAACCAGTTTTTCATTCTTTTCACAGTGGTCCTAGAGACAATGGAATGATGACAGCCCTCATTCTAGGTTGGAGAGGAATTGGTACTACAGTTGTTCTCAGGGTTTTTGAGGCGGTATGCATGAGAGAGCACAGAAACCTCATCAAGTCAGAGTTAATAACAATCTGGCTCAGGGCCCGGATCTAGAGAGACAGGCAACTCCTCGTTAACATGCAGCACTTGATCTGAAAATAACATCAGTTATTAAAAGAGAACTTGATAAAGAGGAGTTATACTTCAGGTTGGGCTTGGACTTCCAGATGACCTTGGTGGTGAGTCAAAAAACAACAAAAAAATGGTATTTTCTGTGACCTTGGTAAGCTTTGGAAATTCTGCTCCCCATGCTTAAAAATTCCAACCCTTGTATTAATGGATATGGAGGGATGGGGTGGAGTTAAGTGGCATCCCCAGATAATCACATGCAATAGACAATTACATGTTATGGAGTTTAATAGGTGCATTCATAAAAAGTAATATTAATTAATATTCAAGTGTCTCTTTCTGTGCCTACTGGGTGTTGAGCCCTTGGTAGCTGCCTACCTTGCCTATCCTAGTTCAGTTTTGTCTCTAAGGTCACTTTTAAATCTAAGAATCAATGATTTAGAAAAAAAAAAGATAACACATTTTGGTAACAGAACTTGGAGAGGGGCAAGAACCTTTCATTTTATAGAGACTTCCTCATATTCTTTTGAGTTAGAAGAGATCTTCACAATCCTCTAGACCAGTTGTTCCCAAACTTTTTTGGTGTCTGGCCCCCTGTACATTCTTAAAATTATTGAGGACCCTCTCCCCAAGAGCTTTTGTTTATGAGGGCTATATCTACTGATATTTACAGTATTATTATGAGAATAATATTTACCTCGAAGACTCTTTTAAAGAGTCTCAGAAGACCCTGGGGGGTTCCCGGACCACACTTTGAAAACTATTGCTCGAATCTAGTCTCCTCCCAGTCTAGGTGAAGTAGAGTGGAATATTCACTGAAGTGCTTTACTCAGGGTTAGAAAGATCTGGGATCAAATTCCACCTCAGATATTTACCAGTCACATGATTATCAACCAGACATTAATTCTAGTTTGTATAACTGTAAAATGAGAATACTATTCGAACATTCTTTTCAGTTTTTTTTTGGGGGGGGTTAAATAAAAGCAGATATGCAAATCTTAAGGTACTATGTAAATGCCAGACACTATTATTTTCTTACTGGAGAAGCAGCCTGGCATAGTGGATGGGGTGAGCTGACTTTGAAATCAGGAAGGACAGTGTTCAAGCCCCACTTCTGACAGATAGTAGCTATTTTTATTCATTTTTAAATAAGGTTTGTTAAGCACTAAGGATTTAACAAATATCTTGATTTATCCTTACAGCTACCTGTGAGGTGGGTGCTATTTTTAATCTTTATTTTATAGACAAGGAAACTGAGCCAGACAAAGGTTAAGCAACTTGCCATAGCTAGTAAGTTCCTGAGACCAGATTTGAAATCAGGTCTTCCTGGCTCCAAGTCCAAGACTCTACCCATTGTTTCACCTACCTCTGTGATCTTAACTATATGATCCTGGGTAGCCTCACAGTGTCAAAGGCAACACTTTATGGCTATAAGTTTCAAAACAGTTGCAGATCTATATTGATAGAGGGGGATTTCTTCAGGTGAAGTTTTTTCCCCAGACTGATGAAATTACAGTTCTATGGCACTGTGGATGGAGCTCCAGCTCTAGAGTGAAGATGACTTGAGTTCAAATCCAGTCACAGATATTTACTAGCTGTGTGATCATAGGCAAGCCACTTAATCCAATTTGTCTCAGTTCCTCATATGTAAAATGAGCTGGAGAAGGAAATGGCAAATCACTCCAGTATCTTTGCCAAGAAAACCCCAAATGGCAAATCACTCCAGTATCTTTGCCAAGAAAACCCCAAATGAGTTCATGGAGAGTCCAACTCCATCACCAGACCCAGAGCAGCAGAAATAACTTACTCAAAGTCACAGGTTTAAGCTAGTGGCAAACTATGACTAGAACTTGGATCTTGGGGATCTTTTCCATATCACATTGTTGGGAAATAGCAGGAAAAGGTAATTGAAGCTGTGGAATTCATTTGCCTCTTCTTTGTTAATGGAGTATCTGCACCTAAAATGAGATGAAGACATTTTTCCTGATTCCCTTTGTGGCCTCACCTTGAGTACCAAATTCTTGAAAGGCTACCACATATTCCACATATGCAGTCATGACCTGTGTGAATATTCTAGAGAAGTGTTGATTCCCAAAAACATATTTGGAGGATAGACAAGGCCATAAAGTATCATGAATATGTGTGGTGACAGGAAGGTCTTTTAAAGTCAAATCAAGTCAATGACAGCAACATCCCTTCATCCCCTAGCTGAAAATAAAAAGACCATTTTATCTGCCATCAATATTAGCACTGAGTAAGCACCCTCACTGTGTGTGCAGCAGAGCGCTCAGTCAAGGTCACATCTTCAAGTGACAAACACTGGAAATCATATTTAAAAATCCTGAAAGGCAAAGAGAAATTGTGTCTCTAGATAGTACAGTTTTGCAAACACAACACTTAATAATCACAATTACCCCTAATCTTGTCAATCTTGCTATCCATTAATCTCTTCATGCAGCTCATTAGCTCCATACCAGAATGCAAGAAGAGTGATGTTTCATGGAATTGTGGGCTTCACATTTGCTCATTTAGACTCAGAGCAGAGGTCTCTGAGAGCTGGCACCAAGATTCAGAGCAAGCATGGATTAACAATGGGCTGAACATCCAGATGGTGAGGGCCATGTTTCCTGCTTCCTCTGGGCTGTTGGCATGCTTGCCTTCTCCTTGGGTCAGCTGGGAAGGGAGAGGACAGGATTCTGTTCTGGAGCTCTCACTGTTATTTTCCAATCAGGTGCCTATGTATTTACAAGGGATTGTCTCTTTCTCTGTATCTGGGCCCGGAGCCAAGCTGCTATTCACCATGACAATGGTTGATGGGTCTCTCATGCCTCCTTACTCATTCTCTCTCCCCTTTCTTTCTCTTTCATATTATTAAAATATACCCTATTTTGAGGGGACGGGGATTTACAGCCCATGTCATCTCACGAAGCATGGGTAACCAAAACGTGACTACAAATAGATCATCACAGCCCCGAAAGTCAAAATTAAAGCCTTTCATAGCCATGACAGCTAATCCAGATTAAATAGTTTAAGAATTAAAATGCAATTTTAGGAGTCCTGAATACATTGGAGAGAATTAATAATGCATAGATGAAAACCTTTACCTCATATTTAATATATGCTACAGTAACATCAGAGGTGACTTCACAGGCAGCCTCAGCTATTTTGAATACACCCAAGAATCCGGAAGAAAGCAATAAAAGGCCATTAGATTGCAAAGAGTTAATACTCAGCTCCAAGAAGATTCCCTCAGACTGGCCTTCAGATCCTTTAAACTCTTATTTTAGATATAATTCGGACAGACATGTTTGTATAGCTTTCTAGTTCACAGAAGATTACCATATGATTTCTGAGCTCACTCCTAGATTACTACCAACCAGCTATTATATGTCCATTATATCTATTATATATTTATATAATTTATATGTCCATTATATAGAATATATACATATATGTGTACATATACACATACACATATATACATGTACATACATACATATACATGCTTATACACATGCATATATGTCTCAAATAGTTGCCTGGGATACCAAGAGGTTAAACAACATGCCTGGACTCACAGAACTCTATGACTGTCACAGGCAGAATTTGAACCCATGGGTTCCCAGCCCTAAGTCTGGTGTTCATTCACAACATCTGACTGCCTTCTAGTTCACAGCTCATTTGAAGAAAATTAGGAACGTCTTGGAGTGGGAGAAGGTGGTGGAGAGAAGCAGGGGGAAGGAGAGTGGCTTTCTAGAGGCAGGCAGGCAGGCATGCACAGCACAGGAGGAAAGCTGGATGGTGGAGCAGACAACACTGACTTTGGTCTGTAAAACCAGGTTCAAATTCCACCTCTGAAAGTATATGACTTTAGGCTAATCACTTAACTTTCCTGGGCCTCAGTTGCCTTATCTGTAAAATGGGGGAGCTGGATTAAAAGGCCTCTGGAGTCTCTTCTAGCTTTAGATCTATAACACTCTGGTGTTACATGGCATTCTAATGGCAAAAAGTAACACACACATTGCTCTGGAAGTGAAAGCTTCTTGTGATAGTGAGTGACAACAAGGGAAGAAATAGAAAAATTATGAAAAGTAAACAGAAAAATATAAAAAGGTAGGCCTCTTGTTTTAAGGAAAATTCCTACTCATTTCAGTTAGTCATGAGAGGGGAAGGAAAGAAAGGGAATAAACTTTTATATAGCACATATTATATACCAGGCACTAGGCTATACTTCATCTGCTACACACAACAACCCTGTCAGTGTGTGCTACTATTAGCTTTATCTTACAGTTGAAGAAAGTGAGTTTTTTGTGACTTGTCCAGGGTCACACAGCTATTAAGTGTCTGAGACTGGATTTGAACTCAGGTTTTCTTGACTTCAATAGGCAGCTAGATGACTCAATGGATGGAGCCTGGATTCAGGAAGATCTGAATTCAAATATGGCCTCAGACTAGCTGTGTGATCCTAGGCAAGTCATTTAACCTTTACCTGCCTTCATCCACTGGAGAAGAAAATGCCAAAGACTAGTAAAATTCCATGAACTGTATGGCCCATAGGGTCATGAAGAATCAGACATGACTGAATGACCAAACAACTCCTTGGCCTGAGGCCCAGTGCCCTATCCACTGTACCACCTAGCTGCCTGTTCTATGAGGACTACATTGTATTAAAGCATGGCCTGATGAGTGATGCTCATGCTCTTTTTTAGAGAAAAGGATAGAAAGTGGACCTGTGATTTCATCTGTCCATACAACCCCTGGATAGAGAACTACCCTCTATCAAAGCAGGCTGGCACCTTCCCTGTAACTTTTAGTCCTTGGAAGCCACCTCAAATACCATGAGGTTAAGTGGTTTGTCTTGGGTCACACAGCAAATATGTGTCAGAAGTAGGACATTAACCCAGAGACCTTCAAGGCCTGCTCTGTCTTCACTATACCAGGGTGATTCTCTATTTTACATAATTGGATAGAATAATAGCAATAATACTAACTCAATGTTAGGAAGTGAAGGAGCTACAGTTCACAAACATTTCTTCTCATTTCACGTCCACTTTCCTCTCCACCACACCTTCAGAAACTTACTGTTCTTACATCAATACTGGATCTCCTTACTCCGTACCTTTGCACTGGCTGGTCCCCATTTCTGCACTAGACTCTCTCCACAAATCTACCTCTTTGACACTCCTTCTGCAAGAACCTTTCTGAATCCCCCAAGCTCCTAGTGTCCCCATTCCATTTTTTTAAATGTTGTATTTATTTGACATATTTTTATTTATGGGCATGTTGTCTCCTCTAATAAAATTTAAACTTTTTGAGGGCAAGGCCATACTATATACTTTGTATAGAAGCTTCTGGTTCAGTGTTTGGCACATGATTAACAAATGTTTATTGACTAATCCATTGATATAAACACAAACTGAATAGAAACCATTTTCCCATATTTTGTGATATACCATTTGCTATTATTTGTTCCAATAACTCAGAATGTAATTCATGAAGACCTTCTCTGCCTTTGTGATTCAGCCACGACGACCCTTCAAATATTCCATTGGGGGGAGGGGTCTTTCTCTACATCTCAATATTGCATGGATCCCAGTGTAGACACATGAGCTGTCCATTTGTCCCTTGTTCCTACTATCATATCTCTCTGAGGATATATTATGGCACATCCCCCATGTAGCTCTTCATTAGTAGCTGAGAACTGATTACATAATATTTTAAATATACTTCTATGCAGAGCCCCTTCATCTTCCCAAAACAGAATTCACATTCCCATCTGTAGTTTTCATGTGTTTTCCCAGGTCTGGACTGCTTTTATCCTTTTCTCAACTCATTTAAATTCTACTCAATCTTTAAGGCAGTAGGATGCAGTGAGAAGAAGGGTAGATATGGAACCTCAAGATCTGAGTGCAAATATCATCTTTGCTATTTGCTGTATTTGTGGCCTTGGGAAAGTCTGTTCTACTTTCTGGGCTTTAGTTTCCTCATAAGCAAAATGAGGGAAACCAGAGGATCCATAGCAGTTATTGGACATTGGACTGTTCTGAGATGACTTTGATAGTGTTACTTAGCTTTGGATGTGCATTGTCTTGAATCAAACAATTAGACCATATGACCCTTGAGGGGTGGGATCATATATCACATAGAATTCTTGGTATTAGCCACAGTGCTCAGAAGAAGGTTGGGCATGTAGTTGAATTATACAGCTTTAGAATTGGGAGGCCCCTTACACATTATATGACCCAACCCCCTCATTTTTCTGATGATGAAATTGAGTCACTAAGAGAAGAAGCCTATGGTCAGAAAATCACAGAATTCTAGAACTGAAAGGAACCTCAGGGCGTATCTGGTGCAACCAGAATCTGAAAACTGGAAACTACAAAAAATCCAACAGGTACTCATTAGCCCTTGTTTGAAGGCCTTTAATGAAAAGGATATCTCCCAAAGTGGCCTATTCACTTTGGGGCAGCCTAATTGCTAAAAGAAAGCCACTGGAGTATATAATTTTTTTTAGATAGGGGATACCACTCTGAACTTGGAGTCAGCAACAACCTTGGTTAAAATCTAGCCTCAGCACTAGTGGTGGGATCTATGCATCTTGGTAACTTTTCCCAGTTGACCCTAGTTCTGCCCTCTGTGGCTAAAAAGGACAAGTCTAAAACTTCCTCCATGTACTAGCCTTTCAGATACTGAAAGAGAGTTGTCAATTTCCCATGAGTCTTTTCTTCTCCAAGGTAAGCTTACTTCCATCAACAGATCATATGGCAAAGACTTGTGGTCCTTTACCAGTTTGGTTCTTCCTGAAGGGATAAGCTCAAGTTTATCATTGTGCTTCCTAAAATGTGCTGCCCAGAAATGAATATAATGCTCTAAATGTGGTCTGAACATAGCGGAGTACAGACTCTCACTTCCTGCTTCAAAGTTTTGTCTGTCTTGCTCAGGATTGCCTTCTCTTTTTTGGCTACTATATTATACGGTCGATTTTCATTGAACTTGCAGTCTATAATGACTCCCGGATCATTCTTAGACAAACTGCTTTATCCATTTTGTGCTTGTGAAGTGAGTTATTGAATGTACAATGTAATATTTTATATTTATCCCTATAAATTAAATTCCACACACTAGTCTGTCATGAAGTTTTTGGATCCTGATTTTGTCATTTAGATATATTTTACATTTTTTTAAATTTATGGTATGAAACAAACATTTCTATAACATAGTACAATTAGAAAAGATGATTATACATGAAACTGCAAATCCTATGCACAATTTGCTATTTCATTCAAATATACAACAAAATTATCATGTAAATTGTCTTGGGAAAATTTGATGATGTCCTCTATACTTCTATCCAAGTCATTTGTAAAAATATATTTAAAAAAACCCAACAACACAGGGATGAGCATAGATCCCTGGGCCACTCCTCTGGAGAGCAAATACAAGGCAGATGAATGTCAGAGCCTAGTTCCTTGTAGGCATCAATAAATATCTATATAACATATTAATGATCAAATGAATAAACATGACATAATACAACAATCTCATGCACCCATATTAATTGTCATACACACACAATTTTATATTGATTACAGCACTGAATTACAATGACCATTTAGTGTTAAGATGGATATAGTTTCCCATTCAAATGATAATCTTGTAAAGCTCTCCTTAGGTGAATCGCCATTAAAATGCTGCTAATACTGACATGGTTTCCTCCCTTTCTTTTCCGAGATGAGAATGTGTTGCTCTGATTTATGAAGAATCTCATTTCTACTCTCCATTCATTTAAATCTCACAAAAGTAACAGTATAATGTACTCATGATGGTAAAATCAATAAAGTTGCACGTTGCTTCGACAATGTCTTCTCGTAATTATATATTTCCCATTAGTTTGTGCAAAATACAGCAGACATGAGTCAGATCTAAGCAGCAGTGCCTTTTTTTTTAATCCCTGCAATAGATCTTTCCTGGGATTTTCATGCCGTTCATGTTCCTTCCTCCTCTTTCATTAGTAGGATGGAACATTAGGGTCTCTCAAAGGAAACATGTTTGAAAGAGAGCCACTGTCTCTCAGGTTTGCATTTGAGTTCACACAATTTGTTGGCCCAAGAAATCATATTAACAATATATTTTGCCCTCAGTAATAATAATGGTTGACATTTACATTATCCCATTGGAATCTCAAAAAAATCTATGCGGGAAGAACTATTGCTCCCATTTTACAGAGGAATGAACTGGGACTCAAAGAACTTTGTGATTTGCCTGGTTAAAGAACTGAAGTTTTCTTGATTACAAGTCTAGTATTTTATTCACTGCATCATCTTGTATTATCAGAAAATAAGAGTGAAGGAAAATTGAATGATAAATGAACCCCTACCCCTCTTTTAGGCAATTCTATACTATTTCCATCAGGTGATCCAAAGTAACTCTCGTAGTTACTGTTACACTATAGTTGTAGTGTATATTGTAGTTATAGTCTGTAGAAATTAGAAGTCTGTTATAAAGCTACATCAATGGTTTCTGTTTCTCTTTAAATAATCTATGATTTCTACTTTGTTTTTCAGTTGTTTCAGTTGTGGACAGGTTCTTCATGACCCCATGTGGGGTTTTCTTGGCAGAGATACTGTAATAGTTTTCCACTTCCTTCTCCAGCTTGTTTTATAGATGAGGAAACGGAGGCAATATGGTTAAGTGACTAGCCCATGGTCATACAGCCTCCGTCTGAGGCCAGATTTGAAGTTAGGAAGATGAGCCTTCCTGACTTCATACCTGGCACTCTATCTACTGTGTCATCTAGCTACCCAACTATTTTCATCTTATTCTAACTTATCTCCCCTTTTAGGTAGCAAAGCCCAGCAGTCAAGGCCATAATCTGAATATAGGGATTAAGGTCTTGTCCAAAGGGCAGGACTTTTCAGAGAAAGTAGAAAATTCTGACCAAGGATGAAAGAAAAAAAAAAGGAAATTGGAAGATTCAGGTTTTACCTAACATAGAGGTGAGGGAGGCTTTAGGGGAGAGGGAACTAAAGCAAGAAAGAAGCTTCAAAGAGACAGGGAAAGAAAATTGAGAACTCTAAGTCGTTTAATTAATTAATGTCGATTAAGTCAATTAATATTACTTAAGGGTTCAAATGACAATTGGCTCAGTATTGATGCAGGGTTGCTGCCATACCCACTTATGAATTTTCAATAGACAATATAGTCACATGATGCTAACTGTACAAAAGGTATCTTTTCAAAACTTTGGGTTTGACTCATAGTAGTTATGCACTTTGGTGTTCATGCTAACCTTGTTAACATCAGCATCCCAATGAAACAATTTCATCACGATGCCTAAAGATTCTGACAAAACTAGTCAAGTCCCCTTCAGCTCTCAAATTCTGTGAGTCTGTGATATATGTGTCCAATTTGTTTTTTGGGATTTTTGAATCGATTTAATTTATGCTAGGCTTAATTTTTGTTTTACCATCCTCATTTTAAATTTTTTCCAGGAAATTTTAATTCTTTTTTTTTTTTATAAAGATTCTTGGCAGCTCCACATCTCTAGTGTGTAGACATTTTTCTTTCTTAAAATTTCTTTTTTTGTGATAATCTTAAAAACTATCAACAAAACAAGTATTTCATGTACAAACAATAAAAATAGATTTTATATGAAAAAATAAACTATCCTCTATAATTTGTTTTGATATATATACATACATACATTATATATATATATATATATATATATATATATATATATATACACATTATACACACACATATGTGTGTGTGTGTGTGTATGTATTTAGGACAACTAGGTGGCACAGTAGATAAAGTGCTGGGTCTGGAATCAGGAAAACTGAGTTCACATCTGGCCTCAGACATTTCCTAGCTGTGTGACCCTGGGCAGGTCACTTAACCCTGTTTGCCTTACTTTCCTTATCTACAAAAAGAACTGGAAAAGGAAATAGCAAACCACTGCATTATCTTTGCCAAAAAAATTCCAAATGGGTTCACAAAGAGTAGGATGTGACTGGAAATGACAGAACAACAATAACTATGTGTATGTGTATACACACACCCATACCCACATACACACACATCCATCCATAAACATATATATATGTATAAATATAGCTATATACGTATGCAGATGTTCACATATGCATATATAGTTTAACATGGTAGTAACAAAATTGCCCTGTTTGTGTTCCCTTCTGAACTTCTTTTTTGTTTTCTTCTCTGAAATTTTTATTTTTTTGTTTTGATTTTTAAATTTTTGTTCTATCTTTATCACTACTAAATAATTCATTCACCTAACTCTTCCAATAGAAGCCATTCCTTTAATGAATAAGTATAGTAAAGCAAAACAAATCAATACATCAGCCATGCATAAAAATGCACGGCTCATTTTGTGCCTCCAGTCCATTACCTCTCTGCCAAGAGCTAGGTGACATGTTTTATGGGTTGTCATTAGTAAGTATCATAAGCATCCTTTCTAGTTCATCATTCTATTTGTTGATGAAAGCTCTGGTATGATTCATTACTGCCCTCATTTGCACATATGTAAGATGTAATTAGTTCCTGAACCAGTCACTTTTCTGGTTTCTAATCTCAGTCTATTTTCATTTTTGAAGGAACATGCATTGGAAGTACTTGCTAATTCTCCATGACAAGTTGGAAATCAGGAAAAAATGATTAATTCATTATTCCTCCAAAAGTTGAGTCCCTCATGTTTTCAAAGCAACATTTTATTTTTAAATTATAAGGTAGGTAGGACCATTAGAAATAAAGTCCTACAACAGAGCCTGCTTACTACAGCACCAATCTGCTTGGTGGATCTCTAGTAAATATGAGATGATGACAAGTCATTGAGATTGCAAAGAAGGTAATAGGACCATAAGGTCATAAGTCTAGAACTGGAAGCACCCTTAGAGTAATGATGGGGAAACTGAAGGCCAGAGTGGTTTAGTGACTTACTTGCCCAAAGTCATAAAAAGAAATATTTCAGAATACAACTTTGGCAAACACTGGAAAATAGCAGGCAGATTACTTTGAGTACAAAGCCTTCCGACTTCCAGAAGATTTGGCTTTAACAACGAGACCAGGCCTTATAAATTTGGCAAAAACAACAAGTTCTACTGTTCGTACATCATCTCTTTCACATGTCTGGACCTATAGATAGCTATTGGTACTATTGTATTTAAACATAAAGGAAACATAGGTATGAAGAATGTATCTCTCAGAGTTTGGAATCCAATTTAAGTTAATGTACTTAGAAAAAATGATTATCATGTCAATGTACTGTGATTGTGGTTTTTGTTGTTTAGTTATCTTGAGTTATGTCTGACTCTTTGTGATCCCTCTCAGGTTTTCTTGATGAAATTACTGGAGTGGTTTGCTATTTCCTTCTCCAGCTCATTTTACAGATGAGGAAACTGAGGCAAATAGAGTTAAGTTACTTATCCAGGGTTGGACAACTAGTAAGTGTCTGAGGATGAATTTGAATTCATGTCTTCCTTACTCCAAGCCTAACAATCTTTACACTGTGCCACCTACCTACCCATGATGGTGTTTAGTCTTCTATTTTTAATATTTTTTGTTTAGATAAGGGATTTATCAGGCACCTTTCTTGATCAGTCTTCTAAGTCCTTAGTTCTTGAGTAGACATTTCTGCCTTGGTTAGGGCTTTATATGTAAATAGATGTTAATTTTATTGAGTTCACTGAGAGACAATTTGGAGAAGTGAGCATTTTTAGCCCTTCAAGTAACCTTAGGAGTTCAAGAGGTTGGGAGCTCCTGAGTTGGTGAGTGTTTCCCAAGGAGAAGGGCTCATGCCTAGTTCCAGAGACTGCCCTTGTTACATATCTATTGTACTGATTAGGGTGGGATATCATTGCTATCTAAGGATTGAGTCTATAAATCATAATGTTTATACTTGTTCATTGATGAATTGGGCGTGTGCTTCCATGACATTATGTGACTATGAGAAATTCTCATTCTCATTTAATTTGTGACTATTTATAACTTAATATGGACACATTGGTTGACCTTAGCCACTGGACTCTATGGTAGTGTGCTGCAATCTTGAATGTATTTGGATGATTTCAGTTAATTTAGAATCTGTAGGAGCTGTCTACATAAATTAATATCATAGAAATCGTAGATCCTGAATTTCTATTACCTATATTAAACAAAAAGTCAAATTACTTCATGATGGTTTGCAATGCAAACAGATCTTGCTTTACATAAGTAGACCATTCTGTAGACTTCTGTGTAAAGGATTTTTACTTAACACAAATTTTCTGGTCTATGTGGGGAAGGAAGGGAGGAAAGAAGGTAGAAAAGAGATTGTAACCTGGAAGAAGGGAGCCAGCAAACAGTTCAAGGACAAGTGCAGGCTATAAATGGAGAAGAAAGAGCAGGAAGGATGAGCCAGCTGATAGACACAAGGGCCAGTGGGCATCATGGGGCAAAGGACTCCTCTCTCAGAGCCAGAGGGCTCAAACCAAGTGCCTGATCTGGAGAGGTGGATACAGTCTCTGTAAGTCAGTTCTTCTGCTTTCACTTGGAGGTGTTTTTGGTTTGTTTTTCTGGTGAGGTGGTGGTATGTCATAAAGCCAAGAGGTAGGAACTGAAGGAGATTGCATAGTACCATACAATAAAATTAACATAGGTGTGTTTTGGAATGTGGGTTATCCTTTAGAATTCTTTACATAAAGTCAAATTTGTATAATCTGAATTTACATAAGAGAAGAAAATAAAAGAGTTTAAAAGAACATTCACTGCATTTTCCCCCTCCCCCTCATCTAGGAAATGTGATAAAGATTAACGAGAGAATTTTTGTGAAGTGCTTTGCCATCTTTGACTGAAAAGGTGCTATATAAATAGTTACAGCACTTATTTTAAATATTTATTGTTTATATTTGCATGCCATTTCATATTTAACATCTTAATTACCTATTTCAATATTTTAGCTGATCCTATATACCCAGGGAATTTATACATCTGCCTAATCATGAAATGTTGAAGCTGAAAGGGACCTTATAAGTCATCTAGCCTCATTATACAGATAAGAAAACTGGGGATTAGGGAGATGGTAACATGTTGTCATCTAATTTGTTATTGGCCAAGTAAGGCTTCATAATTACCCATCCAGTGCTCTTTCCCTTGTATCATATTGTCCCTCCATGGGAGGAGGACAAGAAAGAGCTTGAATTCTATTCTGTTGGATATTTTGGACCTTTAATTTCCCTTTGCCATCTTTCTGATTGTTTCAGTCCTTACATGAAGCCAGGGTACCTTCTGCTTTCTAATGTAATCTCTATTTCTTCTCCCAGACTGACATATAAAGTTCCTCCAAGCCTTACTTTTTTGGGTAAGAAATCAAGTTTTATTTGTCCTATAGCTGTGCACCTAACACTAATGCGTACTTGATACTTTGAGTCAATGCTGTCCTTATTGACTTTTTTGTGCATTTCTACATGGATATAGTAAATTTCAATTTCTGGCCTTCCTTTGTTAAGTCACTTGATATGAGAGCTGGTCTGTTGCTAGACCCTTGTGGAGAGAAGTGACTCCATGTTTTATCACTGATTTGCCCACTTTTTACCTAGTGGTTCCTATGTACCCAATACTGGTTTAGTCAGCTACATTTAGACAAGGAATTCAAGGCTGTCTATTTATCATTATCAGTTTATAAAACATCGTCTGATTCACATACTCAAGGTTAGCAAACTTTCTTAATACAATGTCTCTGTGGCTGATAAGGGAGGTGAGTGTCATCAGTCTAGGCCCACTTTGATTGCCCCAACTCCCCTCTTCCCCTCAGTCCCTGTGAATCTCAGCCAGCAACAACAATCACATATAATGACAAAGACCCAGAAACCTCGATCAGCATGTACATCCCACCCTACACCTGAGCTTCCTGGGAGACTGTATTGTTGTTGTTGAGTCATGTCAGACTCTTCATGACCCCATTTGGCATTTTCTTGGCCAAGATACTGGAATAATTTGCCATTTCCTTCTCCAGCTCATTTTACTGATGAAGAAACTGAGGCAAACTGGGTTAAATGACTTGCCCAGGATCACATAGGTAGTAAGTATCTGAGATCAGATTTGAATCATAAAAATGAAACTTCCTAACTCTAGGCACTCCAGCCACTGAACTGCCTAGCTGACCCCATGAAAGACTATAGGACTAGGGAACTGAATGCTTGAATATTTATGAGTAACGGGACTGCCTATCCTGGAATCCTCTGAGTGCTGGTGTTCCTTCTCAATACCTTATCTATGATCTCCTTATACTTTCTGATCTATACTCATTTTAGAGACCAACTATCTCTATCTTACAGAAGCTGGAAGGGCACTCATCATTGATATGGAAGATTTGATCCACTCTGCCTTTGCTCAACACTGGCTCACCCCTCCCTATTCAACCTGGTTGCCCCATACCAGGAGCTCATCACACTGCACCAGATTTTAGCACAGATATTCAACTGTCTCTAGCCTGTCTGCAGCTCAGAACTCCCAAGCTCAAATCCTTCATTAGTATCAGCCTCTCCAGTAGCAGGGATTATAGGTATGGACCGCCACACCTGGTCGGATATACTTTTAAATCTTGTTTTCGTTGCTTGAGTGACTAGACTTTTGCTTAATCTGTTTGGATATCACATCAAATCTATACCATTTAGCCTGAGACTAGTGAGGGAAGATTCAGGAAACTCTTAGAAAAAGACAGTCATGGGAACTTAGAGATCATTAAAAGGCAGCTAAGGGATACAATGGATAGGGTTGGTTTAGAATCAGGAAGACTTCGGTTTAAATTGTGCCTCAGACATTTACTTAGCTGAGTGACCCTGATCACTTCACTTAAAATTTTTTAACCTCATTTTCATCATCTATAAAAATTCAGACAAAGGCATCCACATCACATGATTGTGGTGAAGCTCAAATAATATGTTTGAAATGCTTTGAAAACTTTCCAGTGCTATATAAATGCTAGCTTATCATAATTAGCCTACAATTTGTCATCTTCATTTTTCAGGTGACCAAGTTGGGTCCCACAGAGTTTAAATGATTGCCTAAGGTCATACAGTAAGTGAAAGCGGGCAGATTTGAACCCAAGTTTACTGACAACAAACTAAACTGAAATATATATAGTTTTTTTTCCCCTTTCATCTTCTAACTTGTATATCAAGATATCGCCATATATATATGTATGTATGACAGAGCACTCACTGAACTCCTGGTCTGATTTTAGATCAGACCACATTTTAAATTCCATGTCATAAAATTTATCATGCCTGCAGGGGCTCTGTGTGAGAATGGATGGCTAATTGGCCCCACTGCAAATCCCTAGTTAGTTTTAAATCAATATGGCTTTGTTTTCAAAGGCGACATTTAGTTTTATTTTGAATATTTTCATAGATCAATTCAGGGAGACTAAGAACTAAGAGGAATGAGTGAAGATAATCTTCCATAAATCTTGAAAAACTTGTCATTTTTTTCTTCACACTGCACAGAAAAATAAGGATGAGATCAACTGAAATAGACTAGAAAAGAGACAGATTTTATGCTAAGCCTTACTGGGTCAATAGCTAACTGAAAGGAAAAAATATCTTTCAGTATTTTAATATGCCATGAAACCTGAAAAGTACATTAAAATATATTAAGAACTGTAATTTGGCTTCTATAGAATCATAGAAGTGGCTGAAATATCAAAGACCATTTAGTACAAGTTGTTTATTTTATAGTGCATAAAGGTAAAATCTATACAGTCAAGTGACTTCCTCAAGGTGAAACAGATAGTTAGTGGCAAACCTTAGGTTAGAACTCAGTCTACTGAATGTTATCCCAGTACTTTTCCTAGCCCCTCCAAACATTCTGTCTCCTGTTGATAGGGTAATCATCTCTTTTATTTCTTTTCCTTTCCAAAATCTCTTGGCTTCAGCCTCCCCAAAAAGAGTTTCCATACTACCTGTGTGGTCTTAGGCAAATCATTGAAAAGTCCTATGCCTCAGCTTCTTTTACAGCAAAATAAGGATGTTGAAGTAAATGGCAACTAACGTAATAGCAACCACTTCTGGAGCACTGATCCTATGATAAGATAGTATGTGAATTTTAAAAAAATGAAAATTTTGGAGGAAGGATGAAGAACAGGGAAACAGAGCTAATTTGTCAAGTGAATACGAAGACAACGTTAGAATGTTTTTCTAGGACACTGCTGTTCCCAAGATGGTATGGAGTCAGAAGGGGAAATAGGAAAGGTTGATCATGAGAATTTCTCATCTTAAATTTACAATATGTTCTGTGTAAGGAATTTAACAAATTATATGAATTAACAATAAAGGCTGTCTTCATTAAAGCCCTACTTTGGTTTTTCACTTGTGTGGAGGGTTTGTTGAAGGTAATACTAGTAGAGGGCAGGCTTGATAAGTCCCATCTCAAAGAGCTTTGAGATCAGCCTCTGTGTTGGACTCAGACTCTGTTGTCTGAGGACCAAAAAGTTTCATTAGCAGAAACAGCAACTTGTTGGTGAATTTTCATCTTGTAACCACAATGTATGAGGATCATCTACTAAGTATGTATGGATTATGGGTTCCATCCCTAGAGAGAAAGCCAATGCCGGTAAAAGCTTAGATCTGTTAAAGCATAAATACTCAGTTTGAACACTAATGTTAAAGATACCTGAATAGGCATGTGGACCAAACAGATGATCCATATCACAATTACGCTTTGCCTTTAACAAATAATTCCCTTTATCTTTCTGTCATTGAATTTTTTTGAGGGGGTGGTGGTGAGGCAATCAGGGTTAAGTGACTTGCCCAGGGTCATACAGGTAGTAGGTATCAAGTGTCCGAGGTCAGATTTGAGTTCAGGTCTTCCTGAATTCCAGGGCCGGTGCTTTATCCACTGTGTCCTTTCCTTCTGTCATTTAATTTCGAGAGTTGAGTTAACAAAGTAACCTACCAGGATCAAGCTCATTACTATTATATTATGTTTGACCACTGGGCTCTAAGATCATAGTATATCATGACTTAAGTATTTAGAAAAGTACATGTGAAAATGTCCCTATTTCCATGAGATACAGCTGTGGTGTCACTGTGGACCATTGAATGTGGACTTATAAAATATAGGTTTGAGAGAGCAAATTGGTACAAGGGATAGAAATATGGCTTTCTAGTGAGGAAGACTTGGTTTCATATCCTTCCTCAGTCACATACTGGTTATGTGACTATGAATAAGTCACCTAACCTCTCAGAGCTTCAGGAAACATTATTGTACAGACTTATGAGGTTCATATGAAATAATGTATATAAGACATTATATGAATGTGAGTGGTCACAGTTATGTGGGAGATAAGGAGAAGGACTGGATGGTGATTTCATTGATATAGAGAGCCTCTAGATGAACCACTGCAAGGTATGTCTGTTTTTGTGTTGAGCTAAGCCCTTCCCAGAAAACCAGTAAGTACCTGTAGTACAATTTAGATATTGATCTTAGCCTAGGCCTCCCATTAGCATCAATACATCATCAAAATGCATATGTCGATACTAGAAGGCTTTTCAAATCATCAGAATGACTAACAATGTTATATTTATATGGCATTTTTGAAAGTTATCTCTGCAACCAAAAAGATAATGGAACTAAATAAAGAATGGACAATTCTCACACTGACCATAAGTTTGCCAGTCAACCTCGAAGTGACCAGTTTTCAGGAAAAGTTGCTGAGTTTCTCGATCTCGCTCCAAAACTCAAATACAAAAGCACTGACAAGAACAAGGAAGAACTAATGGGATGGAAGAAATGAAGAAAACAAGAAAAGTAGAAGGGAGAAGAAATACAAGGGTAAAGTGAAGAAACAAAAGCAGAAAAGGAGAAGTAAGATAAGAATAGAAAGAGGAGACAGAGAAAGAATTGGGCTAAGATTTAATAGCCATTTCTTCCACACCCCTTCTGTCATCAGGGTTGCTAAAAGATTCTGGCAGTCATTGTAATGTCTGTACAAAAGAATCACAGAATGTTGCAGGATGAAGTGAAAGACCTGAGCAGAGATTTTTATAATAGCAAACAATATTAAATGATCACTAAGAAAACTGGTCAGCATTGACTCTGTCTGTCAGACTTTATCAAATAACTTTTCTCCCAATCCATAGCATTTCATTTAATGTATCTGTGGTCTCCCCTGATAGAGTGATAAATAGTGCTTCTTGAGAGCAGGGACTGTTTCAGTCAGTAAGTCAATAAGCATTCATTACACACCTACTATCTGCCAGACACAATGCTAAGCACTGGAGATACAAAGAAAGAAAAAGACAATCTTGGCTCCCAAAGAGCTCACAGTCTAATGTTTCATATTTTGTCTTTGATACATAGTGCTTGACACATGTACCTGACACATAGTAGGCATCTGATAAATGTTTATTGATTGATTCACTGACAAAGAACAAGTCATGCCAAACTAACCTTATTCTTTTCTTTTGACAGGATTATTGGTTTGCCAGGGCAAAGGAACGCCCAAGAATTCATGCGATGTATTTGGAAAAAAAAAAAAAGTCTTTCATGCTATCTTGTGGAGTAGACAAGATGACACAGGCTAGATTAAAGGTGTCAAATTCTCAGACTCCAGGCTGCTTGGTCTGCAGAACTCCTCAGTTAGGCCTAAATCATGTTATAATATAATTAAGAAATGTTTAACAACAAAAAAATACAATGCAGCATAGATCATATTAATTTGTTGTTTTCTAAATGAACATGCTGCAGGGTTTTGTTTCTATTTGAATTTGCTACCCTTGGGCTAGATGACAGTATCATTAAACAGATTTGGAACTGTAAAGCTACTTGAATGACCATGTCAAGGAGTGACCATTAGAGACTGGCCATCAGTGTGGAATGATTGTCGTAGTGATTCTAATGTAGTAGATAGTAAAAGGGTAGTGGTGACCCAGCCATATATCCAGACTCATGGCAATTACTGAATCAAAGGCTTTGATGATAAACTTATCACATTTCCAGATGCAAGAGAACTTGTAAGACAGAGTTAGTACCCATAAAGATTTGAACAAGCTAGAAAGTTAGGCTGAATCTAAAAAGATGTTTTTTTCTTTATAGCAGCTCTTTTTGTGGTGGCTAAGAATTGGAAACTGAAGAGATGCCTATCAATTGGGGGTTAAACAAGCTGTGTAATATGATTATAGTGGCATATTATTGTGACAAACAGGATGAATTGAGAAAAACCTGGAGACTTACATGAACTGATACGTGGTGAAGTGAACAGATCCAGGAGAATGTCGTACACAGTAACAACAATATTGTTTGAGGAAGAATTGTGAATGATTTATCTATTCTTGACGATACAATTATCCAAGACAATCTCAAAGGATTAATGATGAGGCATATTATCTGCCACCAGAGAAAGAATTGATATTGATTGACTATAGACTGAAGCATGCTATTTTTCACTTTCAATTTTTTCTTCGAGTCTTCTAGGACAAAATGGCTAACATGGTAATGTTTTATATAATTGTATGTATATAACCTATATCTGATTGTTTACCATCTCAGAGAAGTATAAGAGGAGAGGAGGGAGAGAGGGATAGAATTTGGAACTCAAAACTTTAAATAAAATGTTAAAAAGTGGAAAACAATAAAAGCCATGATAAAATCCTAGAAAAGATTAAATTTTAAAAGGATATACACATATACACACATACATACATATACACATGCACACATAATACACACATACATACATATATACATACAGTCCTATATTTGGGTTTGTAAGAACAAGAGAGGAGAAGAGGATCTTGTATGAAAGATATCTGGGGGTGGGGCAGTTAGCAGATCATACGCTCAATATAAATGAGAGACCAACATGGCAGGCCCTCAAAGTTAATATTAATAGAGGCATAGTGTCTAGAATGAGGGGAAGAGGTGATGGTCTATCTGTATTCTATCTTGGGTGATCACCACCCTTTTAGGATGTTGATAAGCTGGGTGGTAATTTGGATGGCATACAGCCTCAAGACCAGAACTTAGAGAAGACTTAAGGAGTTAAGGTAGTTGCCTTCAAATATTTGACTGGCTTCCATGTGCAAAGGAGATTATACACATTCTATTTGGCCCCAGAGGGATTAACTAGGAGCAATCAATGGAATTTTCAACAAGGGAGACTTTCACTTGAAGTAGAAAAAGCATCCTAACTTCCTACAACTATTCCACAGTGGAATTAGCAGCTTCAGGAGGTAGTTAGTTTTTTTCTTGTGCATGATACTAAATTGATGATTCCATGACTGTGATGGAAAAAAAGATCCTCCACCTCTGTCTTAAACACCAATGTCTCATTTTGTCCTTACCTTTGGGACAGAAATGAACCTGCTTTCAAGACCCTCTTTTTATAGTAATGTCAATAATGACAATTTTTATTGTAATTGACTAATGTTTCCATAGCATGTGAAGGTTTGCAAAGCACTTTAGAACTGTCTCATCATAACCTCACCACAACACCAGGTTATTATCATTCCCGCTTTATTGATGAGGAAACAGAAGCAGAAGTTAAGTAAATGCCCAGGATGACACCGCCAGTAAATAGCTAGATTTTAACTCATGTCTTCCTGACTTCAGGACCACTTCATCTCACAGCTGACTCTAGCTTGGACAACTTAACTCTACTAGATGAGACTTGAGATGGCTCAGCCCTCTCCCAAATTTCATTCTGAAAGGCTTCTAACTCTACAGTTCTGTGATATGAAGAGAACCTCCATCGTCTGGACTCATTTTATATTCATTTGATGTTGTTGTTGTGTTCATCCTTCATTTTCAAAGAAGACCGTGCCTTCAGAGAAATGATGACATGACTTGCACTTGACTTTGTTTTGAGTGAGGGAGGGTTGTGCGGGTCACTAGCCTCACTTCTCCTCCAGAGCCATCTGAATCCAGTGACCATATAGCCATCAGGATGACTGGAGATGACCCAGGATGAGGCCATTGGGGTTAAGTGACTTGCCAAAGGTCACAGAGCTAGTGAGTGTTAAATGTCTGAGGTGAGACTTGAACTCAGGTCCTTCTGACTCCTGCACTGGTGCTCTATCCACTGTACCACCTCTCTTTTAGGGAGGACAGCTGTAAAAGAAGAACCTAGCCCCTGAGAAGGAATTGCTTTTCACTTTTTAGGAAGGAAGAGATTTCTCTTTTCTTCCTGCTCACCACCACCCCTACCCCTTCACCATGTCAATTTATAAAAGAATTATCAGCCCAGAAGGAAACACCAATAGAAAACCTCAAAGGGATGACCAGGGAATGGCAGGGAATTAGGACACGGACACGGACACACACACACACACACACACTCTCTCTCTCTCTCTCTCTCTCTTCTCCCTCTCTGTCTCTCTCCCTTTTCTCTCTCTCTTCTCTCCCTCCCTCTGTCTCTCTGTCTCTCTATCTCTCTGTCTCTGTCTCTGTCTCTCTCTCTTCCTCCCTCCCTCTCTCTCTGTCTCTGTCTCCCTCCCTCACTCCCTCCCTCTCTGTCTCTGTCTCTCTATCTCTCTGTCTCTGTCTCTCTCCTTCCCTCTCTGTCTCTCTCTGTCTCTCTATCTGTCTCTGTCTCTCCCCTTCCCTCTCTGTCTCTCTGTCTCTGTGTCTCTCTCTCTGTCTCTGTCTCTCTCTTCAGAAAGAAATGTATGAAAAGAAAAGAAACATTTCTAAGGAATGAGACCTGGCAGCAGAAAACAGAACTAATTATTGATTCGAGATAATTAATCCTGTAGCCTGGAGATGAAAGCTTTAAAAAGGAAGACGTTCAGGGAAACCAGCTGAACAGACCCTCAGCAAAGCCATTGTATCTGAGAGGAGACACATAAGGGCTCCATAAGAAGATAAAGGACAATAGGGCCAAGCAATACTGTTGACAGGCATTACCTTGGCTGCATATGCTTCCTACTAGTGTACTTACCACCATCTTATGTTTTTTCTTCACTTTTCCTACAGACAGTATGTTTGTGGGAAACTGAGCCCAGGTTTATGGTAGAAAATATTGTGTAACTGTGCCATCTTGTTAATGCCTTTTTTTTTAATTGATTGAGTCTACGGCCTGACTATTCTCATGAACACAAGTAGGCGTTCATGAGTTATAGTAACAGGAGTTCAGACACAAGACTATATCCTTAAATCTGAGTGTAGTAACTATCCCAGGAGTATATTTACATATATTTAAATCTTATTTTGCTATTTAATTTTTCATTTGTTTAGATCTTATCTTCCCAAATGGAATGTAAGCTCCTAGAAGTTTGCAGTCATCTTTTATATTTATCCTTACATTCTTATCATGCCTAACACCATGCCTTCCCTATAGCAGAGACTCCAATAATATTTGTTGATTTTATTTTATTTATTTGCTTTAGTGTTATAATGAAGTTGTGGTGCACTTATTAAATTCTTCCTGGGACTTCATCTAAATCTCTCCTTTGGCAATTGAAATTCATTCAATTTATTCTTTCCTCAGTGAAAATGAAAACCAATTGTTCACAAAGAGTGTCAAATCTCTTCTCATACTTAAAAACTTATTTCATCCATTTTCAGCATTGTTTTTCTTCTAGGTAAAATAACTCCTGCTCCTTTAGCCTTTTCTCATGGGACTGCTCTTGAAGTCATACATCACTGGATATGATTGTGATGGATATGATTGTGATGGATCTTCTCGAGATAGATACTCTTCATCCTTTAGCATCATCTCCAACATCTAGGAAGCCATTCCAGTTCCTAAGCTGCTATGCCTTCTCCTCCGAGATCACCCTTCTTCATCTGTTCTCTAAGTGTCTTGGCTGTACCTAATTTTTTAAATCTCTTTCATTAAAATATGAACCCCTTAAGACCAGCTCTGCGTTTTTTGCCTTTCTCTGTGTCCCTGGGGCTTAGCACCATGCTTGGCACATCATCATATACTCTTAAATGCTTATTTACTTGCTGATAATCTTATCAACATTTTGTACATACCAAGTAACTATTATCTAGATTTTTTCAAGAGAAATACACTTTTAATTGTCTGTTGAAAATTATAGAAAATAAAGTGAATGGAAAAGGAATTATGGAGAACAAGTTAAAATATTTTAGAGAAAATCTTGGAAATAAACTATGAAGAAGCAGAGAAGGGGTAGTAAGAGTAATAGCTAATAACTAACATTTATAAAACACTTTCAGGTTTGCACTGTTCTTTGCATATATTATCTCCCTTAATCCTCATACCTAGTCCTGTGAGGTAGGTACTATTGTTAACCTTATTTTTGTTACTGATGCAGTTGTGATTCCATTTGGGGTTTTCTTGGCCAAGATACTGAAGTAGTTTGTCATTTCTTTCTCTAACTCATTTTACAGACATGGAAACTGAGGTCAACAGGGTTAAGTTACTTGCCCAGGGTCACAAAGTTAGTGTCTGAGGCCAGACTGGAACTCACAAAGATGAGTCTTCTTGCCTCCAGACTGGGTATTCTGTCCATTGAATCACCTAGCTCCCCCTATTTTACAGAGAAGCAAAAATTCTCTTTTATACAGCTGCATAGAAAGGAGTATATGCAGAGGGAATTAAAATCTGTAGAAAATTTTCTCAGTTAGCCTGTAGCTCTAGTGCCATTCCCTCGGGCTGGGTTCCAATTCCCACATTAACAGGCACATTGGGAAAATCTATGAAGAGGAGTTGTGCTGGATTTGTGACCCTGCTGGTTAGTATGGCAGGGTTCCTGCTGGGGCCCATGCAGAGAACTAAGAAATAACTATGATAATAACTTAAACTTTTTCACTGCGTGACTGGGGCAGTGTCTGCAAAGCCCTTACGCTATGCAATGCATATTAATGAGTGTCTTGTAATAGAAATAATTAGTCCTACAAAGATGAAAAAGACACCCTTTCCAGCCTTTACGATCTCAGACACGTCAGGCATGTAAATAATTTAATGTAAGACAACATGAGATATGTATTCTAGCCATGATGCTGGGAGCAAGGAAGGCGTAGAGAACCAAGAGTTACTTTGGCTACGAAATGTGGTGGAGAGATATTTTGACAAGTTTCAACAAGGAGGCAAAATTAAGTTGGCTCTGGAAAAACAGGTAGGATTTGGAAAGATGGAAATGGTGGAAGAAGCATTCTCACAGGAGAGAGAAGAGTAGAGGGAAAAAGTGATGAAGGGTAGAAAAGTATTTGAATAACAGTGAATCAAGTTTGGCTGGATTGCATCATACTAGAGTGGAAAGAATTAAAAGTCTCTGATGGTTTTCACTTGTGTGACCTGGGGCAAGTGACTTTGCCTCCTAGGGCCTCAGTTCCCTCCTCTATAAAACAAAGGGGCTAGACTGCTCTGCAGTTGTGATGCTAGACTCCTACAGGGAGTGCTGACTAATAAAACTGGTACATTGGATGAGAGCATGGCAAGGGAAGACAGTTGGACTTTGCAGGGGATAATAGGAAAGCATAAACAGTGAATTTCATAGATAAGCCAAATAATTTCTTTTAACCAATACTTTCCTCCTCTATTCACAGAGAATTTAATGGACAGAGAGTGGAACTTGGGATTTAGAGTCAGGAAGACCTAAGATCAAATCTTGATAGCCTTATGACGCTGCACAAATCATCTAAGATCTCTTTGCCTCAGTTTCCTCCTTTGTAAATTAGAGATGTGAATAACACCTGTGTCCCAGGGTTGTTGTGAGGATCCAAAGAGATAATATATGTAAAGGAATTCATAAGGAAATCAGATTCATTCAACTTGAATGATTATTATAAAGAAATCAAGGCCATCCTTAGGAGATTGTAGGCCTTCTCTCCCGCTCCTTTAAATCACATTATATTACATTAAAATAAACATAAAAGAAAGCAGAATGCACAGAAAAGGCATAGGTGCCCTGGGAGATATTCGGAAGGGTATTCTTTCACTCTGCTAAGGGCTGCTGGGGTTTTGTGGAATATGTATATTTAAGAATATGTATGTTTATGGCAGTTAGGTGGTATACGGGGTAGAGGACCAGGCCTGGAATCAAGAAGACTCATCTTCCTGAATTTAAATCAGGCTTCAGACACTTACTAGCTGTGTGACCCTGGGCAGGTCACTTAACCCTGTTTGTCCCAGTTTCCTCATTTGTAAAATGAGCTGGAGCAGGAAATGGCAAACCACTCCAATCTTAGCCAAAAAAATCCCGATGGAGTCACAAAGAGTGAGACACAACTGAAAACAATTGAACAATTGCAAAAATGCTTATGAAATGCAATGTTTTTTGTTTTGTTTTGTTTTGTTTTTACCTGAGGATTTCAATTGCATCCTCCAACCCACTGTCTCAAGAGTCCCTGCTCAAAAACTTATACCAGAAATAGGTCCCAGGTCTTGTAGTTCAGGGCTCCAATTTGATATCCTCTAGGGAAAATGAGTGTGAATGAATTCTTTATGGAAATGTGAGTATCTCTTCCAACTTTCTAAACAATCACTGGGTAAACATAATCATTTGATAAGACAGAGAAATGGAGCTATTTACAAACTCTACCTGATAAAAGAAAAAAAATTACTTCAAGGTTATACTTTATCCTGTACCATGTGAATTGTTTTGAACACAATCTAAGATGTGCACATATAATGGATGAAAGCGTACCAATTATGATAAAATCACATAGTAATTATTTTGTTGGAACAAGAAGTTCCAGTGTGTATAAAATTTGTCCCAGCTCAATATTACATGCACAGTAAAAGTGAATTACAAATACTTAGCTATTTGGAAAGTAACAGAAGAGGCAAGAGTATTCCCCATTCTTATTTTTTAAAACACATCATAGATAGAAGGAAGAAAGTTTAGGCTGAAAAATTAAATCTCCATCAGTCTCACCATCTCACTACAAGCAGCTTTCTCACTTGTTGAGGAGAGAGATAAGGACAAGTATTAGTGATGAAGACAAGGTATACAAAAATATCAGATAACCTTTAAGAGATCCTGACCACTCATAAGGTTTATTCACAAAGAGGTTTCGTTTTGTGCCTGTGAAACTTTTGAATAAACTGAACCTGTTCCTCTCACAGTTTATCACAAACACTTCAGAGATCCATTCTGAACAAGGTGCAGCAGGTGTGGCACATGAGGATCTCTTTACAGAAGATGACTGGTGCTTTGAAATTCATCTTGGTTGGTCTGTGAAATAAGCAAGGAGGTTGTGGGATTTGGAAGCCCCATGATTGGAGGTGTTCATTGTAATGGCCAAATGCAAATGTAGATGGAAGAGAGGAGAGAGCAACACTCAGCACTCCTCCTTCCACATATACCTATACAGTGACACCATTTTTTTCTAAAACATACCAAATTTAACTTCAAAAAAATTTAACACACAGAAACACAACATGGGAGATTGCCTTCCACTGCTCTGCCCTTATGACTCACTTCCCTTCCATAGCTGAAGATATAATATTTAGGCTTAACTTCTGATTGGGAGTAGGGAGTGTAGGTGAAGGAGGAGAGGGATACTTTTTGGGGGGGGGGTGGTGCTGCATTCACTTTCATTAATTTGTGTAATTCATTGTACAAACTCTCTGTAGGTGATGCAAACTCATGTTTTCATCTTTGAAAGTTATCAGAAGCACAGGGAGGCATGTGTTGTAATGGTAATTTAAACAGGAAGATCTCTCCCATTCATTAATAGGCCCATGTGACCTGCTTAAATCATATGTGGTAGGAGGACCTTGCTGAATGGGTGGAACTGGAAGGGTGGAGCAGAGCTTGGAGGATGTTGATGAAAGCAGATAGAGTAGAGGGAGGAAAGGACATGGACAAACCTACAGCTAGGCTCCTGAGTGTTTGTTTCTTTGCGGGAAGGCCCCAGCTGGGGTGGGTGGAAGGCTTGGGAATGGCTTTGTCCTTTACAGTGTTAATGAGTATTGATTTCTTGGTTACTATGACTGATTTGACTTCCTGGTATTGGGATTTAGCTCTCTAGTATCTGAATAAATGTTTTCCTTTTGCCTTCTATATGGAGGGTCTTTTATACTTTACAATTCAGAACTACATCGGCATATTCATAGTCACTGTTGGCACCAGCAATATTGCCTTGGTGATACATATGTCCAAGGCAGGACTTGAAATCCAAAACAAGTTCTCTATCTACAATGCCATATTGTGTCTCATGTTGATAGCGCAGGAATTGAAATTCACAGATAATTCAGTGCTTGGTACATACTAAATAGTTAATAAATAGTGCTGTGAATGGAGCATTTGACCTGGAATGAGGAAGTCTTCAGGGTCAAATCTGGCCTCACACACTTATTAGTTGTGTGACCTTGGGCAAGTCACTTAACTTCCATCTGCCTCAGCTTTCTCATAGGTAAAATAGGAATAATAGTACTTACCTCCCAGGGTTGTGAGACTCAAGTGAGATCATTGTAAAGAATTTGTAATCATAGTAATAGCAATAAAATTTAATGATAATTTTTATTATAAAGAACTTGACATAAGCATATATAAATGTTAGCTATCATTTTATTGTTATTAAATACTTTTCTATTCACTTGCTCATTCATCTAAATTCTCATTCTCACTAAATTTCCATCTCCTGGACGTTAAATCTTGTAAAGAAGAAGCTAACCCTGATAAACTTGCCTGTTTACCCTCTCGTTGAGGACTACAGGATCAGAGCTTTAGAGCTAGAAGGGATGTAGAGGACAACTAGTCCACCCCATTTTAAAAAATAATGAAATCAAATGGGCTTGTCCAAGGTCACGTGGGAAGTTAGTGACAGAAATGTAATTGAGGCTAGGTCCCTTGACTCCAAGTCCAGTATTCTTTCCATGCTACCAACTGACTAACACTTCTCCTGTCTCATCTCTGGAAAAGCCTATTCTATGATAAGTGACGATAGCAAAACTATGGACCATTTCCTTTTTTTTAAAGCCCTGTCACAGTACAGTTGTTTTCACAGTTGGTATTCAAGAAATGTTGACTAAGCAACGTTACCACCAAGAAGCACTCACAAAAGGTGGAGGAAAGAAGGACGCAAAAGACTTAGATAACAACAGACTGATTCAGCCAATATGAACTTATAAATCCTTGAAGGTGAACGAATGCCTAATTCATAATGAAAATGACCAGAAGACTATGACTCAATTCTGGATTTTTTATTTGTGGCTTATCTAGCCATAATGGGATTCTCTTTTCAAGATGCCCTTAGAGTCCCAGTCTTATAGGCAAGGCTCCTGTTATTAGTTATCTGGGAAGCACAGTAGACAGTGCCCTGTGTTTGGAGATAGAGGTTGAAATATTTAGAATTTAGACCACTCAAGAAAAAAGGAAAATCAAAGGGGACCTTTTTTATTTTCATATTTGCATTACTTTAAAAGGAAGATGTTTTCCTTAGAAGGCTCACTAATTTGATTTCAAAGAACTCCCCACCTTCAATTTTACCCTGCATCCCAGGACAATCTGAGATGTAAGGTAGTATGGTAGAAATAAGACTGGAACAGGTATAGGGTGATCTGAGCAGTAAGGCTAGATCTACTACTCACTGAACTGACCTTCACTAAGTCATTTTACCACCCTCTGACTCTGTTTCTTCATCTGTAAAATAAAAGCACTAGACCTGATGGTTTCTATGTCCCAGTCAGCTCTAACAACTCTTAAGTGATCTCTTCTCATTAGACCTTGTTAGAGGCTATATGCTAACATTTCATTTTGTATTTTACGTATTTTTTATGTATGTGTTGAATGTACAAGATGAATGACTTGGTCACCTTGGTATGTCTTAGCATTGATCACAATGTGCTACACAGAAGAGGGAAATGTTAGTATTCTTTGCAACTTACTTTCCTAATCATTGTAAAATTCTTGAACTGATAGGGGAAAAAAACTTGTGACATATAATAATAGTTTAGTTAATTTACTTGAAGCATCTGAGAGGCTCTGTAGATAGTGCACTAGGCCTGGAGTCAAGAGGGGTTGAATTCAAATCTAGTATCAGACATTTATACCAGCTGGGTGACCTTGGCCAAGTCACTTAACCTCTGCTTGTCTTTTTCCTCAACTGTAAAATGGGGACAAAAATAGCAACTACCTCCCAAGGTTGTTATGAATATCAAATGAGATAATACCTATTTTTTTAAAAAGCCATTAGCACTGTGCCTATATTAATGCTAGTTATCATCATAAATATTTCTGAGTAAATGGGTGCTATATTAATGAGTGCTATATTAATGCTAGTTATCATCATGAATATTTCTGAGTAAAGATTCGGTGACCCTGACTTGTTTGCTTTTCCATAAGACACTTATCTCCTGACCCAAGGCATTTCCCAATACCTGGAATATTCTTTTTCCTCATCTCTGTTTTTTTATCTTCCCTGACTTTCTTCAAGTTCCAGGTAAAAATCTTACTTTTTATAGGAAGACATTCTCAACCCCCCCTTAATTCTAATGTATTCCTTCTGTGAATTATGCTCCTTGAGAGCAGGAACTATCTTTTGCCTTTCTTTGTATTTCCAGTATTTAGGAAGTAGCTTGGCATTTAGAAGGCTCTTAATCAATGTTTATTGACTGACTGATAAAAGGACGAGGATATCTTTTGGCATGTCATCCATTATAATCTTGTTTTTATGGTCTAGATCTGTAATTTCACTAGAATTGAGAACTTTCAGGAAGGTGATTCCCTCTACTAATGCAAATAAGCAACTGTTCAGCAACAGTCACGTAAGCCAGGATGCAGAAGAGTTGGATCTTGAACCCAGCTGGGTCTTTCTGTCTGTGAGGCTATCTCTTCTCACTATTCCACATTACCTTTCACAGTATGATATGTTGTGGAAAAAAAAAATCTTATCTCCAACCTATAATGACAACCAGAACAGATGTATGGTTAATAAAATAATCACCACAAGACTGAAATCCTGAAAGTAGACCTTTTTATTTCATTCATCCATTTTGGTGGTTTTTCAAAAAATTTGAGTGGATCTCCTTAGTGCCCAAAAAGTTGCATCCTCCCTGTGAACAAAATGAACTCTCACAGTGTTTTAATATTTGGTAAATATATAGGAAATAAACTATTTACTCTTAGAACAATGACTTTCAAGCTAATTATACTATTAGGGCTGCTGGGTTGAAGGCAATGAAAAGGAAAAACTTATTTTTTTCATTGTTTAGAGATTTAGAATTATTATATTTTTTGAGTCCAGTGGCATTAAGACTTTTACCTCATAAATAAAACATAATCATGTCTCTCCTCCATAGGCATATGTAGCTCCAGAAACTTTGAAATCTTTCCTTATATTTTATAATTAAAAAAGAAAAAAACTGCAGTAACATAATATAACATGTTTACAATAGTTTAAAAGAACAAGAACCATATTATATTATTAATAAGTTGTTTTTAACATTTTAAATGCAAAATAAACTATAGGATTCAAATTGTATTAAATAAAAATAGGATTCAAAAAAATATAAAAATCTGATTGTAAAATAAAGAAATAAATTGTACAAGTAGCAACCATAGTTGATAGTGACCATAAACTAAAATTAATGTTTAAAATTAATGATAATATAATGTAGTCTCCCCCAAAAGAAAAGAAATGTCTCATGTATTTGCTACAACAATCACACCATGGCCTAGAGGCATTGGGCAGACAGAGTAGGGGGATTCATTCTGAGTTTGCTATTCAGTCCATTCCTGAGATCAATGAAAGTGACTGTGAATTCAGGTTTGATGATGGTTAGCGAGACCATCAGGGACAAGCCCGTGGCTGCCAAGAGCCAGTTCTCCTTTGCTCATCGGTACTATCCCAGGTGATGACCTAGAGATCAGTGCTTCAGATTTGGGGCAGAGGGATCATCACTGGAAAGGAGGGTGGCATAGCCAATATATAATAAACAGATGGTTTGAAACCTGCTACCAAGCAGTCGTGCTTCAATGAACTGAAGTTAATTTTAGTTTTTTCCTCCTAATTGCTATTTTTCTATTAACCTTGGGGAATTTAAAGCATGTACATAGTATGTCTATTGGGCAATCCAGGAATGCATGACTCTATGGTCCATCCTTCCCTACCTCTATGAACAAATAACCATCTCATTTGCTGTTATTTGTATGCTGGGGTAGGTTATACTCCATAAGCTCCAACATATCCCCATGTAAACTCTCTGCAAAAGGAGCAGCTGCAGCTCATATGCAAATTGAAATTCAATATTCCCTTTAGGGTTTATTTACATTAGTTTCTGAAAATAGGCTGCATTAATTCTTACCTTAAATAAATTTTGTCTGTCTTCAAAGGTCTGGGTGAATCCAAGAAATAAGACAGGTGGAAGAATGGAATTCAGCCCCAAATTTTGGTAGGGGTAAGCACGTTGATTAGGTAGGCAGTCTAGACTATTCTAAAATTATTTACATATAGAATGTTATTGTTAAATGTTTTATATCGACATATGAATAAAAGAGTGAAACGAAGAAAAAATCATGAGGTATGAAGCGTTTACTATATGTAAAGGATGATATGAAACACTGGGATACAAACAGAAAAGTAAGACAGACCCTGCTCTCAGGGAGTTTGTATTCTAATCAGAAGACAACCCAGGAAGTTTTAACTGCTAGTCAGATGGAAAGGCCCCATGTTCCCTAGAGCAAAACAGATGGTAATGCAGTTTCTTTAATGCCCTTTCCATTAGTAAACCCATATCTGTATCTAATGGTGAAGTGTTTGATAGTGTCAAGGACTTGGATGGTAAGAACTTTCTTTTCTGGGTCTTTTGTTAGCTTTAGTTTCTGATGAGGCAGAGGCTAAAGCATGTACAGAATTAGTTTCTAGGTGACATGAAAAGGATTTCTTACCCAGGCTGTGGCTACAAGCAGATAATTTGTGGAGTTCTTTTCTCAGGGCTTACCTGCTTATTGACATTTGGTCAGGTTTTGGTATTGGTGATGGCAGGACTGATGGGCTATTTCTCCATAAGGGTTGCTCCCCATGATGATAACTGCTAAGGCCAAACTGGAAGCAAGGCTGTTTGTCCTTAGAGGGTAAGAGGACAGCTATGCATAGGGCTCTTCAGATCATAGTCCTGTGCAATCTCCACCAGAAACTAGGGATTTAGGGGAGGTGATGATCAAGATGGTTTGTCTGATATGGCACATTCCATCTCTCATCACTTTCTTAGGATGCCTTGCCAGCAATTGGTGTCATTGGTAGTGAAGATGGCTGGTTCCTTCTCTATAAGGTTTTCTCCTCTTGAGGGTGGCCTCAAGGCTTACATTGGAAGAAGACCAGTTGCCTTGGGGGCACTGTTATTCCCAGGGTTCTTGGACTTACTTGCTTATATTGGTAGCAGTGGGAATGGTGGTTGCCACATTGTGGTTCACCACAATGATTATTTTCCCAATGATGGCTATGTCAAATATGCCTTCACATTGCCCTTCTCCAATGCCTCACCGTGGCCTAGAAGCAACCCTATGCACTTAAATGCTAGGACTATAGAATGTAAGTTGTCATAGGTTCTACTACACTAAAAACAACTAAGTAAAAACTTAAGTACTAGCAACTGACTATATCTCTTTTGTAAGGACCAGTCTGGCTAAGCATGGAGAATTCGCATTAGTTCCAGACTGACCAATTGGTGAAGGCTTATTTGTCCATGGCAACCCATCCAACTTTCCCTAAACCCTGTATATCTCTATTCCATTTCTGCAGGGATAAGAGCAAAATGTGGGGAAAAGTGTGAAGAAGATACAAAGAAAGATACAGTTTTTTAGACCATCTTTATATATTTAAAATTAAATCTTTGGGCTCTAAATGTGAAATCCTTATCCAGTGACCACTGGGCAGACTTACAACTAAAGGAACTGGGTCATACCAATCTTGACCTCCTTGTGATATATGAGGCAAAAAAATAAAAGAAATTTGAAGCTAAATGAAAGGACAGCTCACAGATTCTCCTTAGAGAGGCAAATAAAAGAACAGGTAGAGATCATTTTTATTACACAAAGGCGACAAAAAATATGATTAAATGAAACATTTTAGTACTTATGATAAGCATGTATAAAAATACTATCATGAAAATAATTGTGGTTTATGTGTCAAAATCTGTTGAAGATGATGAGATTTTATTAAATTTACTTTTATGCTGGGTGCAAAGGTTAACAGAGGGGAAGACAAAAAATCAGAAAATTATTTGTTGGAAAATATGGTTCAGGAGTCATAATGAGGACCTATAGACCAAAGAGAAGCCTCACACTTAGAGATCTTGAAAACTATTTTCAATAAGAAAGTCAGGAAATAGTGGACATGGTAAGCACCAAATCATATCTCAGAAATGAAATTAATTGTATTAAGATAGGAAGTGACTGGTTATCAATTTGAGATTCATTTTTAAATTGCCTATCTGTGTAGTAATAGACCACTAATTAGGCCATTAGAGCAAATATCAAAATCGGATTCCTTCTCTTTTTAGATGACATTGTATCCAGTCCTATAACAATGAAGAACCTTTTAAATGAGATCCATAGTCCTTCAAAGAATTTGTCTTAAATATCTACATACATTTGTCTTAAATATCTACACAAGAAAAAAACATGTAGATGAATACCCATTCAGACTACAGTATATAGTTGGATGGACAATCCATTTGACAGTTGTTTCAACAGTGTCTGACTCTTGGTAACCCCATTTGGAGTTTGCTTGGAAAAGATACTATAGTGATTTGCCATTTTCTTTTCCAACTCATTTTATAGATGAGAAAACTGAGGCAAACAGAGTTAAGTAACTTGCTCAGGGTCACATAGCTAATAAGTGTCTGAGATTGGATTTTAACTCAGAAAGATGAGTCTTTCTTACTACCAGCCCAGTACTCTATTATAACTGCCATATGACTGGTCTACCAATGTTGTATGTCTTGGGCAGATGCTAAAGATGAACAATGATTCTAGCCTATAATTGAATAGGAAAAGGAGAGAGGGCTTGATTGCCTTTGTTTTCAATGACCCAAAACTTCTGATCCAAAATGGTCCAAAGTCATGGAGCACTATAGTCTCTGAAAAGATAACATTTAGGGTGACACAGATGCCAACAGAGAAGGTCTAAGGAAGTTGCTGAATATTACCACTCCAAATTGAGGTTACTGATTCATGAAAGCATTGATCTATTGTCTGTATTTTAAACTAATTTTTTGCCTTTGTTGGTATGCCCAGTGTTTTTAGTAAATGTTTGTTGACTGATTGATTGCCTAAGAATAAAAAAGACTTAAGGTAGGTAACCTCATAAGAATATCAACTTAAAGAGAAATAACTCCAGTCGATCACTGAAAGTACAATGTATTTTATAAAGGAAGAGATTTGTCTCTTTCCATGAAACTTCCTCAAAGCTAGTAGATATACAAATTACATCTTTTCCCACGTCAGTGAGTTGTCCCTCTAAAAACACCTATAAATAAGAAAATATAGGGGCAGCTAGGTGGCACAGTTGATAGAATACCAGACCTGAAGTCAGGAAGACTCATCTTCCTGAGTTCAAATCTGGCCTCAGACACTACTAACTGTGTTTGTTACTTAACCCTGTTTGCCTTAGTTGCTCATCTGCAAAATGACTGCAGAAAGAAATGGCAAACCACTAGAGTATCTTTGCCAGCAAAACCCCAAATGGAGTCAGAAAGAGTCAGATACAATTTAACAACAACAGATGAGAAAATATATCTGGTAGTCTTCAATTAAAATTTATTTATTTTTATATTTGATACTGTAAGTGAAGGACATAGCCATCCGGGGCAAAGAACACAGCACCAGCTGAGCTGAAATGATAGAAAGCGGCCAGGCATATCCATGTTAAGTTCGGCATGCCATAGGGGATATGTGGAAGCAGTTCATTGCTCTTATAAAAAAGTCTTCAATCACATCATGGTACAGCCAACCTGAATAAAAGGATCAAATGTGACTGGAGCCTAATTGAGGGGAAATAGACAAGAGGTGGAGACATGGCCAGAGGGCCTTCTTTGCAGACTGACTCAGATCCCACACAATGGAATCCACAGTCTCCTCCACAACATAGTCATGCTATCTTTATATCATATTATTTTCATATCTGAAACCATAATATTATTACTAAGTGGTGAGAAAAACTTTTTTAAAAAATACTTCTACTCATCATTCCTAATATAAAAAGGATTCTTCAATTTATGACTAACTCTGGATAATGCTGAAGTACGTGAACTTATAATTTAATTATGCCACATCTACTACCTTCTTGTCTATCTCTAATAGGCCTGGCCTTGCTGAACTGGAATTCATTTCATCAGTGTTAACTGACATGTCAAACCTGCTGAAGTCGAATCTGCAGTAGCTGCAGATATTATGGACAGTTGACTATAAAAATGATTCTGCAAAACATCCTCTGAAATAAAGTTGTATTAAGCTCCCACTAGAGGAGAAAAAGGGCCGATGTAAATTGCTGACTTTAGGGGGAAGAAATGTACTGTATTTAAACTTTATAGAGTTTTCATGCCTCATAGCCAAAGATACCGATAAGTGGTCCCTTAACTATTAAAGCTTTCAATTGACAATCTAGATTTTTAGATATTAGGAGGTCTCAGATCAAACAACATTCATTAGTAGAAGGCCATAAGTCTATAGTAAAAAATGACATTAATCAATATGGATATAAAATAAAATTCATGGAAAGTGATGTTATAACTCCACACAGCATTAAACTTAACTAGAGCACTAAATGTCATTCTGGCTATTTCAGAGTTTGAGCACCACCAAAGATTTTATATTGGACCTCTCTTCCTGTCTCTTGATCCTCTTCCTGATCTGCTATTGGGAGGTGATGGCTAAAGGTCTAACCTTGACCTCCTCTCTCAACAGCCTCCTTGGGTAAAATCATTAGATCCTTTGGCTTTAATGCCATATGCCTGGGTATCCTCCAAAAGCTCTTTACTGGACTCAGTTCTGTTCTCTCTCTCTCGTTCTCTCTCTCTCTCTCTCTCTCTCTCTCTCTCTCTCTCTCTTTCCATTTAGGGATTCTATCAGTTCACATGGGTTCAATGAACATTTCTATTCACACCATTCCCAAATCTACATATTCAACCCAAATATTTCCTCTGAATTCCGATTCTATACCATCAACTTATTGCTATGAAACTACACTTGAATGTGTCCTAGGTACCTCAAATGCACATGTCCAAAATGGAACTCTTGACCCCTTTTAATCTCACCACTAAACCAAACCCAGAAGCAAACATTTCCTTACTCCATGTATGTCTTTACTCAGGGGATCCTGTCTGCAAAGCATGATCTCACACCTTACCTCCATTTCAGCATCATAAGACAACAGGACAAGTACCAGCTCTAAATTTATAGGACCTGTGTTCATATTCCAACTCTAACACCTACTACTTGTGTAAACTTTGGTAAATCACATAATCATCTCTGACTTAAGCTTCTTCATCTGTGTAACTAAGGGAGTGAACCAGATAAAATTACTGCCAGTCATAGATCTATAATCCTATCATCTTAAAATATTGATTTCAACAAAATATCATTTATTTAGCACCTTCAATCCATGATACTATGTTAGGTGCTAGGGATATGAAGAAATTAAAAGACAAAAGGTACTCGGGGTGCCTAGAGTCTATCAGTGAGGACAACCTTCCTGTATGGAAGTATATGCAAATGTAAGGGATAAAGGTTCCACAGAACCACTGCTATTTGTCCGCAGGCATAATTAGGTTTTAAAATACCTAAACAATTTTGTCTATGATGTGATCCTTTATCAGGTATAAAGTTGATCGGGAAACAGTTGATTGACTAAACAAATAAATTAGCCAGCCAGTGACTTTAAATAGCTGGAGAAAATCAGTTGTTTCAGTCCCAGTGGTAGAGGACTTCGTTTAAAAGGATTTCAGCTAGGATTCCTAGAAAGGAATCACTTCTGGGGAAGAAAAGAAAATCTCTTCCTTCCTTCCCCAATTAATTCTCAGTGCCCAATGACCCTATTATTAGAGAGACTGAACAAACAACACAGACAAATGTACAGAGGGGTACAAAAGGGAGGAAGCAGTTTTGAGGAGCATGATGCTTTGAACCTAAGAGGAATTCTATTAACTCAAGAAAAAGGATTCTTAGTAAACAGCAACCGAGATGTACAACATGTTGATCTACCCACTTGCTTGACAGTACCATTATACTCTAAATTTGAACTTACTTTTGCCATAGACCTGTGTGTATTTGTGAAAGAGTGTGCCCTAGATCTTTGGAGGAATACTTGTGTGATACACACACACATACACACACACACACACACACACACACACAGAGTTCCAGATCTGCAATACCATGTGCATCAGTTTTCTTGTCTGTAAAGTGGAGAAGTTAAAAACACCTTCTATTAATAATGATGAAAAAAATAATATAATAACCATTTTGTCACTTACAGATGAGTGTGCCAAGGAAACTTTTTGCAAAACATCAGACTCTATGGCTAAATGAGGGAGACAATTTATAGGAAGGTGTTGATATAAGTACAAGGAAGTGTTGTTATTTAATGCTTTGCTATACAATAAAACATTCATCACGAGACCATAGAGACAGAGAACACAAGAGGGAGAAAAGCTGTGCACAATCCAATTTGACTTTCCAACTTGGCTGACATGGTCTGCTACTCCAAGCTCTAGTACTAGTCAGACTGGAGCAGCCTTGTGTATTCGTGAATGTCAAAAAGACAAATCAAACTAAGAAACTGAAGATGGATTTTCTTTTAGGAAAGGAAAGGAGGAAGGGATGATTCAGCTATTTTTTTTTAAAGCATGTGCTGTAATCCTGTAAAAAAGGAAAGATTAAAAATATCTTTGGAAATTGGGTTTGGTGTTAGCTCGTTAAAGACTCTGGCAGCAGGCTTTCAGGCTCTCTTCTAATTAAATCTTTGATGGAAGAAAATAAAAGGAAGGGTCTATAAGTATTTCCCTTCTAAGGACTTAAGTGGTCTCACTTAAGTGAGTGTAGTGGACTCCAGGGACCCCAGACAGGAAAGGTAGGAAAGGTGGTAGTAAATTTCAGGAGATTAAATGTTTGCTTAGTCAAACAGACTGAGGAATGGCTAATGGAAGGCTAGATCTTTAGAAGAAGGGAAACAGCTGCGAAAAGTAAAGACTGAATAGCAGAATCTTTATAGAAAGAGATATAGCAGTTCCCTGAGGGGAGAAAAGCTGTCTGATCTTAGATCAATCAATCAGTGAACATTTATAAACACCTATTGCCTTATGTCCTTCCAGGGAGTTGGGCAGAGATTGGGAAGGCAGTGGGAGATAGTAGGTAGGAAGGGGACCTCTAGCAGAGGGCATTAAAAGTTATAAAATCTTCTAGTTAGAAGAGACCTCAGAGTATAAGAGCAAAAGTGCTCTCTGAAACATCCCTGAGAAAAAGCTCCTGGGTGAGCTCTCTAGGGCCAAGGAAAACAAGTCTGATGCCTCTGTTACTTGTTGGTCCTGGAGAGATGGCTCCCAGTCCTCCTTACTACACTTTCTCTTCTCCAGGCTAAATATCCCGACTTCCTTTAGATAACCTGAGGCTTATCTGCCTTTTTATACATGGGTCTTCTACCTCATTGCCCTTTTGTCATTTTCTTCATTTCCTTTTGGATGCTGCCTCTGAAGTTTATTTGAACCTGATTTAACTTTTATTTGAATAATTTGAGGAGACAGAAGGGGAAAACCATAGACCTTACTTGTTCTTATCTAAAGTTTTACTAGGGATGACTCTATTTCCCAATACTTTTTAGTAACATAGTCCTTATACCTATCGAAGAAATCATAGAATTATAGGAAGTGAGAGCTAGAAGGGAGCTTAGGAGTCCAAAACACATTTCATAGGGGAAAAAAAAACAGAGGACCCCAAAAGGTAAGTGACATACTCAAGGTCACACAGAAGCTAAATGATATTACACTAGACCTTAAATCTTGTAACTCTCAGGTCAGATATTTTCACTGCATCAGAATCATACTGCCTATTTTCCTTCATGTTTGAACTCAAAACTAATGAGGTCAGGGGGAGCAAAGAATAAAGGTGGAATGGCATAAGTAAGGATGCTTGTGTGCCGGTGGGTTTATTTCCATGTTTCTCTCCATGGTATTTTTCTTTTCTAAATCTGTGATCAGAGAATTCTACTTATCTCCCAGAAATTCAGTCACTAGCTCTCTACATTCATGACACCTGTAAGGTTGAATAGAAACAGAATGGAAAAGGCTAAAAGATTGAATGACTGATGGAATTAAACTCTGAGTAATTGAAAAATCTCTAAACAGGATACGAACCTTCCTACTTCCTTTTTAGTGTTCAGACACCTCCCTGGGTCAGAGAAATCTCCTAGAATACATATTAATCTGAGTGACATTTGAAGTTGTCAGCACTACACACCCCAGATTGGGATGCAAAGCATTTTTTTTAAGCTAAAATGTATAGAAAGAGATACTATTGCTAGATGTCATGATATGAGCATCTCATATTCTAAGATCTACCAAGAAAAACCATAGTAATCCACGGAATCAAATTCCTGATGTATTCTCTTGCAATAGTTTCCAAACTCTTTTATCATGCATGCCTATAATTAAAAGGTCAGCTGGGTGACACAGTGGATAGAGCACTGAGTTTGGAAACAGGAAGATTTGTCTTCATGAATTCAAATCCAGCCTCAGACACTTCCTAGCTGTGCGATCATGAGCAAGTCACTTAACCCTGCTTGTCACAGTTCTTCATCTGTAAAATGAGTTGGAGAAGGATATGGCAAAACCATTCCAAGTATCTTTGCCAAGAAAGTCCCAAATGGGTTCACATAGAGTAGTACACAACTGAGCAACAAAAATAATTTTAAAACGTATGTGCCTTAATATATGTAATACAAATTATATATATATGTAGTATATATGCACACATATATATTTATGTTATCTATGTGTACTACTACATATATGACTATGTGTTATTAAACTTATGCAAACAAATTCTTGGCCCCTTTATGATTTATAATCTTTAAAAGTTGTTGTCTGGGGTTCAAAAGTGAAATGCCTTAACCAAAGTCTCCCAGCTAGAAAATATGAGAAAGGGAAATTTAAGCTCAAATCTTCCTGACTCAAAGTGCTAGGCTCTGCATATTATATCATGATGCTCCTAAGAATTTAATTAAAAATAACAATTAAAGGCAGTATCTACATAATCAGTGACAACTAGATGCCTTGGTAGTTAGAACACTAAACCTGGAGTCAGGAAGACCTGAATTCAAATTCAGCCCCACACACATACTGTGTGACCTTGGGTAGGTTACTTAACCTCTGCTTGCCTTAATTCATTAGAGGAAGAAATGGCAAGCCCCTTTAGTATCTTTGCCAAGAAAATTTCATGAACACATGGTCCATGGGGGTCACAAAGAATCAGACTCCAACAAACCTACATTATTATTACACAGCATTAATTTCACAAATGTCTCAGTTTGAATAAAGTCAAAGACAACTTAGTTTTGAGTAAATTTCTGTTCCTTTAAAGAAAAGAAGTCAATTTATGCATATGACGTCTGAAACCTCAAATCTTAAAATAGAATAGCTGTTTCCCCTCCTACTGGTTATAGGCTTAGTCTGATTTGCATATAAAATAGTCTTCCACAAGAGATGGCCTACCCTCTGTGTTTCTGCTGATTGTACAATCTTACCCTTTTGTAATGAACCACAGCCCAACTCTGTCACTGGATATCAGAATTCCCACTAAGCCAGGATTGTTTCTCATGCATGTATGATTCAATTTCATTTTCTTCATTTTACTATACAATCCACATAAGGATTGGAAACTTTAATGCCCACTAAAACTGCCTCATTAGAAACTGTGATTTACCAGAACCGTGGAAGTTAGAACGGACACCTCCCCTTAAGAGGGACGTTAATAAACTGGTGAGCACCGAGAAGAGAGAAAGCTGAGTGGCAAAAGCCTTGTGTAAGAAAATGCACCGAAGGAACTGGGATGCTTAACCTAGAGTAGAGAACAGAAGGGAGGAGAGAATTAAAGCTCTTTTAAGTATTTGAAGCTCTGTGGACTAGGAGTTAGATTTAACTTGTGCCAGCCCAGAGGGCAATGTGAGAAGCACTGGATGCAAGTTATGAAAAGACAAATTTATATTACTGGATAAATACAGACAGATAGAAAGATAAAGAGATAGACAGACATGCAGGTAGACAGAAAGAGACAAACAGGTAGATAGAAAGAGACAGATAAAGAAGTAGAGACAGATACACAGAAAAGAAAGAGATAAACAAGTAGAGACAGATAAACAGAAAGAGACATAAACACGTAGATAAAGATAGAGACAGAGAAAGGTAGAGAGATAGAGAGAGAGATAAGTGATCTTATTTTCTTAAGTTCTTACCATGTGCCAGGCATATATTAAGTGCTGGGGATACAAATAAAGGATTAAGAGAGCCACTTACCCTCAAGGCCCTTACATTCTAATGAGGAAAGATAACACAACAGGGACCTGGAAACAGAATGGGGGTCTAAGATGCTTGGGAAGAGGTTGAAAAGTCTGGAGAGTGAAAAGTGGAGTATAACCTGGGCCCCTGATGAAATACAGGTCTGAACTAAGGACTCGCCCATCAAGAGAGGAACCTGCAGGTAAGAGGCACAATTCAGGGCACGTGTTTTTTAATCATGTCCTACTTTTCATGACCCCATGGACCATGTGTTCATGAGGTTTTCTTGGCAAAGTTCACCATTTCCTTTTCCAATGATTAAGGTTAAATGACTTGCCCAGGGTCACACAGTAACTGTCTGAGGTTGAATTTGAATTCAGGTCTTCCTGACTCCAGGCTTAGCTCTCTATCCACTGAGTCACCTAGCTGCCTCTTGCTAGGCACATAGTAAGCGCTATATAAATGTCAGTTATTTATTAATTATTATTAAACACTAGTGCTGTACTCAGGAAGACCTGAGTTCAAATTTGGTCTCAGGCACTTACTAGCTATGTGATCCTTGGCAAGTCACTTAATCTTTATTTGCCTTAGTTTCTTCGTCTTTAAAATGGGAATATTAGCGTCAACTACATTGTCAGATTGTTGTGAAGAGCAGATGAGAACATACGTAAAAGTGCTTAGCACAGTGCGTGGTACATAGTAGGCGCTTCATAAATATTGCTATTATTACTTTAGAGGTCAACTAGACTAACCCTCTTATTTTATACTTAGAATAACTGAGGCCCAGAAAGGTGAGCAACTTGCTCAAACAAACACAGGTAGAGTTAGAACTCAGATCCTCTAACTACCAAGCCAGTTTTCTCTTCACTTCCTCCTCCCTTGAATACGCACCACTGGCGATGTTGTGGACCATGAGCGATTGCTGGTACAATGCTAAGTAACTCACTTGACCCTCTTCATGATTCATTCTGTGAAAGTCACTTATTTTCTTCTACTCTACTTCAGATGACTTCACTTCCCTAACTAAAACGCCTTCCTCTTCTGCGCTAATCCCATAGTCTGTCCTTCCATTTAAGCCCATGTACTTATGGTCCCTAGCATGCTGTTTTGTAACAGTCATTGGCAGTGAGTGTGCTGAAGTCAACTAATCATAATAGCTCCTGAGAGCTGATAATTAAATTTTCAATGTGAGCATTTATACTTCAGAAATCAGCAAACATAACACATCAGGGCTTGATTTATTGTTTGGATGATCACCTAGACTTAAGAAAGTAATGTAGAAAATGTTAATAATGCAGATTAAATTTAAAAATGTGTCTTGTGTTTTTTTTTCCAGAGGCATAATTCTTAAATATTTGTCCACACAACAGTAGTCATTTATATTGCATCTGACAAAGCATTTTCCTTATAATGTTTCTAGGACATAGGTTGTAAAATTATCATTATACCCATTTTACAGGTGAGGAAGCAAGGTCAAGTGGTCAAGTAACTTGCCTACCAGACTAGTGCAATAGATCCTCATAACATGGACTAGCTCCATGCTTCTCCAAATCCTTCCTATGAAAGGGACTAGTTTTCCCTAAAAGGAGACAAAGCTGTCCCTGAGACCTAAGGGACCCTTGCTTTCCTTGATGAAGCTTTCTGGTCACCTAATAAATAAAAAGTCCCCCCAACATAGGATCTGGCCCTCTCAGACATGGGGTGTGCCTAAGACCATCCTGCTGACTTTGGTACATTTCCATTAAAGAGGAGAAAGAAGGGAGTCCCTCAAAGTTGAAGCTAGGTTTTGCTATATCCTTATTATATCTTTGCTGTGTTAAAGTAAATCTCTTTTTGTTAACTATTCCTACTTTTCTTCCCAAATCAAACCTGAGTTAAAAAGTGCTTGTGTTGACCATTCTCAACAATTCACCAGTGTTGGAGGTGGGATTCAAACCTAGGTCTTCTGAAACTAAGGCTAAAAACGCTCATTACACTACACCAGGGGTGTCAAAGTCAAATAAAAATGGTGACCTTATATACACAGTATGGAAGGATCCTTGTGGCTACCTATGCCTTAGAAAACCAAGTATTAATATTATCCCTCATAAAACATAAAACATTCATCATATTTTTATTTATTTTATTCAATTCTTCTCAATTTATTTTAATCTGATTCTGTACACACTTAGGAATGTTGTGGGCCAAATATTTGACACCTCAATATGAGGCCTCTATAATTTCCCTTCTCCTGACTCCAAGATCCCCACCTGAATCTTTCCCCATAATCCTTTCCCTACCCCCTTTGTTAAATAAAAATCATTCTATATATAATTGTTCTTTATCTTTTACCCAAGTGTTAAAATGATTTCATGTGGCTTCAGTCAGTACTAGAATTTCCTTATCACTTCAGTCTATCACTGGATATAGTGATTAGGTATATGATACCATGTCTCCACTGCTTGATATTGCATACTTTGTGTGTGTGTGTGTATGTGTGTGTGTGTGTGTGTGTGTATGTGTGTGTGTGTGTGTATCTAGTGGCTTTCATTAATTCCTGCACTACTCAAGAGCTTTTTAAAACCTCCCCATGAGAGAATAGAAGAGGTACTCCATAAATGTTGCCTGACTCCCTAATGGATGAGAACTCATTCAAAAGATAGTATTTGTAACATTATTAAAGCAGTACAATAGGCTAATTGAACAGACATGTTCTGGTGTTCAGTTGTGGGGCAGCTGGAAATAGCTACTGGTTTTTTCGTTCCTGTGATGTGCTTATAAATTGTTCTATGTTGTAAGTAAGGTATCTATTACAAGTAAAAAATTATATATTGGAGCATATAGCTTCTTGATATTGATCTATCGACTTCCTATTCTATGTGAATGGAGCTTGAGCAATATCTTAACCATACAACAAGATAACTTGTTGTTTAAAGTAATCTGAATTTACAACATTTCCATTTTACACTGATTCCTGGAAGTCAGTCATTTTTTTCTCCTTTTTATCATTGTTTAAGGAAATCTCTTCCTTGTAAGTCACCCTTGAACACCAGTATCTTTCTACTATTTTTCAAAAGGATGTATTGGTTTTTCAAATGTTTTAAGATACATTTTTAGTTGTCCTGATTGATAAGTGGAGCACAAACTCACCTAACCCATTAATGAGCAGGCCTTAAACCATGCTTTATATCCCATCCACTCATCTACCAGGAAATCTGGGCTTACCCAGGCATCCTGACATCTATCCTGCCACTGTGTGACTACTTCTTGCATGCCCCTTCCCTCTTTCCCTAGTAACAGTAATTAAATCAAGACTATCATTGCTACAGGAAAGATGATGACAATTGATTACTCTATGGTTCAAATTCTGATACTTTTCCTGCCAAAATTCCCTTCCCTGGTTATCAGATGTCTATATGTGGTGTCTCTTTTTACACAAGAATGTAAGATTTTTGAGGGCAGGTAATATGCAAGATATTTTTATATTTACATCCCTACCACTTAACACTGTGTGGTACAATGCAAGGGCTTGCACGTACATTTCCAGTCCTTGCTTTTCCTCAGTTTCAGTTTTATATCACAAATTCCTTATTACACATTTCAAACTGAATATCCCAGATACATCTTAAACTTAACATGTCTAAAATTGAACTCATTGTCTTTCCTCCATAAATATTCCTTCTTTCAACCTTTTCTATTTCTAGTAAAGAGAGCATCATTCTTACAGTGTCTCAGGTTCCTAATCTTAAGATTATCCTTGATTCCTTACCTCCCTCATGCTATATATGCAATTGTTTGATAAATTTTGCCATTTCTACCACATTTCTCACATCCCACTCTTTCTACTCATGTAAGCAGCACTTTTGTTAAATACTCCTCATCCCTCCTCTAGATTACAACAGCCTTCTAACTGTTCCCCCTGCCTTAAGGATCTCACTATTCCATTTCTTAAGTACAGATGTGACTATGTTACTCCCCTACTTTAGCCAACTCCAGTGGCTATTTTGTCTAGAATATCATAAAGACTCATCTGTTTATCTTCTAAAGCCCTATAAAGCCTGGCCCCAACCTACTTTTCCAGCCTCATTGGACATTATTGTCCCTCTCACACTCAGAAATTCAGCCAAACTGGCCTTCTCTCTGTTCTCCATGCGTGAAACTCTATCCCTTGTATCCATGCCTTTGGGATCATTCAGGTCTGGAATAAACTCTTTTCTTACCTCTCCTCATAGAAGCCCTTTTTTCCTTTAAAATGTGTCTTTTCTATATGGATCCTTTTCTGGTCCCCACAATTTCCATGGCCCTCCAAAACTGTCCTGTATTTAACTACATACATACACAAGCACAGACATATACATACATGTAAGTTTTATATTTATGCTATATCTACATATATACATTACAACATGTTATGTGCCTCCTCCATTAGAATATAAACTAATTGTAAGCAGGGATTATTGCCCTCTTGGTATTTATATCCCAGTGCCTAGTATGGTAGCTGAAATATAGTGGTTCTTTTAAATATTTAATGATTGCTAGCAATGTTTTTTTTTCTCTCATTCATTTTATCATTCACTCATTTACTACCACTTTTAAAGAAAAATACAGTTACATACATATGTACATACAGAAAAAAATATAGTTATACACAAAAAATACAGTTTCTGAGAGAAAAATAGAGTAACAGGCCTGAAATCAGGAAGACCTGTGTTCAAATCCATCCTCAAACATTTACTAGCTGTGTGACCCTAGAAAAATCACTCAACTTTTGTCTGCTCCAGTTTCCTCTTCTACACAATAGGTTAATAAGAGCAGTTTCCTTCCAGGGTTGTTGTGTGGGTCAGATGAGATAATAACTAATAAAGTACTTAGGGACAATGCCTGAGAAGCACTATGTAAGCGCTAACTATTATTAAAGTTGTTATCTGATAGCAGATCGAGTCAAAAAGAATTTCTTAAGCACCTACTATGTCTTAGGCCCTGTATTAATCCTGTATTAAGGACTGTGTGAAGAAGGCACATCAAGAGTTCAAAAATACTCTATGTTCAAGAAAGGAATCCTAACTGTGGAAACAATCAGCATAGCTTTGAATAGAAAGCTTGTCTCAAGACTCATATAGAACTGAAATCATTGTGTCAATTTCATTTGTTTCAATGTAGCTGAGCAAAGGATCTGTTGGAATTAGACACCTGAAATCAATGTAGGTCATTCCTACCATTAACATTTCTCAAAAATGTAGATATTTTAATTGTGCTGCATATATTTCTGATGAGTTCAGGATAACCAAGAAATGACTCAATTATTTTATCAGCCATACATTTTGTGGTCATATAGCCTTTGAGGGTGATTTTCTCTATATCTGCATTTTATAAGGTCTTCCTACTGGCTTCCCTTTTACATAATATTCATGATTTCTCCTTGTCCAGCTATGATCTGAAATGCCTAGATGCCACAGGAGTATGACCTGAGGAATGGTCCCAGGATCTACCTTCTTTAGGTCTTTGTTTTTTATTTCCAAAGTGCAGATGACAGTGAAACTAAAAGAAGTCACTGGAAACTAAAAGTCATAAAACAAAATATCTACCACCAGCAAATAGGGAGAAGAGAAAATACAAAAGAAGAATGTGGATAGAAAAATCTTTCAGAAGCTACTAAAAAGTTAATAGGGTAATGAACAGTGACTTCTCTGATTGACCTCTGAGGGTGAAAAATTTCTGGCAGGTGGCCCTGTATTGCTTCCACAGTTTTGTGCATATTTAAGGCAGCTAGATGGTACAGTTCATAAAGTGCTAGACCTGGAGTCACAAAGACTTGAGTTCAAATCTAACCTCAGACATTAGCTAGATAACCCTGGGAAAGGTACTTCACTTCTGTCTGCCTCAGTTTCTTCTTATGTAAAATGGGGGTGATAATATCACCTACCTGCCAGGGTAGGGGCAGCTAGGTGGTGCATTGGATAAAGCACCAGTGCAGGAGTCAGGAGGACCTGAGTTCAAGTCTCACCTCAGATACTTGACACTCACTAGCTGTGTGACCTTGGACAAATCACTTAACCCCCAACTGCCTCATCCTGGGTCATCTCCAGTCATCCTGATGAATATCTGGTCACCGGATTCAGATGGCTCTGGAGGAGGTGAGGTTGGTGACCTGCACAGACCTCCCTCAATCAAAACAAAGTCAAGTGCAAGTCATGTCATCATTTCTCTGATGGCATGGTCTTCTTCAGCAACCAAGAATGAGCACATGCACCTGCCAGGGTTGTTGTGAGAATAAAATCATATAATGTTTGTAAAGTGCTTTACAAATATTAAAGTGATATTTAAAATTAGTTATTATTATTATATCAACTTTAGATGTATAGAATGTAGAGCTAGAAGAAACTTTTAAAGATCATTTAGCCCACGTTCTGTGAAATTCCATTTTTTAATAGTTTGATAACTGTAGTTCAATAATTAGTTTCTTTTGTAATCCTATGTATGTATATATGTGTGTGTGTATATATATATATATATATATATATATATATATATGTATACATATTTATTTTTTTTCCTGAAAAGGGATCCTTGGCTTTCCTAGATTGCCCAAAGAGTTCATGACACAAAAACATATTAAGATCTGGATTTCTAGCCCAACCTATTTATCTTAAGCATCAGGCTACTGTACTGCCCAAATGATTCTCCCAAACCATACATGTAATAATTAACAATGCAGGGATACCAATTTACGTCTTTCTCTAATCCACAACTCTGTCCCCTCCATTCCACTGATTACTGTGCTCTGATATAGATATGTGACTTAAGACAGAATTAAATGTGATTAAAAGCCCTTTCTACAGCTTCTAGAAATAGGTACTGCCTTAAGTCATCTCTAGGGCCATTGTTTACAGATTCTCTAATTCTTTCAAAGCTGTCTTTTCTGTGTCATCTACAAAGAGCCAACACATTGCAAATTGCTGAATGGAAGTTGATGCACTAAATATTATTTCCTAGCAAGGCAGCTCTGTTGTATTGCTTTGGATGGGGACACAAAAGTATATTTCTTCTGACTGCTCCACTTCTGATTTCCTTTGCTTGAATTCATCACACATCAAGTGGCTAGCTTTTCCCTGCCATTTACCATTCAGGAACAACCTAGCCAATGAATAAAACCTGTTACTTTTGTGGAATCATATTTATAACCTGTTTAGTTTCTCTAGAAATATTATGAAATATTATTTCTCCAGCCTACAACCATTTCCAGATTTTCCCTGTCTTTCCCTTGAAATGGAGTAAGGGTAGAAACCAAATTTAACTCTTATTTAGATGGGATTCTTTCCACACTATCTGGAGTAATTGGTACCAGTACCCAAGGAAGGATAGTGTCTATCACCTTTTGAAATTCAAGATTAAGATATTGATCAAGGAGGGAACTCTTAAGCAGAAGTGCTCCAGGGATGAATCGAGTCATTCAGGATTGTTGATCCCAAATTACATTTAATTAATTAATATTTGTGTATGTTGATCCCTTTACTTGGTCAAGATTCCTATCAAGATTATCCAGAATTGGGGGGGGACAGAGTCATGTAGGAGGGCATGGAGCATTATGCTACTTTAGCCCTCTCTTTCCAAGTCAGAAACAGCTTGAATATATGATCAATAAAAATATTGCTAGTAGATTTGAGCCTAAATTGCAAGTACGTTATTAGTATTAATATTTTTTCTTCGGCACTTCAAAGTGCAGTTCTATTAGGGTACATTGATGGTTACTCTAGGATTTTGGTTCAGAGATGACTGAATCAAACCATGATCTATTCATAGGATCATTGATTTAGAAATTATCTAGTCCAACTTCCTTACTTAACAGATGAGGAAACTGAGGCCCAGAGAGTATCATAACTTCTCTAAGGACATAAAGCTAATAAGTGGCAAAGTCAGAGGCAGAATTTGAACTCAAGTTCTCTGACTTGGGAGCCAGATTTCTTTCTACTATACCACACTGTCTCTCCATTCAAGATTCTCTAGAATCATGACATACTTCAAAGTTCAAAATATCATCATCATCATCATCATCATCATCACTGACATTTAGAGTGTTAAGATTTGCAAAGCACTTTATCCCAGTTGAACCTTACAAAAAACTTTGTGAGATTGGCACTGTTAGTGTTATGATCATACCATTTGATACATGAGGAAATTGAAACTTAGGTTAAATGACCTAGCTATTAAGTGTTGGTAGAATTAGAATCCAGATCCTCCCTACATAGTCCATCTCCTCTGCTGTGATGCCTTTCTTACATGCACAGTCTGAATACCATGGCTCGAAGCAATTTGATCTTTGAAGACTGGAGCTGGCTAGACACAGACCTATGCTCAATTTAAAAAAATCACTGACCAAAGCTTAATCAGATGCAATTTAATTAAAATGAGTTTGTTATCTTGACCCAGAGAGGTTTGCCAGTTTTTAACTTGGCACCCAGAGGCCATTTGCTCTTTGACTGATTTACTTTGTCCTGTATCACCCAGCATCAGCCTGGCTACTGGCCTAGTTTTCATCTCTAATTTAATGATGTCATCCTATACCAAGTTTTGAAGGTGGTTTGTGTTATTTTTGGCAGTCCTGTGTTTTGTTTCTTTTGGTCCTTTTTCCTTAGGGATGGGGGTGAACATGTTTTGAGGGAGGGAAAGGACTAGTCCCAGAAATATGAACATAGTAACTCCCTGACTGTCAAAATGAGCTTGGTGTTTTCCTGGCAAGTGTCATACCACTATCTACTTCCAGATCCAGATGCCTAAATGGTTCTATGCTGTGCCTTGAAGGGATTTTTCCCTTTTCCTTTTTTATTGGGAGTATGTGTATATTTTAATGTGATTGATTATTATTTTTCTGGCTCTAAAGCCTTTGCAGTATTGATGGCAGTGTTTGCTTCACTGACAATCAGCCTGAAATGCCTGTTAAAGTAAATATACTTCAATTATTAAAAAATCACTCAATATCACTGGTGTTCATACTGATTTAAAACTATTGGAGTGATACAAATTTTAACAGGAGCTGGAGTTTCGAAGTAACCACATTTGTGGCTATGCCTAATATAGAGTATTAGAGATTTATTAATGAGCATCTCAGACTGGAAACATTTTGGTCTACAGCTAGCATTATTAGGTGATTTTCGGGAGAGATCACTTCATCCAACCAACACTTAGAAAGCATTTATTTGGGACATTGTGCTAGGCACTGTGAGACAAATAAGGGGTAATAAAGAAGTGGGGCTCTTTACCCAAAGAGGTTGCAATCTGGCAGGTAGATTTTACACAAGTAAATATGATATGAGCTTAAAATATAATATTAATCATTCGACACATACTTACATGGACCTAATCTGTGCCAGGCATTGTGCTAGGAAATTGGGATAACAAATCAGAAATGACCTGGCTTCAGAGAGCTTACATTCTATTTAACAAAAGTGTTATTAAAAGAGTCTTATGAAAAGAGCACTGGACCTGGAGTCAGGAGGAACCTAGATTCAAATCCTACCTCCCTCACTCACTTTTTTTTTTTGCAACTATGGACTATAGTCACTTTAATTCCCTGAGAATCAGGTTAATCATCTGTAAAACAGGGATTAAATATGTCTGTAGTACTTAATCATAGGTTATTTGAGCTAGTAAGTGAAAAATACATTTTTTGGGAAATCTTAAAATCCTACTTAAGATCAGCAGCTATTTTAATTATCTGTTCAGATATCATTAATGATTAAGATATTCATCATTGATTTCTCCTTTTCATGGAGAGGGGATTTATTATCATTACCACTAAAATAATTATAGTACTGGTAGATAGCATTTATATAATTCAGTAGAAAGCTTTACAAATATTTTGTCTGGGTCATGTGTAGTTACAGGTAGAAGTAAAGGAGAGGAAGGCTTTGCAGAACAGGAAATGGCGTCGTGCAGACAGGGAGTGTTCATGGGATTTCATTCTGGATGTCTAAACTATTTCCTTAGCCTTTAAGGTTTGAGCTAACCACTGTTAGTTTCCCCACATTTTTATAGGAAAACCATTGCACCTTACTAAAAAAAGTGAACAAGAATGGCCATGAATATGATTTTAAAATATACCTCCAAATCAAAACCAGATTACATACAACAAAAACAATATTTTCTTTTTTTGGAACAGATCTCTTAAATCAACAGGTTCAATGCCAGTCAGATGATATTTGCCAGCCTAGGTTATTCTAAAGCAATAAAATTACATGAGTGTGAAATTGAAGACTGCTTTTTATGGGTTGTGAGGGTTTCTTCCTACCTAGTACACAGTAATTGCATTTCTGTACCATCTAGCTCACCCAAAGTTTTCTAAATCCTTTGCAATATTAATTCTGCCTGGAGTAGATCAATAATGCTATTGACTCAAGGTGTTCATCCTATAAGCTCCTTGTGACTTTAATATGTCTTATTTTGGCCTTTCTATTCAAGAGGAATTTTATTATCTGATTCACACCTCCTCCTCAAAATCCTCAAATACAGTATCCCCAATGTGAGCAAACACTATTTCCTTTCCACACCTTTAGCTATTAGTAACAAAAAATGACAGAAGATAATTGTTGCAGGCTGATGGTGCAGGCTTCCTCACCTAGGGCAGAAGGAAGCAGTGGGGCCCAGAGCAGGTAGGGTTAAAGTGAAGTATTGAGAAATGTGAGAAAGGCTGATGCTACTTTGGCAGGACTAAAGATGGTGCACATTTGTTTTAGTTTCAATATCCAAGTGCTTTATTGTCATATCAAACTTATAAATACATCTTTAGCAGGGGAGAGGGAGAAGCAGATTCCTTTGCCACATGTTGTACCAATGACTCTTGAGTCTGAGAAAGAAATGTGTGCTCAGTGAGCAAAAAGACTGTTCCCTGGACACTATGCATGAACCATACATACATATACATATACGTGTGTGTGTGTGTGTGTGTCACACACACACACATAAATTATATACACATATGTACATATCACTTAAATATAAATATATATAAATTTATATGTATACATACATGTATACATGTATGGAAAATTAGAAATTAAGTTCTTCTGAATTTAGACTTGAACACACATTTTAAAAATCTTTAGTGTTTACAATTTACATTGTTTTTTAACATTTGTCAATATCATTTATACTGATATCACTCTTAACCCTACCTGTGCTAAATTCCACTGCTTCCCACTGCCTTGAATTAAAATGGCACAAATAATGTCATTTGTAGCAAATATATATGTATATATATATATGCATACATATATTCATATATGGGTATACACATATCCTCCTTCTATTCCTAGGAAAAACTATCAATCCTTGTTTTCCCTCTCCCCTCTTCAATTTACTGCTGGACAAACTGGGGAAGAGTTATAAAATGTACTGGAAGTTACAGGAGATCAAGAGAGAGACTCTGTAATGAAATATAGAAAGAATGACAGAGGCACAAGGGCAGAGAACAAGAAATTCATGGGTGAACAATAGTAAAGGAAAACAAAAATACAGAGAAAGGAGATAGATCTAGGAGAAAATATAGAGACATATATTACATATGGTGCCTCATTCAAAGAAACTACTTATTTTTAAGAAACCACTATGCAAAACTTAAGGAAGACATGAAAACTCAGATTAATGCTTGCTGGGGTTTTTCCCCCTAGTGCAGGGAATCTTAACCTGGGTATTTTGATAGCTTGTTATTCTTGAGTCATTTCAGTTGCGTCTTTCTCTCCATGACCCCATTTTGGGGTTTTCTTGGAAAAATACTAGAGTGGTTTGCCATTTCCTTCTCCAGCTCACTCTACAGATGAGGAACTGGAGCAAACAAGGTTAAATGACTGGAACAAAGTCACATAGCTAGTACATGTCTAAGGCCAGATTTGAACTCAGTTTCCTGACTACAGGGCTGGCACTCTGTCCAAGTGTACAACTTAGCTGCCCTATTTTGATAACTGTTTTTATGTCATTGGTTTCCATTGTAATTTTATTTATTTTATTTTACTCATTTAAAGATATTCTGAGGAAACCATAGCTGCATTAGAGTGCCCATAGGATCTATCACTCACACGTACACATCACTCACACTCACACATACACACACACACACACACACACAGTAAAAACACCTCCTGTAGTGTGTAAAGCATGCAAAACAAACCAAAAAACCCCCCTATCTTGTTTATTTTCAGCAAAATCCTATTATGGTAACTATGTTAGCAACTCCTCAGATACTTCTGTGTGATTCTTAATGTCTGGATGAAATGTGGTTGGAGGAATCAGTTAATCATTAATTATTTTTATGCAGGTACCTTGTAGATGAAATATCTGGATTGTTCACTAAAACTTCCACTATTTTGTCTGCATATTTATCATCTCAGAAACAAAGACTTCATATGTTAATAGCTTCAAATTATCAGTACATCCAGTACATCAGAATAAGAAAAAATAGACATTACAAATTATCTGCAGGATATTAAAAGAAACACAGTCTCCTCCTCTCTGCCAAGATTTAGCCTGTTCTAGCTTTCCAAACCACAGCTAGGCTCATGGGGGCTAAAAGCCTCTTCCTGGCATTCCATCAAGCATCTCTAATTACCTGCTAGGTTGCCTGCCTATCCCAAAAGGGAAAACTTCATTTTTATATTTGAAGACAGCAAACCAGGAACTCCTCCCTTTGGCCCCAATGACCTAGGGAATTAAATATTAAGCATAACAAGAAATTGGTTTAGAGAAAATGATAGGATCAGTGGAAATGGATAACGAAAGCTATACTGAATTCTACTGTGAATCAAAATTTCTTATCACAAAGACCTGAAAATAGGCAGAGAAAAAAAATTGTACTTTTCCTTAAGGCTCATTCATTAGACCTCTGTGAATCTATGTAGGTATCAAAGGAGAATGTGTGAAAATTTCAGTTACAAGTAAATGAAGCTGGATAAGATAATTTGCCCTTGGGGGGCAGAAAGGCGCTTGTGAAAATGACAGCACAGCAAACTATTTGAGAGATCTTTAACCTGTGTGAGGGAAGGAGATCCTCATAAGCCAGAAAATTGGAGAATCAATGTTGAAAGATAAATGGCTCTATTATATTCTGGCAATATAACTCAGTGGAAGCCCCTTCCCTATTATGCACTCAAAATGAAGCTAGAACACCACCTTTTATATGAAGCTTATTCTGAACCCTGCCCATGCCCCAACCCAAGAGTTAATTATTGCCTCCCCAACTATCCTGTATTTATTATCTCTATATTTATTCTGTGTATTCATCTGTAAGTACATTTTGTCTTCCCAGATGGAAAGATGGCATCCTTGAGAGCAGGAATTGTTTCATTCTTTCTTTTTGTATTTGCTTAGTGCCTGACACTGCCACCACCCTGGTGCAGACTTTCATCACCTCACAATTGTGCTGGACTCTAGTAGCAACCTTCTAATTAGCCTCTCTGGACTCTAATTCAATCCATTCAACTGTCAGATTGATCTTCATAAAATTCAGTCTGACCATGTCACCTTTCTATTCAATAAACTCCAGTGACTCTTGTGATCACCTCCTCCAAGATTTACATACACACATATGGATATATATATATATATATATATATATATATATATATATATATATAACATATATGTGTGTGATATGTTATATATATATAACATATATATGTGTGTATATGCACTCATACATACATGTTCTTTGTTATCAAATTGTGTCCAACTCTATACGATCCCATTTGGAGTTTTCTTTGCAAAGATATTAGAGTGGTGTGACTTATCTTTCCCCAGCTCATTTTTACCAATAAGGAAACTGAGGCAAACAGAATTAAGTGCCCAAGCTCGCATAGCTAGCAAATGTCTGGGGTCAGATCTGAACTCAGGAAGATGAGTCTTCCTGACTTTAGGCCCAGCATGCTACCCACGGCACCACCTAGTTGTCCTTCCTAACTAGAGAAGACTACTAAAGATATCTGAGCAGAAAATAATGATGTATAGCTATCTATGAATAGGCAAAATTATTCTGGCATGTGTGAGAGGAAAGAGAATGATGAAAAGATATGCTTGTTAGGACCCTATCCCAACAGTGCCTATGAGTGGGAATAAGGTCTTAAACTAGAGTGAGGTTGTAGTCATCGAGAAGTAGGAAGAAATGTAAGAAGTGCTATAAACGAAAAAACAACAGCACTTAGTAACTGCTTTTGAGAGGTGATGACAAGGAAAAAAGTCAAATGCTGAGGTTGTAGTCATGGATCACAGGTCAAGTAGTGGTGCCATAATGAACAATTATGGGACTGGTAAGAACAGATTTAACTGGTAAAATGATGAGCTTGGTTTTGAACACTTTGAGTTTGGAATCCTGGTGCACTTTCAGCTAGAGATGTCCTTTCAGTACTTGGAGTTGTAGATCTGGAGCTCAGAAAAAAGAAAAGGTTCAAGTTGGAAATATAAATTTGGGATTCCTTTGTGTGGTGCTAGCAGTTAAAAGTTCTAGGGGAGAGAATATATCGAGAGAGGAGAACCAAGACACAGACCCTTGGCATGTTCTTTTGGGGGGATCAGGAAGGGGTTAGAGAAGGCAGTAAAGGACATTGAGAAGCTTCCATATGAGAAGTAGGAGTAGGAGTGTGGAGTAGGAGAGGATGGTCAGTGATGGCAAGTTTGGAAGGTTGGTGTTTTGGAGTCTACCCATACAGTCCTGTCCTCAAGGGGTCTTCTACCCCCTTTCTAAAAATGCTAAAGTTTCTGGGAAGACAGCCACAAGATATAACTGAGAAGACACCTTCATAACATCAATCTAGATGATGAAACTTGCATCAAACACCTTCTAAGGTGCAATGAATTCTGCTGAACTTGTTTGTTGAACTTTCAGGAAAAAAAGTGATCAGAAGTTTAGACTTTTGCAGAGAAGTCAAATTTTAAAAAAAGATCAAGATGTACTGAAATATGAAAATTGAATTTCTGGGAACTACAGTAGCTAGGCTAGCATTCTTAGGGTTCACTCTTCTCTTTTCCTCTTAGTTCTCTTGTGTACTTTTTCCTTATTCTTGGAACATTCCCTACCCCAGCCCCCATCACACACACTAACACTTCTCACTCCTCCTCAGGCACAAATATTTCCAGTCAGAAAGTGTTAAAAGCAATTATCAGAAGGTTGATAGAAAATTGCTATTCCATAGTTATTCTAGTTTTAAATATTACAGGAAAATGATTTCTCTCTTTCCCAGACTCACAAGCAGAGCATTTAGGAGCAGGAACCATTTTGCTCATGCTTTAATAAGAAAATATCCAAAAGGACATAATCTATTTGTTTTGGGCCTTAGCTAGTAAAATCTAATTCAAGGATGGGGAACCCGTGGCCTTGAGGTCACATACGGCCTTCTAGGTCCTCGAATGTGGCCTTTTGACAAACTCTAAGTCTGGCTGCGCTCCAGTACCTAGAGGGTTGGCTGCATGCGGCCTCAAGGCCACAGGTTCTCCACTTCTGGTAACCTGTTTTCTCCCAGGCCTGTGACTATGGCTTCCTCTGTCTCTGGAGAGAGCCTTGCTGTGCCTCTTTGGAAAGGAGAACACTTAAAACTACTAGTGTCTGAGATTTCTGGAAGACAGGAAGCAATGCCCTCCCTCTTTCAGCTCTAATTCAATCAATGAGGAAACTGAGGGACAGAGCTGAAAAAACTCATATAATGTATACCTTTATGAATGGTTTAGTCCATTTTAATCAGTAACCATTTTAATCAGTTACCATTTAATCAGTACAGTGCTCTCATTTTACACATGAGGAAACTGAGGTCTATCCAGATTATGTGACTCTCCCAAGGCTATAACTGTCAGAAGCAAGATTTGAACTTGAGTCCTTGGACTCCAAAAGCCAGTGCTATCCGTCTGTATGACACTGCCTCTTTCTATATAAACTAATCTAACTCTCTCCTCTTACAGATGACAATGAAGTATAATAGAATAATAATTTAATTACTTTTAGCATGTCATGATTCAATTATATTAGAAATAACATAATATGGATTTTCCCACTTTATAGGAATTTTAGTTGCTATATTTAATATAGTTAGTCCATTTATATTTTGCATATGTGCCCAGAGGCTTCTGGGCAATAGGTACATTTTTAATAAATCAAATAAGTAATAAAGAACATTTTAAAATTACTTTAGGCTAAAATTGTGACTTTGTAAAAGCTCTCCTTCCCTGCAGGGCCCATGCTCTCTGGATATATGATTGTTATTTTAAAAATGATTCCTAGTCTCATTTAATATTCATAACCAAATTCAAAACCACTTGTTGCTAAAACTCTATCATAAAACAAGTTAGATTTGCCTTCTGTTGGTTCCTTTTAGTACCTCAATGCTATGTGATACATATGACAAAAACTGTAAAGCAATATCTACTGAAATCTACTAGACAAAGTTCTCCAGATTTGAACAGAATTAGATTGAATGACTGGAGATCCATGTAAAAAAAAAATTTCAATGTTTTAATAGAAAATAGTAGTACTGCTATACTCATCAAGCAAGGGATTTCAAAGAACGTAGACAAAGTTTTACGCTAAGGTAACTGTAGGATCATATAATAATTCCTTTTAATATTATTGATATTAATAGCTATCATTTATACAGGGTAGCAACCATTTTCCTGCAGTTTTAAGCTTTAATAGCTTAAAACTTCACTAAGACTTGGGATACCTTCTAAAATGCTTTTATCTTTCCAAAGTCTTTTACCTTACTTTTTTTTGATCTCTGTGATAATCCTGTTTGGTTCAGTACTAGAGATACTATTATTCCTGCTTGAAAAATGAAGAGACAGAGGATCTGAACACCCTTCTCACATAACCATTCCCATCTCACAAATTTTAAAAAGAGTCACATTCAACTTTCCCTATAGAATTCATTCTTTTACCACATCCTCTAAGGTTGAAGTGAGGAGGTTCATTCTTGCCGAATTTTTATTTTTTAGGAGCTTTTCATAAATCACAGATAATCTGAGAAATCTTTTAATTTCACGTGTAATTCAATTTCTGCTTTAGTATCAGTTGCCAATTTGCTCACTCAACTGAGAGATAAATTTCTCATTCTCTTATAAGTTAATCCATACATTCTAGAGTTCATTCTAATGAGTTAATGGTCCTGCCATATTTCTGAATCCAGTAAGACTCATTTCCTATATCCCACATTTGCTTTCTGGAAGAAATGAAGCAATAGTTTGTTTTTTTGTGGGCTCAGGTGATATTACTGTTTTACCTCAAGCAGTTTTTATTCCTAGTTATTTTTTTCTATTAATGCTGGCAGGTTTTTACCCATATCAACAATAGGGGATAGGGAATGGACCTGGGATTTCCTACCAATGTTACTTTAAATCTAAAGATTATTTTACATTTGCTTGTTTATACTTTTATATTATTTTATATTTATTTTAATTTTTATATGTAATCTTTTTGATCCTCAAATCAACCCCTTGAATTAGTCAAGGCATATACTCTATTGGAAAGGAGAAGAAATGGAGCTTGTTTGCTTTTTGTTTTGATGTCTTAAGAAATTGACCAGATTTCAGGGCATAGATATTACAGCAAACTCAAGTTTTTACCAAGTCTGCTACCTCAGTAAGAGGTAGAGCATGTTTTCCTATATCTTAGCTTTTACATTGCTTCATCCCTTCTATTCTACCACTCCTACCTCCATCCCAGAGACTGTCCTTCAGAATTGGGAACATGAGGTGGCAAGTAAGCTGTACTCTAAAATCTGATCTTACAGTCCTCATCATTGTTCATTCTACATGATATGCACATGGCTGGGAGAGTGGTGCTAGATATGATCCTACGATCCTAGACAGAGATAAATATCCACGTATATATCACCACATGAAGGAATTCTAGTACATGTTTAAGAACTGGCTCTTTAAAACAACAGTGGCAGCAGCAACAAGAACAAAAAGAAAGCAATGCCCAAGAGATATTTTTAGGTTAATTTATATTATTAATAAAGTCTAGAAAATCAATAAAATAAGCCCTGATTTTATAACATTTGTCCATTTCTGAGATATAAATACTTATATTGAAACTGTAACAATCCATTCCAGTTGGCTCCATTATACCCCTTGCTTACATCCCGGGATAAACATACAGAGGAGGAAGATCCATTGTGAACAACACTACAGGATGCACTGCTATTAGACCACTCAGCCAGCCTCCTCCTGTCTCACTCACTCACTGTTGTCATACAGCTGACCATGACTGCCTACTCTGCTACCATGCTCCGGTGTACTCTATACCCAAGGTACCTTCACATCTACCTACCTTTTGCTATATGGCAAGGCATATGTGAAGGTACCTTGCGTATAGAGTACACCGGAGCATGGTAGCAGAGTAGGCAGTCATGGTCAGCTATATGACAACAGTAAGTTGTGTGTGTATGTGTATACACACATGTATACACACATATATGCACACACATGTGTGCATATGTATATGTGTGTATATGAGTATACATGTGCACATGTATATATATACATGTGTGCATACATCCATAAATGTATATATGTATATACACTTTCTGATGTCCCTAAATGTCATAAAAGATTGTAATTCTTTTTTCACAACAGGGAAAGTACAGCAAGAAAACTTTCTATTTGTTAGCACCTGTACCTTATTCCCAATAATAATTCTCTTACCTGACACCCAGACTGTTAAAAACACATCCAGTGATTCCATTACCTTTTATGCTCCTTGCCTTCATTTTAGCTTTTTTTTTCTTTAAGATTAGGTCTCCCCATCTCACCAAAGCTGAAAACATAGTGGCATTCTTAACCTGCTACCAATACTGATCAAGACAGAATCTTTGACTTGCTCCATTTCTGAGCTAGGTTAGCTCATCCTTCCTTGGATAAGTTAATAACCCCCATGTCCATCCCTAGTATAGACATACCCAAGGACTCATTATAATGATGCTAAACAGAGAGGACATTCAGTTGATACAGTGCACTGCATTTCAGAATTTAGAGCTCAAGAGATCTACCAGCCTATTTCCCTGGTAGCGAGGATTACAGACATATGCCACATACCCTTAGTCTCTACTTGTCAAAGGACACTTCTTAAGATAACCAAGTATCTTATTCAGAACAAGGTGCTTAAAAATTTAATTTAATTTTTCAATGAGGATATTCACTGAGTCTCATTGTTCCTTTTCAGCCTAAGAAGTTTTACACAAATCATTTAAACACAGTCCTTTACAGCAAAATACTTTTTTTGTTCCTAAAATGTTTTCTTCTGATGTGGTCTGTCAAATTTAAATCCCTTATGGAATATCATATTGCTAGAAAATGGTGAAGCTGGAACCCAAACTCATGATTTCTCTAGTTCTATGACTTTTCTACCTTGTACATACACTTGCAGGGTAGTGGGCTAATAAGATCATCTATTTAGGCTGGAAGGAACCTTATAGGTCACCTAGCCCAAACATGGGGCAGCTAGATGGCACAATGAATGATGGCTTTGCTACTGGAATCAAATAGATGTTAATTCAAATCTGGCCTCAGGCACTTACTAACTGGGTGACCCTGGGCAAGTCACCTAACTGGTTTGCCTCAGTTCCTCATCTACAAAATGACCTAGAGAAGGAAATGGTGAACCACTCCAATATCTTTACCAAGAAAATCTCAAAAGTGGTCAGAGTTAAACATGGCTGAAATGACTGAACAACAACAGTCCAGTCACCTTATTTTACATATCAGACAACTAAGGTCCAGAAATTAAGTGACTGTAATGGTAAGAGAAATTGAAGGTCTTCCCTACCTCTTTAACGTTGAGCAGGGAAAGTAGGCTCAAGTGACCTGCTTTGAGCTTTGATCCAGCCCATAGCCTGAGTCACAGGGATCCAATAGGGGGAGGAACTTGCCTAATGGGTGGAGCAGGAATGGTGCAGCAGAGAGACAGTGAGGTGGAGCTGAGAGACCAGGTAGAGCAGAGCAGAGCAGCTAGTATGAGTGAGAGAGGGAGTGATTTTGCCTAAGGGACCTTGTTTGTGGGGAGGCCTGACAGAGGGAAGACTTGGGGATGGCCATGCTCCCTGAATAGAGAATGTGCATAGATTTCTTTGTTACTATGATGGATTTGGCTTTCTGGCATTTGAATAAATGTCATTTTCGTCTTTGAGGAAGAAAGCTTATATTTTGTGAATTTACCCTGGAAATATGCATACTGTGGGTATCATATTGGCGTTACAGTGATTTGTCCAAGTTCATATAGTTAGTAAGTGAGCAACCCAGGTCCTATGATCTCAAGATTAGCACTCTTTCCACTGTGTTACACATAGTAGAGCCTGTGACCATAAGAATAAGAGGAGGTAATTAACTTAGATAAAGATTCAAACCCTGACTCTCCCTTACAATGCCACTGTGCTGGCATTGTAATATAAATAAATATAAATATTTTAGAACTATAACTCTGCATTTACATATGGGATATTTAGAAACACTTATTGACAGCAGTGGGGTATGGTAGAAACAACACTGAAGTTAGAAAGAACCTAGGTTCAAATCTTGTCTCTGCTGATTAATACCTGTGAGACCTTGAACAGGTCCCTTAAATTCTCTGGGCTTCAATTTCTTCATCTGTAAAATGGAGGGGGGGGTGTTCTAAATGGAATAGGAGGTCTCTTCCAGCTGTAAATCTAAGATCCTATGATTCAATCTATAGCACACTGAAAAGAATTGGAGAGTGACACTACAAGCATTCCAAGAATCCCATAGCTCTGCTTGACTGAGCTTGATGTGCATATGTTCACGTGGGCGATAGAGTATAGACTTGATGGTTCAATGCACAGTTCAGCCTTTGGCTCAAAAAGAATTATTACTAAAAGGAAACCATAAGAATATGAGCTGGCATTGTGGGTCACTGGTATGCCCACCATCTGTCTCCATAGGAAGTGAAAAGTCTCACAGACATTTCAAAGAGCAGAATATCATTAGTCTGACCATTTGTCACATAGCACCATAATCGAGGTCAATGATAGCAACGATCCCATTATACAGTCCATTTAGATGCTTCTCATCACTGTAGGCATTACAGCAAAGGCTAACATGAAAAGAATACCATATGTATGTCCCACTTTAATCCATCCAATCTATAGTACATCTAATTAAATCACAAGATTAACAAGGTACTATACATAGTAGATGTGCTTTCTAGCAGTCATGGAAGATTGCCAAGGTAGTCATAATATATTAGCACATATTCATTCTCAATTTAAGCTACTTTGAAATATTAGGGATAGAGACAGGGATAAGAATTAGACCTATAACTTCATTGATAGAATGAACTCCCAGGTGAGGAAACTCCCTCTATCAATGTAGATCAATGCCTCCTTTGATATTTATAGTCATAAAGAGTTTCCTAGAGCATTGACTTGTCCAGTATATCACAATGTCTTATCAGGAGCTTCTCACTTTAAGGTCAGCTCTCTACTCACTGGGCTGTACTGTCTTACATATCATTTGAAATATTATACTCATTAAAGTTAAAATAGGTCAAATGAATAAAATAGTTAAACAGGAAAAGCATTTGAAATGTAGAATATTTATAGTCATCAATGGAGTAAATTTTTTGTGGTAAAACATTATAGCCAAATTGATTTAATCATATCTACTCCTACCTCTCTGCACCACACACTCCATAAGGCTAATATGACTAATGCTAATGTTAATACTACCTAGCAGTTATATAGCACTTACTCTGTTCTGGCACTCAGTCTTTAATCTGAATGGGCTTTGCTTCAGACAAACTGAAACCTGGGAAAGACCTTAGCCTAAAAAGGCCAAGATCTCCCACTGCATCCTGGGACATTGCCAGTCATCCTGACCTATGTCTTGCCACTGGACTCAGATGACTCAGAGGAAAGGGTGAGATTGCAAGTCATCCTCCAGATGTCACTGGTCCTCTTCAAAATGAAAGATAGACAACTCTGTTCTGTGCTTTGTGCTAAACATTTTACGAATATTATCTCATTTAATGAGAGATGCTAATACTAGTCCCATTTTACAGTTAAGGAAACTGAGGCAAGCCAAGGTTAAGTAACTTGCACAAGGTCACAAAACTAGAAAATGTCTGAAGCTAGATTTTAAATTCAGGCCTTCCTGACTCTAGGCCCAGAACTTTGTCCGTTGTGTCACCTATATTCATACATACACATACATATACATATATATGTTTGTATGTATGTACATGTGTACATATGCATGTACACATTCATTATGCCTATATGTATGTACATATATGTGTGCATACATATAATAATTTATATATATACTTACACAAATATACATTTTAATTACCATTATCTATTATATGCTTAAGCACTTAATAAATATTCATAAAATATATTAAAACTTTAAATCAGAGACATAGAATGGAAGGTTGGAAGATGCAAAATGCTCAAGGAAGAATTACTGTTATATAGTAGGTATTATACAGTTACTTCCTACACAAGTAATACACAAAATGGGGTTTTACATATTTGACTGAATTCACCCATACAACTTCATTCAGGCCAATGAGGATTTGTAATAGTTTGGTGTGAAATGAGATGAATTTCATGTTGAAAAATTCCTACTTCTTATCTTAAGAAAGAAAATTTCCATTTAGAAGCATTTGTCTCTGCTTTATAACCATTTAAACTACTGAAATTAACTGATTAGAGCCCAAATTTATAGCACATGATCAAGGACAGGACACTGACTACCTGTCTAACCTTGAACAAGTCAGTTAATCCCTCTGGACCTTTATTTCAGTGTCTGTAAAATAGAGTTTGAAATAGATGGTTGCTGCGGCCTTTTCCGTTTCTAAATCTTATGATTCTAAAATAAAATGGTACTACTGGGCTAGCACTAGCAAACTAGTAAAATTACTAAGCCAGTCCCTGAATCTAAACAAGAAAAAAAGCCGGAAACAATATATCTTGTCTTTAATTTCTTCTCCTATGTTGCAAAGCACCTTTCTTCTATATAGCCCGAAGAGCTGCCCCAGAAATACAAAAGTGGTCATATAAGTCTTCCTCAGCAATGGGTATGTTCAGAGGAGGATTAGCTTTTAGTAAGTCTTCTTTTAACCACCAGTGATTGTAATATGATGTTATTTCAAACCACATATAGCCTGGATAAAATTTTCTTTCATTGCTAAAAATAGCTATAAATAGGTCAATCATCAATACAGTTTGCAGATTTGGTTTTTAAAATTATTTTGATAACTATATTTCAATATGATTGATGTCCTTTATAATCATATTATTTATGATTTATTTTATTTTATGCATTTAAAAACATTATTATTATTAAAAGTGTTCTATAGGCTTTACCAGACCACCAAAAGGGTCTAGGACACACACATGCACACACACACACACACACACATACCATTGAATCCTTGCTCCAGATAATTTAACATCTGTTCTTGAACTTGTGATACATTTGGCTAGCCCTGATGCCTGAATTAGACAGAAGTTCTTGCCATGTCACTATTTTACATGCTCAGAGAACTTTGACTGTATTTTCATGCTCTATAATTTGTCTTTTCTCAGCAGCCTTTGAATGGCGTTTTAATTTTCCATCAATGGGTCTAGCAATTCCTTCCAGAGCAAAAAATAAACTAATTTTCACCTTGACTGACAAGTGTCTTTCACCAGAATTTCTGCAGATGAAACAACTTGTTGGTCATGAAATTCTGAGCATCGCTGTCGCTTCTGGTAATTTCATAATACACCCCAATGACTTACGTGATTAGAGAAGCACTGCTGGGTCTGACCTCATCAGCTTGGGGTGAGAAGATGGCTTGCTGCTTGTAAATGCCTATAAGTTATCTATTTGAATTTATTTTCTAAAACATGAAATTTCCTTTCTCATATTTGAACATTTTATGGCTTGTAAATGCCAGAAATGACATCTTTCCCAAAAGTATACTTTACTATAAAAAATAATATGGTTTTTTGCATGAACTGATGCTGAGGGAAGTAAGCAGAACCAGGAGAACCTTATACACAGTAACAGCAACATTGTGCGGTGACCAACTTTGATAGAATTAACTCTTCTCAGAAATACAAATGATCCAAGGCAATTCCGAAGGACTCACGGAAAAAATGCTATCCACATCCAGAGAAAGAACTGATGAAATCTGAATGCAGATCAAAGCATGGTGTTTTCAATTTTTTGGTTTTTTCTTTGTCATGGTTTTTCCGTTTTTTTTTTCTGATTCTTCTTTCACAACATGACTAATGTGGAAATATGCTTAACATGACTATCTATGTATAATCTCAATCAGATTGCTTGCTATCTTGGGGAGGAGAGAGGAGAGGGAGAAAGGAAAGAAGAAAAAATTGGAACTCAAAATTTTATGAAATTGAATGTTGATCTTTACATGTAATTGGAAAAATAAAATACCATTAAATGACAGAAAAAAGAAAAAAAGAAAATATGCTTTCATGTTACAAGTAAAAGTGCTCAGTCCTTTCATCTAAATATGTCAATTAATATTTATGAAACAAAAGCAGGTAGGTTTACACAGTGGATAGAGAGCATTGGGCCTGCAGTCACAAAGACTTAGCTGAAACCTAGCCTCAGATACTTACTAGCTGTGTGACTTGGGGCAAGTCACTTAACCCTGTTTACCTCAGTTTCCTCATCTGTAAAATGAGATGGAGAAGGAAATGGCAAAGCACTCTAGTATCTTTGCCAAGAAAACCCCAAATGGGACCAGGAAGAGTCAGAAATGACTGAACAACAGCAATTTATGAAACAGTCCTCCTAGCAGAATTGATATTGCCAAAAAGAAGACTAAATACTTCCTGGAAATGTAGAATACTGATAACTATAGATAATGGGACAAGAGACCTACTCCCATCATAAGGAAATTAGGGATGAAAGAGAGATACTTTAGGAGTAAAGAGCAAGCTACATCAATTTATAGAACTCTAGTGAGATAATGTTCTTTCTACATGGCTGGTCATAATATCAATCTAAATGCCTTCCATAAACATCTTATTCAGATACCTTGATGTGGTCATGAATTCTCCATGGAACTACCAAAGAGATATTTCAAAAGTACAGTCTGAATATGTCGCTCCCCTTTTCAATGAACTATTGGCTGTACATTATTTCTAGGATACAATTCAAGGTTCCTCTGGCATTTAAAGCTCTTCACAGCCTGTCCTCAAGCTTATTATAATTACATATCACACATAACCTTTCTAGACTTTCTAGGCACTAGTAATATTCCCACAGTATATTCCAGAGAATTTGGTCTTCTTGATCATTTGTCTGTGGGTCTTTGTATATTTCCCCATATATGAAGTACATTCCCTTCTTACTTCCACCTCTTAGAATCCTTAGTTTTATTCAAAGTTCAGCTCAGGTGTCATACATGAGGGTTTTTCTGATCCCCTCAGGGCAAGTGATTACCCATTTCTGATATTACTTCATAATTATTTTCCATGTATTTTGTATTTATACATGTTTGTAGAAGCATAAGCATACACACATGTGTAAATATGTATATGTACAAACATCATGTGCATATACACATGTGTGTTTGCACGCGCTCATATGTATGGGTATAGACATATATGTAAGCTCCTTGTGGGAAAGGACTGTTTCATTTTGTCTTTCAATTTCCTGTGCTTAGCACATAGCAGGTACTTAATAAAATCTCCTTGATTAATTGATTCTCAAATACTATGCTAATGAAATATAAAATATGTCAGTTTACACTGATCTGCACAGACTTTGTACTTGGAGTGGTGACAGACTATAACTGCTAACAAAGGACCACCCTAGCTAAGAAAGCATTACCAGAAAGTGGCCAAAAAGTCATTACTTGGTCAGCTATGATGACCCAAGGTGACAGAGAAGGAATAGGGCCCAGGTGAATAAACACTGGCTTTGAGGTTAGAAAACATGGCTGAACACTAGCTCTTCTATTTACCACCTATGTGATTGTAAAATTATTTGGGATAGGTATTACTTTACATGTAGTAAATTATTTGATGTTTGCTGAATTAAATTTGTTGAATTGAAGACATAGCCTATTCTCTTAAAATACTTTCATTCTAGTTGAGTAATTTGAATTAGAGCAAAAATTATAAACAAGTAAGCTTTTCCAAATGAAGGTAGATAGCACAGATACTCTTTTCTCTGCATTTTACAGATGAGGAAACTGAGTCTTTGTCTTCTATAATAAGCCTTAGGGTTTTTGTTTGTTTGCTTTTGGTATGTGTTCTTCAAACACCACTTGGTAGTATTAGCCCTGGAGTCAGGGTCCAGAGCCAATGACTTGGGTACTACAATTTGGACTTTCCACTTTATCTCCTTGAGTCTTTATGGAAAACATGGAACAGTGTGGAGAATGGTGAAGCGTACTTGATTTCACTTTATCCAGTAGTTTCTTTAACCATGCTTAGAGGCAAATTTAGAGGCAAATGCTGCAGCCACACTCAAATTAAAGCCAAAATGGACTGGCAACAGTACTCCTTTAAAATAAATATCTGCTCTCTTTGAAAACAACAGGAATCCAGAGGGAAGTTCCAAAGGCTAACACTGAATGAATGAGAAGAGGAGACAAAGTTCCTGTAAATATATCAAAGAGAAAGCATTGTGTCACCTGCTGTATAAAGGCCAGGAGAGCACAGTGATTTGACATGGATTCTAGATATTACAGTCATCTGGTGCAATTACTTTAGATATGGTAGAAAAAAGGGTCACCTGATTGCTGGATAAATGGTCTACATGAACCTAAACTCTTGAATGGGAACCATGAATTCTGCTTCTATGTTCTGCTTTCATGTCAAAATATAGCTCTTTTCTGAAAGAAGAAAGGGTTGCTCCTAGACCTTGGAGATGTGTTTCCATTGACTTCAAGGCCAAAGAATATCATTTTAAGATTAGAGAACTCTTAAGAATGAATGTTTACCTGCTACTCCTCCAATGTGAGAAACTATTCAAAGAAATAAGTAACTCCCAAACAAACAATATAACAATCCAGAACAGAAAGGAGGCATATTTGTCAATGGATGTATATGATCTGTGAAAATATGGATCCATGGGGCAAGTAGGTGGTGCAATGAATAGAGCACTGACCATGGAGTCGAGGACCTGAGTTCAAATGTGGCCTGAGACACTTAACCCTTACTGGTTGTGTAACCTTGGGCAGGTCACTTAACCCAACTGCCTTGTCTTCCCCTCTCCAAAATACAAAACAAACAAAAAAAGAAAATATGGCTCCACAAAAAAGATGACAAGTGAACTTTGGAGTCAGAAGATGTGCTTTTGGATGCCTCTTTTGCAATTTAATAACTGTGTGACTTTGAATCACTTCATTTCTCTTGGCCATTTTTCCAAATTGAGAAGCTGACCAGATGATATCTAAGGTTCCTTCTGTATCCAACATTCTGTGAAGATGATAATGGTGGCCGCATTGGTAGGGTGGCAATGAGAGTCACAGTATTGACAAGAGCTGGTGTTTTAAGGACACAACATATTTTTTGTGCATTATCCCACTCAAGTTTCACAACAATCCTGAGTGAAATTTCATATATTATATCTTTTTTTAACAGATATGAATGAATAGATAAAATCCGTATGTCCTGTGCTAAGCACTGAGGATACAAATAGGAAAAATGAGACAGTCTCTCCTCTCAAGAAGCCAGGGTACTTGTGTTCAAATAATAGAATCACATAATTCTTACAGCTATAAACAACCCACTATTTCACCCTGCCTAGACCCCCGGTGTCAGGAAAACTCATCTTTCTGAGTTCAAATCTATTCTTAGACACTTACTAGCTGTGTGACCCTGGGCAAATCACTTAACCCTGTTTGCCTCAGTTTCCTCATTTGCAAAATGAACCAAAGAAGGAAATACCAAGTCACTTCATTTTATCTTAGCCAAGAAAACTCCAGTGGGGACAAGAAGAGTTGAACATGACTGAAAAATAACTAAACAAGCAAAAAAATCTCTCACGTGGCAGATTGGAGAAATAGAGTTTGAGAGAGTTGCCTAAAGTTACAGAGACCATAAGTGGCAGACCTGGCTTTGGCCAATATCTTTGTGGATAAAATAGAATGATATAGGTTAAATGTGATAGCATAATTATGGGCATTCTGAGCTAGTTGAAATATCAGACTCAAAGAGTCATAACTAAAGGTTCCCTGTTCACTTGACAGGCGGTTTCTAGTATAATGACCCAGGAATATCTTTCTGACACAATGATAATCAACTTCTTTTTTTAAATTAATGGCTTTGATGGAAGTACAACTGGTCTGTTGCTTTTTTTGTCTTTGTATTTCCTATATCCAGCATTAGAGACACATAATAGATGTTTAATAAATGCTTGTTGAATTGAATAAGTTGTCAAATTTTTTGGTCACAGAAAACTGCAAGAAATAGCTAAAATGTTTTTATCCTAGAAATATACAAAAGGCTAGAGTAATGGACCAAATCTAGAAGACCAATTCAATATAATGTAAGCTTTTTGAGAGCAGAGATTATTTTAATTTTGCCCTTATACTCCCAGGACAAAATAGGAGGCATGAAAAGATGTTTGTTGAATGAAATGGAAAGCTAACAAGAGGAACTCTAATAGAAACAAAGATTCAAAAAAAATAACTTCATGGAGAAGGCATGGCTAGAGAATGGTCTTTAACTTGTAACCTTACCTTAAATATTATTGCCTTTCAAGACAGAGAGGAAACTTTGGTAGGTTTTGTTTTAGCATTCAGGTTTTTGTGGGGTGTTTTTTTATTTTTGAGGAGATTCATTGTCTAATGACAGCAGTCCTGCCCCACACCATCCTTGCACCCTCCTGGATGAGAATGATGCCACAGAATCCTGTTAAAAGTTGATAAGATAATGGAACCAATCTGCCTCCAGATTTGGGCAAGAACAAAGAACCGAAAATGGAGAACATTTGCAGAGGAACTCCTCTTTTTCCTCCCTGAAATGAGTGTCAACTTATCTGGAACAAAAGGAAATCAATTACAGGCAAGCTCATATTTACAAACCCACCCATTCACTCCCTAGGTCATTATAAATGAGCAAAAAGGTCATATAATTGCTGATTTGGTCCCAATAGGGGGATAGATGGAGGCAGGCATGTTTTCTTATTAAGAAATAGTGATAGGGAACTGTAAAGCTATTGTACAGAAAATAGGTGGGTAGAGTAACCAATTATTTAGAGCTACTGTTCAATAGACTGCTTTATGTTTAGGGCATACATCTTTGTCAAGTTGTTTCCACCTAGGAAAGTTTGCCTCATGGCTGTCCCTGGTGGCAAAGCAGACTTAATCCAACCTTTGGTCAGGTGTAAATGACAGAACAAAATCACAATGATATTGACTTACTTTAATGATACTTTTTTTTCTTCGTGCATATAAGAAACCATCCAGTAATTTATATACAAATAACAAGACCGATTTATCTTATCAGTCAGTTATGCCTTTACTCTCTTCCATATTCTGTGCCTGCAGTTAACTTTTACATTTGCTTACAACTTAATGTAGGTTCTGTGACTAGAAGTCAACTGAAATTGATTGCAATGTAATACTCAGAGTGCATAAGTAGATCTCCAATAACATTAACTTTCTGAACCCATGCCCTGGGTCTGATTGTCACATTCAAACCTAAATTCCTCTACTGAATATCAAACTGAATAATGAAATATGCAATGCTACAATTCCAGTCTATACACACACACATATATACACATATATATATTTCCACACACATCTTATTGTGATATTGTCATATGTATTATTGTGATATTGTAATATGTATATTACATATGTATTGTAACATGTAATATATACATATTATGTGTATATTGTATATATACATTTATAATAAGTATATATTATGTACATATGTATACATTATAATACATATATATATATAATTATACCTAATAGAAATAACTGGTATTATATTACTTACAAACCAATTAGTTCATAAAAATTTTTATGATACCATGCTCCAAAACATGTCATTTTCAAACCCACATCATGAAAAACCTCATGTAGGATATATTGTAATCCTAGTGAAAGGGAATGAAGTTCTGAATTATAGTGATGGTTGACTTCCTTTAATGATCCTTTTTTTCTTTCTGCATATGAGAAACCATCCAGTAATTTATATACAAATAACAATGCTGATTTCTAAATCCTATTCCATTTGTATCTTGAATTTCCCAGTTTCTGGGAAAGTAAACAACAGTCCTTCTGGTCCTGGAAGTTTGCACCTTGATAATTATCTCTCTACTCAAACAACCTTCCTCTCCTCTCATTTAGATTACCACAATGTCTTCTTAATTGGTTTATCATCAGACTCTCCTCTCTTCGATCCATCCTCCATATAGAGGCCAAAGTGATTCCAGAAACATGAATTTACCATGTTGCTCCAGTGGCCCTTTGCACAACAAACTCCAATAGCCCACCATACTATTTCCTCTATGATCATATACCAACTTTTCTGTTTGACATTTGATTCCTTCCAAAATAGGGCTCCAATCCATAAGTTTATTGTGTATTATCCCCCTCCAAGAACTCTTAAGTCCAGCTGAGTTGGTTTTTTTACTGTTTCTCATGTGAGATACTCCGTTTCTTGTGTCACTGCTTCTACCTCTTAGGATGCCTAGTTTCATTCAAAGCTCAGCTCATGTATTGTTGATTGTACTTCACCTACATATCTGACATCTTAATCCCTTCTCTCTACTAAAACAACCATCACTACAATTTAGGACTTCATTCCCTTTCACTTGGATTACTACATATCCTGCATGAGGTTTTTCATGATCACTATCTAGGAATGCCTCTTTCACAAATATCACTTTGAAATAATTTGTATGTATTTTATATATGCTCTGATAGGTACATTGAATTTAAGCTCCTTGAATGCTGATTCTGTCATATGATACAAGCCTGGCAGGCAGATATTAGATGCTTAATAAACTATTGATGGTTGATTAATTGCTTAATGGATATCATTGCTTCCTGGAAGGGGGTGGGGCTATCTTTGATTATAAACCCCTTGAGGATAAGTAGGCATAATTTTATTTGATTAAATCAGTAGAGCACCATATGCAGTTAAAGGCCCTTAACATTTGATGAGAAGGATGAGGAGCGTATAATATTCTGCTCAATGAAATATTCCTCCCAGATCACTTGACCTACCAACAACTTCATCTATATTCTGCCATCATGAGTACAGCACAGCACATGACCTCTTGACATGATATTTTCTCCTCAATGTAGCATTAATTTTCATACCCTGTTCTGTCATTTCCCAAAGTGGAAATTATTATTCCATTTCTTAACTTATACAATTTCAAAAATTCGATACTTTTCTTAAACTCCTTCAGTACCTAGCACTTCAAGTTACAACATTAAAATATTTAGAACAACCAGTGTTTCTCCATGATTAAGTTTCTGTTCTTAGCATCATTTTTACCATTCTTCTCTATGACCCACTCCCATTGAAATAACTAATGAATTGTGGAGTCCAGAAAGGGTTACAATTTTGTAGTGTCAGATACGGGTTTACCTTCTCTCTGTCTTGGTTGTCTTTCTGCTTCTCTCATAGACACACATATAAACACACACACACACAAAATGACAAGGACACACACACATATACCCCAAAATATTTCCTCTTGGAATTGAATTTGTGTTCTGATAGCTATGATCTCTTGACCTCAAAAAGCCTAGGCCTTATAGTACATAGTGAGATGTATAGTTTCAGCTAAATGTTTTAAAACATATCTGCCAGCTATGATTTGTTAATTAAAAAATACTACTTATTTGACTACAGAACCTCTATCATGTCTATATGACTAGAATGTACTGATATTAGAAACTATTCTTATAATATGCATCTCCTTCATACAGCATTCCAGCAAAACTGGAATTCTGTTTGTTTCTAGAAAACACCCTATGGTTTCCTGCCTTTGCATCTTTGCTTATACTATTTTCAATAGCTGGAATGTTTTCCTTCCTTGTCTTTAGCTCTTACATTCCTTAATGAATTAAATTCCTAAATTTCTACATTAAAGTCAAATTTAGGTATACCTTCTGCCACAACTTTTTGTGTGTTTTTAGTAATTAGAACCTTGTTTGGGAGCTTGGCAGCATCCTTATCATGTAATATTGTACACTGTAGTTATCTGTGGATGAAGCAGGTCCTCCTCCTCCTGCAAACTCCATAAGGGCAGAGAACATACCTTAGTTAATTTTTTTTTACCTATCTCATTCAACAAGCAAGCTGTAAGTTCCTGAATCTAGGGACTACTTTTGCCTTTCTTTTGCTCCTTGGCCCTTGAGTGTCTGAAACAGAGTAAAAATTGAATAAATATTTGTTGATTGATTCCCTGACACTCTAACAGCACAGTCAATGAACATTTATTAAGTGCTTACTATGTTCTAGGCACTGTGCCAAGGGTTAGGTGTACAGATAGCAGCCCAAAGGAAGAAAGCCTCTTCCCTCAGGGAGCTTATATTCTAATAGAGGGAGATAATGCATAAAAGGAAGCTGAAAAGTGGAGAAGGAAGGAGGGTTCTCATCCATGTGGGGACATGGTAGAAAAGTCTGGAGAGTCAAAAGCAGGGCTGAGAGAGGACAGTCCTCAGCACAAGTAAGTTTTTAATAGATATTAGATAAATAACTGAATCTGTTTAAAAAGCCCATGCTAATAGCTTTACAAGACAAGGGGAAAAGTTTACTCTAAAAATGAGCCTTGGACCGGAAGCCAGAAAACTGGTATTTTATTCCCAGCTTTGATATGATCTCAGACAAGTCAGACCACCTCTCTGCTTCAGTTTTCTCATCTATAAAATGAAGCTATTGGATTACATGGTCTTGAAATACCCTCCTAGTTCCACAACATCCATTTTAAGCATAAATAAAGAATAAATGGGCAGGTAGGTAGAATACCAGGACTCATCTTCCTGAGGTCAAATCTGGCCCCAGATACTAGCTGTGTGACCCTGGACAAGTCACTTAACTTTATCTCAATTTCCTCACCTGTAAAAGGAAATGGCAAACTACTCTAACATCTTTGCCAAGAAAAGCCCAAATGGGGTCAAAAAGAGTCAGACACAACTGAAATGACTGAAAAAAGAATAAGTAGAGAGAGCCAAGTGCATTTTGATCATCAAGAAGACTTCCCATTTAAAAACTTTCATCAATTACACATGAAAGTCTGCTCAGCAATTTGTCTACTTACTTAGCTAGTTGTACATTTAGGATAGGGTAGCTAAGTGATGCAGTGGATACAGCACCAGTGCAGGAGTCAGGAGGACTTGAGTTCAAATCTCACCTCAGACATGACACTCACTAGCTGTGTGACCTTGGGCAGGTCATTTAACCCCAACTGCCTCATCCTGGGTCATCCCCAGTCATCCTGATGAATACCTGGTCACTGGATCCAGATGGCTCTGGAAGAGAAGTGAGGCTGGTGAGGTGCAGAGCCCTCCCTCACTCAAAACAGTCAAGTACAAGTCATGCCATTATTTCTATGATGGCATGATCTTCAGCAACGAAGGATGAAAACACACATTTAGGATACAAAATCATCATGTACACACCGTACTGTTCCTAACACAGAAAAAGCATCTCATGCAGGCTTCATTTATTACCCAGACCTTCATGAAGTTCACATATGTCAATGAGTGGATGTGAACTGTGTCAGATGCAGGAATCATGAGGATAAGAAAAGATGAGATGAATAGGTAATACTTTCTAACTACACCCTGAACAAAGAAGAAAGGAAGACAGAGGAAGTGAAAGCAAGAGCAGAAAAGGTTAAACCAAGAGTAATGGTTAGAGAAACAGTGAGAAGATGAGAACATAGAAAGCCTGGAGATGATAAGATGAAACAGAAAGGAATAAGAAAAATACACAATTGAGCAGGATCCTAAATTCTTTGTTTCCAGGTTAGCCAAAGCTGTTGTTGAAAGAGACTTTGCCCAATTTTCAGAAACCACGTCAAGTAGTACCTAATAGCCCAAGCTGCACTTGGAATAAGGAAACCTCTGTCCAGTCCCACTTTAAGTACTTCTCTGTGCTGTCCAATAATGAACAGAGAATAATCTCAGATCCCTCATCTAGAAGATGGTGACATTAAAGAGCAATCACCCAGTATTCTGAGAAGTAAAGCAATCTGGGAGAAGGGTGAGCAACTAGGTGACCCGGAGCAGAAAGCCCTGGATCTAAAGTCAGGAAGGCTTGAGTTTGTATTCTGCCTCAGATACTAGCTGTGTGATCCTGAGCAAGTCATTTAACCTCTGTATGTCTCAGTTCCCTCATTTGTAAAATAAAGGTGATAATATCCATAATTATGTTATTGTGAGAATTACAGTTCTGTTGTTGTAAGAATAAAATTTGCTAACCTTAAAGTACTATATAAATGCCTGTCATCATCATCACCATCATCACTGTGATCATCAATATAATTAGACTTACTATTATTACTGGGTACAGTAGAAAGTGTGCTGAATTCAAATCCCAGTTCTACAACTTGGTAGCTGTGACCTGGGACCCATCTCTTAACCTATCTGGACCTCAGTTTCATTGTCTATATAATTAAGGAGTCCACCTGTTTTTGGTCTCTCAGTACCTGCTAGTTCTAAATCTTCTATCCTAGTAATCTTTTATCTCTAGTACTTGCTGACATTCCTGAATCCCCAACGCTTCTCAAAAAGCAACAGCTGCCTGTGACCATTTGCTATTTTTAAAAATGCTAAATATACTCCTTTAAGCACAGTCCTTGTAATACAACTGTATGCTTAATAAAGATGAATTTGTTAGGATATTATAGCTACAATCCAAAAAGGGAGTACATAATATATATTTTGATTAGAAATGAATTCTAGTGTTGAGGCATACGTCTTCCCCAGACTAACAAGGCTACTTCATAAAATCGTTTAAGCTATTGTCAGACAGACCAAAGGAAGTGCGGTATTTCTTCTGTATCTGGGGAATGTGATAGTATCTGTTCAGGTCTGGTGGGTTATTAAAAAATATATCTTGCAGAAAACTTTTCAAGGTGCAATACTTCAGTGATGTAAGCATGATCTCAACTTCCGTGAGGCTGACTGTCTTGTTCACTGAGGCAGTGTGGTACAATGTTTGGCATCAGGCAAGCTTGGGCCCAATTCCCTCTTCAGACACTTTCATGTCATATGACTATGGGCAAGTCACTTAGCCTCACTTTTCCTTGTCTAGAAAATGGAGAAAATGATAAGGATCTTAGAGGGTCATCCTTTCATCAAAGGAAATAAAGCATACAAAATTCTTTTAAACTCTAAAACTGACAAAAAGTCAGCTGTTAGTATTATAGAGATTAAATTTCTGTCATTATTAACAATTATTTTTCCATTTTCCTCTTGGATTTCAATTCAAGTGAAAGGCACTGTGCTGGACTCTGTCAATAAAAAGGATTGGAAAAAAATTAAAAGCAATATGTACCTTTTATAGTTGAATGGGGCATACAAACAAAAAAAATTAAAAGCAATATGTACCTTTTATAGTTGAATGGGGTAACTAAAGAAGACATTCAATGTAACTTGAAGTGGGGAGAGATAATCCACAATTAGAGGAATCCGGAAAGACCCCACAGTCTAGGAAATAGTAGCTGAGTTGAGCCTTAAAAGAAGCTAAGCATTCTGAGAGTCAGTGGTGAACATTGCAGGCGTGGGGGAGAATTTCTAGAAAGACATGGACACATAAAACAGAGTACCTAATTTTGGGAGCACCACAAATTTCATTATACCTGTTATATGGAGTCCAGGAAAGGAAATAATTTGAAATATATGTATATATATATATATACATGTATATATATATACATATATATATACATGTATATATATATATATATATATATAGAGAGAGAGAGAGAGAGAGAGAGAGAGAGAGAGACGAGAGTCAGACCGTAGAGGGCTTTGAACACTAGTCTGGGCTTTTGTCTTTTATACTGAAGATAATTTAAAGTCCCTGTTTTTTTTTCAGTAGGGAAGAGACAGAATAATTAAGGTCTGTACCTTAAAACAGAGGTGTCACACATGTGGCCTACAGTGATCCCAAGTGCAGCCCGAAGCAGATTAATATGTAATTTCAAACTGTAAGGTTTTGACATATTAAAAAAATAGAAATATATAAGCATGGGTGGTTTTCTAAGTCAATATATGGTCCACAAGAGTTCTTATGTACAGTTTAGTGACTGCAGTTTCTATTTGACTTTGACTCCACTGCCTTAAAAGATGAATTTGGCAACTGTGAGAAGGATAGTTTAGAAAAGAGTTAGACAAAGAGGTAGACCAGTTGGGAGGCTATGGCAATAGTATGGCTTAAATGTTGAGTTCCTAAGAAGGGTAATATCTTTGCAAGTAGGAAGAAGGGAATATGTACAAGGGATATTATATTATTGCCAAGAAGGAAGGAAGAGAAGAAATTACTGGACAAGGCTTGAAGGTTACCTGTGGTGATAGGGGGAGACAGAGATGCTCGATCAATGAATACTAAGAAGGAATAAATCAGAAAAGTAGCAAAAAAGAAAGAGAGGGTAGTACATAAAAGCTGAGTAAAGAGAGATCATCCAGTAGTTGACTGTCAAAAGATACATAGAGTTTGAGAATCAACAATTAATAAACAAATCTTTGTTAAGCACCTCCTCTGTACTAGGCATTAGAAACAGTCTCTGTCCTCTAAAAGCTTATATTCTCTTGGGAGATTATATATATATATATATACATATATATATATATATGTATATATATGTATATGTATATGTGTGTGTGTATGTTTGTGTATGTATGTATATATACACATATATGTGTATATATACACATTTAAGTATATATATAACTCACTATAAGCTTAAAAAATACATATGAGTGTATGTGTGTATATATGTGTATCTATCTATCTATCTATCTATCTATATATATATACATGTATATACATTTAAAATATAGAGAAAATAAATTCAAGGTAGCCTCTACGGAGTTCATCCAAGGTTTCATGTGAATATTTGAGCTGAGCTTTGAAGGTAGCCCAGAGTTTTAAGAGGCAGATGTGAGGAATGCATTGCAGTAATGGGGGGCAACCCATGGAGATAGGAGAGGGAATGTAGAGTGTGAAAAACACAAAGATGAATAGATTAGTTGAATTACAAAGTGTCTAAAAAAGAACAATACTTAATACTGAATGAGATTTTCTTTTTAATGAGGAATTAGAAGAATCCACTGTATTTAGCAACTGAGAGACTGTTATAACCTCATAGAGAGTGTTGAAGGTGAAAGTTAAATTGCAAGGGATTAAGAAGTGAGTGGAAAGTTAGGACATAAATGCTGCAAGGGCAGATGACTCCTAGAAAAGTCTGACTATGAAAGTGGGGAGTGATAACCCTGCCATCCCCCAACAGACTGAGAAGATGACAGGGTCAAGTGAAAATTTTTTTATTTGTTTGTTTTAGGATGGGAGAGACTGGGATATATTTAGGAAACAGCAAGGAATCAATATATAAGGAGAGACAGATGAAAGAGAGACAAGAAGAGAGAGGGGACAAGATCAAATAAATAAGCAAATGGGCTGGCCTTGACAAAAAACACAGGCTTTTTGCTCAGAGATGAATATAGAGGAAGAAAATGGAAGGCAAAAACTTGAGTCGGGAAGAAGAAAAACCTTGGAATATGGAGTAAATTTTCTCAGTAAAGTAGGGAATGAAGTCTTCTGCCAAAAGGGAATGTGAAAGAGGTAATATTTTCTGGTTTGAGGGAAAAGGAGAATATTTGGAAGTACCTCTGTAGAATTGAAATGAAGAACCAAAAAGAAGTAGCTTGAGGTACATCCAATTGAAATCCTTTTCTCGTTCTCTGGTGGCTCTGTATTTTTTAAGCTTAGTGAGATTTAAGAAATTTGTAACTAATAGCATTTATATGTAAATTTAAAATACTATTCGAAAATGGCATCAAACTGATAGGGTTATTACCATTTCCTAACCTACTTAAGACTATGCAATTTGATGTGCAGAAAAATGTATTGGGGATTTTTCAATGGTAATCCACTTAGGCAGCAGGATTTTCCTATAAAGGTAAGCTAAAAAGATTGTCAGCCTTTGTAATACGTATTGTAATAGGCTAAGAGAAGCCTACACATTATAACCTGAATTTTTTTCCCTTTAAAAAAGTAAAAGCCATGCATTTCCTTCCTTGACATAATCTAGCCCTATGGAGGGAACACATACACAGAGTCAAGAAGTAACTCAAAGAGAAGAGGGAGGCTTTCTTGGCAGGAAACCATGTAATATTTGAGGGAGAGGCAGAACTGGTACATGTTACCTGTTGATTTTTTTTCAGAGCAAAATATTCATTTTGACAAAGTATACAGCAGAGTGATGATTGTGCCTGATAGGAAATAATAAGGAAAGGTGACATCATGGAGATTTAGATGCCCAGAGAAAGGGTCTTAAATATATTTTTTAAAAATACTCTACGGGACTAATGAAAAGGGGTAAAAATAGTGCCATGCTCCTAGCTTCCTTTGCTTTAGTACTGCTGCTAGTTTAGGGTTTTGACCTTTTTACATTGAGAAGATACGTAAAAATAATTAATTCTTTTTTAGATAAGGCACAAAGTCCCCTAATACTGTTAGTATTACATGATGAGGTTCCTGATCATGTTATGGGCTAACAGTATTTTGCCAGACAGAGTGATAACGAGGGCCTCGAGACCAGGGCTTTGTCCTATGGTGCCAAGATTTTAATGACCTTGAAAAAATTTGAAGTTGCTTCAACAAGGTAGAATTGAATAAATGGTTCAATTGTTTGCTGTCCTTCATGCTCCAAGAGAACCATAATGATGTCACAATGTTAGGGTCGGTGTTCAGTGTGTCTGACTATGGTTAATCAGACCAATATGAGCTCAGAAAGTTCTGTCGCAAGTTAGGCACAGAGTCCATATAAACATTTGAAGTGGAGATGTCTCTAAATTTGTGCATCTCAAATTTCCTTTGAGCTTCTGCAATTTGACCTTGTTCAAGGAGCACAGAGAAGTACTTCTTTGATGTAGGCATGCCATCCTGGGCAGTCCTATGGCAGTGTCTCCCATGTCTTATAATCGATTCCGAGTTCTTTAGAACGACATTTAGTGCATCCTTGTATCATTTCTCCTGCCCTTGCATGATCATTTGTCTTGTGTGAGTTTTCTGTAAAATTATCTTTTAAGCAATATGTTCTAATATTTCAATTAGGAAAGATTCATCTTCCTTTTAGGGACTGCATCCATAAATTGTAAGAAAAGAATGAGCTATGTTGACTTATTCTTACAAAATGAAAATGCTACTGCCATTTACTCCCTCGCTGAAATGGAAAGTAACCAAAAAACTGAAACAAACAAAAAAAAGAACCCAACCACAAACAATATTGTTCTCTGGTCTTTGGAGGCTGTTTTATAGCATTCTTTAGGCATGAGTAAACTTCTAATAGGTATATACTAAGTACACTAGAATCTATAATAGAGGGAATAATTTTAACTGACAAATGCATCATAATTTACCATCCTATACGTCTAAGATGCATAGCCTGGAGGAGTAATTTCCAGCTAGTACTCCCTTTTGTGTACAGCTCTGGAATACCTATATTTAATAAATCACAATTCTCACTGACATCAAGTTAGAATATTTAGTCAATAAATAAAATACACTAAGGTATTCCCTCCACCCCCTGCCACTTTTATCACCAGCAGCAACCATCATCCTTACTTACAGAGTGATATGACAATCTGATTTCATTGCTGGTTTTTTTTTAAACTCTGTAACTATCACAATACAGTTAGCTTACTATCTAGTACAATATCCCACCAGTACAAAACCTCCCAATGCAAAATCTGACAATCTGCATCCAGGGGAGACAGGTTTTATCAGTGTAGATCCACCAAATAAATGGGGAATATTGGACATTGTCAAGATGGCTGGTTCTGGCCACTGTAATACAGAATTTTAGTTGTGCTATTGCCTTATAGAGCCCAAAGGCAGGCATATCAATCAACAGAATGAATGAATGACACTAGTGACGTGAGTGGTGCATTGGAAGACATGTAGCTTTATTTAACGATGGTTTAAGATTAAAGGATAGTGATATAGAAAATGGGTAATAAATTTATCCAAATATGGTTTATCTGAAGAAAGAGAGATATATTTCACTTTGTTTTTTCATTTTTCTTAACTAGGAACTTCCATAGGGTTTTCATAAAAGCTCATAGAATATTCTCTAATGACTAATAATCTGTGTTTGCAAATGGGCCATACTCATTTGATGAAAGCCAAAAAAAAAGTTGTGTATTTTGAGGAATTTCACAGAATGAGATCTCATATTATCTGTCAGAGAAGTACTCTGATGCATCAACAGTGTTGGTGATGCCTCCACTGACAAAAAGACCAAGGGAAAACTATAATCTGTTAAATTCAATCATTTTAGACATTTGTACTATTTTGTTTTTCTTTATCTGCGATTAGGAGTTCACTCATGTGAAGAATGCCAGATAGAAACTCCATCTATGAATGTAGAATGCCTATAATACTTTAACTTTGAGTATCTAAGAGTTATCTGAGGCAGGGATAGTTTCATTAATTTGTTCAGAAGTGAGACTTGAGCTTCAGTGTTTCTTACCCTGAGACACCTCTACCTGTAATTCTACTTCCCCACACATTCTCATAATGGAGACCAAGTAATTCTCCTCAATTACTTAATTTTATCCTGGAGATAATAGAAAGCCACTGAGCAGCAAGTATTAATTATTCATCAATAAATATCTCAAATTGAGGGCAGTTTGTGGAGGATTGGTGGATGGGAGTTGGTTAAAAAGATGAAGAAGACAATCTCTACCCTTTAGAAGTTTTTATTGTAATAGAAAGGTTTATATGAGAACAAGGGCATTTGTTTTTCTCTGAATAAGGCAGATCATTCACTTAACTGTCTACATTTTCCCCCGAGGACCTCCTTTTCTCCCTAGGATGTTTTGAGAGAAGAAAATCAGAGATAATAGCAAACAGTAGAAATTAGCCCAAGTCATTGGGAAGTCAGGATGGTCAATATCGCACTAGTCCTAAAGAAATATGACCAATACGATTTAATTCTGTCTTCATTTCGTGAAGTTTCTAAATGTTGCCTTATTTTATTTTTTACTTATTTCATTTTTAATTTATGGAATAAAATAAGCAATTCCATAATATGGTATAATAAAACAGATCATTGCACATGAAACTGCAAATCCATTATGTGCAACTTGCTGTTCTTTTTAAAGATATAATAATCACATGAATTTCTTTTTTCCCCTTCTTTTTTTTCCCTTCCTTCTCCCCACCCTAGAAATGGCTACCATTGGACACAAATAGGCATATGTGTATATTTATATATAATGTATATGTATGTATATATATGTGTGTAAAATTATTTTATATATTCTTCCATTTATCCATTCTTTCTCTGGGTGCAGATAGCATCTTTCTTCATGTGTCCTTTATAGTTAATTTGGATACTTATATTAGTCAAAGTGACATGCACTCAAAGTCATTCTTAAAACAATATTGCTGTTACTACATACATTTCTCTCTTATTTCATGCAAGTCTTTGGAGGTACATGAGGAAAGCAGAAACCTATGATATAGGAAATAAGACAAAAAAAGCTCCCCACTCCTCTGTACCTTCTCCAATATGCGATTTGGAATTTATTTTCATTAACCAGGAACTATACCGAATTTAAGCAGAGCAAAAAGAGGAGTTGAATCAACACTGGGCTGACCTTGTGAATGAATGGAGAGGAACATTGTGCAGATTTTAAGGCTGCCACATCACACAAAATACCTCTTCCAAAGTTAATTGATTCATCCAGTCAAATTCACTCTGAGGTTTAATTTATGAAGAATTCCTATCAGCTAGACTGAACCTGGGTTCCTTCCTATCTCTGTTAGCAGCTTAGGTAGTGCAGTAGATAACATTTCAGACTTGGAGTCCAGAAGACCTGAATTCAAATCAGCCTCAGACATTTACGAGCTATGTGACCCTGGGCCAATCACTTAAACCTATTTGCCTCAGTTTCCTCATCTGTAAAATGAACTGGAGAAGGAAATGCAAATCACTTAAGTATCTTTGCAAAGTAATCCCCAAATAGGGGTCATAAAGAGTCAGACACGACTGAACAATAAACAGCTCTTTGTTGTTAAGGCAAGATTCTGTTTACTAGAAACATTTAGGTAACTGCAGATTATATTATAGTGTCTGAGGATAACCAGACCTCAAGAGGGGAAGCTGGAGAAAGAACTTTTTGGAGGTACTTTTCTGGGTCTTCCTCACTGTGGTGATGATAGAGTCAAGTACTTTCCTAAATATCTCTCTTCCAATAAGCCACATCTGAGGCCTCTTCCTCCAGCTGATCTCTCAGTCATTCAATCATATCCTCTTTTTTCTCCACACTGAAATAATGTCTCTTTTTTATGCAAATTGCTTAGGGTTTCATCCAGTTTTTAACAGATAGACCGAGAAGTTATAGAAGCCTTGTTACACTCATTTCTGATTCAATTAAATTTGATTCAATTAATAAATGTTTTCAATTAAGATTGATTCAATTGAAAAAAATGTTTTCACCTAGTCAAGGTACCAGAGCCAAATGAGATACTTTCAACTGTGACTCTATGAGGTAAACACAGTGACTTCAAAGATCTCTTTTAGCTCCAAAATTCTGGTGTCGAGTTTCTGTTAAAACACAAATTCTGGGAGATGGGACACAATTAATTAAGCTTTGTTAGTCATTGACCCTTAGGTTTTGATGACTTGGACCTGTAAAGAGAATATGGGGGAATAGGATCTCTGAGGGGTGAGGAGAGTTGCTACTGAATGAGGAAAAGAGTACAGGAAGGGAAATCTAGAAACTTAGGTCAAAGTTCATCTAAGATACCATTTTGCTGAGATGGTTAGTTTTTCACCCTTTTGCCTGCACCTGTTTCATCTCTCAGCTTCTCAGATCTTCAACATCAGGAATCATGTTCTATCTTCCCTTGAGCAACATGCATTGAGTGCTCACAGCTGATAAGATACTGTGGGGGAAATCCAGGAGGAGGGGAAGTCTGGATCCCCACTTCTAAAGAGGTTACAATCCAACAGATCAGTGAAGAATATGAAAGAAGGACTCAAACATCTATGAAAATGACATAACAGCTGAGGGAATGGAGTATATAGGCTAATTGTACTTGCATAGAATTCATTAGGGAAGGTTTAGTGGAAGAGGTGAGTGTTACATAGCATTTGAAAAGGGAGAGGGATATGGGCCATTGGAGAGGAGGAAGGAGACCAAGTCATGCGTCCAGGTAAATTACGCATATAGTGTTTACAGATAGGAGCAGGCAGGGAGCAAGGCTGGAGTAGCAAGTTTGGATAGAAGCAAGAGCTTCACCCTGGACTTAATGTATGGCATCTGTCAAAAGTTTAAATAAAAAAAAAGAACCATGTAGTATTTTCCTTTGAGGCTTCAAAGAAATATCTTTATTTGAAGATGGTAATTTGACAATCAGAAGGAATACACAAAAATCAGATAGCAATATCTATACTTTCTCTTTTCCATGTTCAGTCCCCAGTCTTCAGAGTCTCTCAGAACAGAACAGCTTCAAAATGGTTTGAACTTGCTCTTGAGAAATTCATATCTCACAGGAAATCAATCAATCAAGAAGCAATTATCAAGCATCTCCTCTGGGCCAGACTCTGTACTAGGTGCTGGGGATATAAACACAAAAATGAGAAAATGCTCACCCTCAAGTAGCTTATATTCTATTAGAGGGGAAATATACACACACACATAAAAGTACATATAATGTATCACACACATACATGTGTACATATATGTATGTGTGCATGTATACATGTATGTATATGCATGTAGAAGGGTAGAAAACAATCTCAACAATAAAGTAAATTATACAAACTTTGTCTCTAAAGTTTTCAAATTTCCCTTCCTATGCTGTTTTTCTCACTCAATGACAATTCTTCTTATCTACCAGAGACCCAGTTCCCTCATGCGCTCATCACAAATGGACCTGATCAAAACCTGTATCAATAATTAACAGGTTAATTAATTGTGTCTTATCTGCCAGAATTTTATTTTAACAGGAATTTGACACTAGAATTTTGGAGCTGGAAGTGAACCTAGAGCTCATTTAGTGTATCGTATTCACATACTTGCAAACATATATGTGATATATATGTATACATACATACACATATATGCATGTGTGTGTATGTGTGCATAGTGGAAGGTGTAGTGAGGTGGCACAATGCATAGAGTGCTGGGCTTGGAGTCAGAAAGACCTGAGCTCAAATCCAAACTCAGACTAGCTGTGTGACCTTGAGCAAAACACTTAACCTTGTTTATCTCAATTTTATCTGTAAAATGAGCTGGACAAGGGAATGGCAAACCACTTCCAGTATCTTTGCCAAGAAAACCCCGAAAAGGGTCATCAAGAGTTGATGATGATTGAAAACAACCAAACAACAACTATATATTGTATAAGATACATAGTATATCACAAACATGAAATATTGATATTATTAGCATATGTATATAATCGGGGTTTCCTCCAAAATTTCATTCATATACATATATATGTGTGTGTGTATGTTTGCATGTATGTGTGTATCTATACATATAAATATACACACATATACATACAAACATATATATGAAATACAAGGTACTTTTGGAGGTGGAAGTGTGAAGTTGTTGGGAGGAATCAGAAAAATCTCATATAGAAGAAGTTGTTTGAGATGAGCATTTAAAAGAAAACTAGGAGTTCTAAGAATTGAAAGTAAAGAGGGTATATATGGTTGGTGTGGGAAATTGTCTGTAAAGGTAGAGATTTGGAAATGCGGGAATGGGATTTAGACATTTGGACAGAAAACTGATCTTTTGTCAAACTAAACAGATTATTAACACTCTGTTACTCTGCAAAATGAAGGGCTTAGATTTAGTGATGTCAAACTCAAATACAAATGGAGCCACTAGACAACAGAGTCACATATTTACTCAGAAAACCACACATTAAGATGGTGGAGAAAAGGCAGGGATCAACCTGAGTTCTCCCAAATTCTCCCCCAAATAGCTATAAATAATACCTCAAAGTGATTCTGAAGTGGCAGAACCCACTAAAGGACAGGGTGAAACAATTTTCCAGTCCAAGACGACTTAGAAAAAAAAGCCATTTGATATAGGTTATACATATGTATAGCAAAAAAGATCTGTTGTACCAGAGTTAGAGAGGAGAACAGTCCAGCACAGGCTGCAAACCAGGATTGAATCAGTGGTAGCAGTGGTGATTATCAGAACTCTCAGCCCACAGACACCAAAGACAGCTTGGAAGGTTGCACCTCAGCGAGTGTGGAGCAGAGTCCAGTGCATGTCACTTTCACAGAAAAAATCTTCTGGAGTCTAAACGCTGATTGAAGCATACTTTTTTTTTTTTTACCTTTTATTGTTTTTGGTTGTTATTGTTTGTTTGGCATATATCTTCTTTCACAACATTAATAATGTGGAAACATGTTTTCAATTGTCTTCTCAATGAGGGAGGAAAGGTAGAGAAGGAGAGAATTTGGATCTCAAAATTAAAAAAAAATGTTAAAAATTGTTCATACATATCATCAGAAAAAATAAAATACTAAATAAATAACTAAAAAAAGAAAACCACATATTAACATTATCCATGTTCTAATGTTTTTCCCCCATTTATTTTATTTATTATTTTCCAATTATATTTTAATGTGGTTAGGGTTGCACCTGGGAATGTTGCAGATTGTTGCCTGCCCACTGGTCTTCTGCTTGACTGCTCAGTCTTAGATGATCTCTACCATCCCTTCCAACTATTTTTCTATGATTTTACCTCATTAGAGTGTAAGCTTCTTGAGAGTAGGAGCTGGCTCTAACTCCCTATCCTCATCCCATTTTTTTGAATCCCCAGTGCTTATCCCCAGTAACTAGTTCATAGGAAATACTTAAAAGATATTTGTTGATTGAGTCTAAGCTTCTATACTATCTTCTTTTCAGCTTGAAGGGAAAAGAATGTTTTTATGCACTAGTTTGTGTACTATTACCTACAATCATTAATCTTCATTATGAAGAAATGTATATTTTAAATAAAACATTGATTCAGATTAATAATAATTTCAACTAATATTTATATAATATTTGATGGCAGGTAGGTGGTGTAATGGATAGAGCACTGGACTTGGAATCAGGAAAACTCATCTTCCATGAGTTAAAATCTGACCTCAAACACTTACTAGCTGTGTGACCCCGGGCAAGTTGCTTATCCCTGTTTGCCCCCCTTCCTTTTCTGGAGAAAGAAATGACTAATCACTCCAATATCTTCGCCAAGAAAACCCCAAATGGAGTCACAAAGAGTTGGACATGAATGAAATGAATGAACAACATATAACATTTTAAGGTTTGCAAAGTCCTGTATAAGCCCTAAAATGCTACATAAACACTAGTTACTATTGTCTTCAAATTTTAAGTGCAATTAATATAGAAGTTAAATAAACAGAACCAAAAGAACAATCTACACAGTGATACTTCCATTACATAAATTAAATCGCTAGGAGGAAATTAAAATTTGCATAATTGAAAGCCAAGTAATGGTCCCAGAGAACTGATGGTGACGCATACTTCTCTCCAAGAACAGAGAGGTGGTAAATCATTACAGTCAGGAACTATCAGATACAGTTACTGTATTGAGGGTTTTTGCTTACATTTTTTGCTGTTGTTGTTGCAAAAAAAGTTCAATTTTTTTTTTTGGAGGATGGGCGTAGGTGAGGGTGGAGATCTCCAGAAATGTTCAAAATATAAAATTAGAAGACATAATAAAGCATTTTTAAAAACTCAATTATCGTAATTAAATTAAATTTTTAAAATTCTCACTTGAGTCTACTGAAGATAATTCAACTCGATTCAATAAACATTTATTAAGTGGTCACTGCATGTGCACTAAACACTAAAGATGCAAAAGTAATGAAGATATAAGCCTTGCTAACAAGGGAATTATATAGAAAAGCCTTCATCCTGTATTGGTGAAGTTGATTTTTAAAAACTCATGCACTATTTTAGGGGTAGCAGAGGTCTATTCACTAAATGGTTTTGCCTCACTTGAAATGAAAACCTGAAAATACCTTAGCTTAAAAAGATTAAGGTCTCCCAGGGCATACTGGACCATATTCAGTCATCCTGATCTATATCTGACTACTAGACACAAATGGCTCTGGAGGAGAAAGTGAGGCTGGTGATTTTGCATAGCCTTCCCTCACTCAAATCTAATTCAGTTGCAAGTCATGTTATTATCTCCCTGATATCATGATCCTCTTTGAAAATAAAGGACAAATTACACAGGTAGCACAGTGGATAGAGCACCAGATCTGGAGTCACCTAAATCCAGCTTCAGACACTTACTAATCTTGTGATCCTGGGCAAGTCCCTTAACCCTGTTTGCCTCAGTTTCCTCATCCATAAAATGAGCTGGGGAGGGAAATGGCAAACCATTCCAGTATCTAGCCAAAAAAACTCCAAATAGGGTCACAAAGAGTTGGAAATGACTGAATGAAAACAACAAAAACCAAGTGTGTTATATTGATCCTTATTAAATTTTATCTCATTAGATTCTACCCATTGATCTAGCCTCTATGAGAACATTTTTGGGTTCTGACTGTCATCAACATGAGAATTATGCTCTTCAGCTTTGGGTCTTCTGGGAATTGGTTAAGTATGCCTTCGTCAGTTTCCAAATGGTGTCATTTCTATCTCCTCGACATCTCTCCACTCTTCCCCCTCCCTTCTATACACAGATAGGACTCTGGTTCAGGCCCTTCTCACCTCTTACCTGTACTGTTGCAGTAGCCTTCTATTTGTCTAATTTGGTCTATTTGGTTGAAGTAGGGTCCTCAATAGTCTTCCAATTTTAATCTATATTCCAAGTTGCTGTGAGGGTGATTTTCCTGTACCACAGATCTGACCACTCCTCTCTCTCCCAGTAAATCTGAGTAGTTCCATATTACTTGTAGGATCAACTACAAACAACTCCTTTGTTTTTATTTCAATCTCTTCCCTCCCTGACCCCTGCCTTTCCAGTCTTACTGATACATTACTTCTTTCTCTATACCACTCTCCTCAGTGCAATCATACTGGCCTATTTGTTGTTCAAAGCATGCAATACTCAATATCCAGTCTGTTACTTTTTCCTATCTGTCCCCCAAGGAATGCATTTCCCCTTGATTTTTGCCTCATAATCCTAGTTTCCTTCAGGATTCAGCTCATGTACCACCTTCTTGCTATATGAAGCATTTCCTGATTTCCCCAAATTTTGTCCTGCTTCTGCTGCCCTTCCAGCTACTAATGTTCTTCCCTTCTAATGTCCTCCCCTATATTCATTTTGTATATGTTGTCTATATGCTCACATATATTGCTTTCTTTCCCCTTTAGAACCTAAGTGCCTTGAGGTCAGCGACTATTCACTTTAGTCTGTTTCCCCAGTGCTTAGTAGAGTGCCTGACATGTTACTGTTCAGTTATTTCAGTTATGCATGACTTTTCATAATCCCTATTTGGAGCTTTCTTGACGGATACTTGAGTGGTGTGCCATTTCCTTCTTCTGCTCATTTTACAGCTGAAGACCAATAGGATTAAGTGAATTGCCCAGGGTCTCACAGCTGGAAAGTGTCTGAGGCCAAATTTAAACTCAGGTCTTCCTGACTCCAGGCCTGGAACTGTCTCCATTGAGTCACCTAGCTGGTCCTGACACATAGTAGGTGATAAATAAAAAAATTCCTAACCACATTTTTCTACTGATTTTACATCTTCATCCAGCTCATTGATAACAATTTTGACTGCCATTGTATATTTGGAGGGGAGGGAATGTGGGGTTGGGTAGTAAGGGAAGAAATGGGCTTGCCTAGTATGATAGCAAATGTCCAGAGACATCTTTGAAAAGCTAAGTCATCAGCTGACAGGCTTTAGTGTATCTACAATATTACTATAGGCAATGAATTTATAGTACAGCTGTTTTACTTCTAGCTGTGAAGTATATACCACATAAGCTGTCATTTTATCAAAATGCTCTGGATGGTTATTTTGCTCTAAACCCCACATACGCTATTTTGCTAAGCTTGAATTTGTTTGGACCTTTCCACACATTGAAAGAAAAGCTCAATGAAACTGTTTCACAAACCACCTCCAATGCCTTCAATTTTTAGGATAATCCATAAGATCCGAATGGATTTAAAACCTCACTGAGAGGTGCTTTGAATAGGAGAATGACTAAAGATGCCACGCAGATAATTTCATAAATGCCTTTGAAAATTGCCATCTGGAGTGACAGAGCTTAGTTTGATTTGGTCCATTTTACAAATGATTTGCGGATTCTCAGTTTCAGAAAGGTGCCTGTGGCCCCTTCTCAAAGTATTTTTCAGCATTGATAGATTGCATTAACCTACCCTTTTCTTAAAGGTAAAGCAAAGTACTTCTGTCCTTTTGTGATTCAGTCCCCTAGGCCTCAGGGGATCTTATTTTTTTTAAATAGCAAATAAAGCACATAGATACAGAAAAGTTACTTTCATTTACAAAAAACAGTTTTCACGGTTGACCAAAAATAAAATTACAAATAGAGGACTGCAAGGGAATCTTAGAGATCATGTAGCCTAAACCTGTCATTTTATAGATAAGGAAAACTAGTTTTGGGAAGGGTAAATGACTTGCCTAAGATCACACAGGTAGTAAATACAAGAACCAGGAATTTAGCTCCAGGTTCTCTAGCTATGATCTATGTTCTTTCCATGGCATCATGTTTCTAGAACACACAATTGGAAGAGGCATTCATAAAATCTTAAGTTTGAGACTCAAGCAGATCTAAGAACATTCTCTTCATTGGTAGACAGTCTATCTAGGCCACATGTCACCTCGAGGCCCAAAGGTTTCCCACCCCTGGAGAATTTGAGCCCTTGGTTACATTGGGAAAGGACCTTAAGAAGTTAACTTAATTCAGACCAGAGCCTGTGGACTCAGCTCCATATACTTATTCTCAGTCCTGCTTCAAAAGAAGGAATTATCAATTTTCTTCCCAAAACTTTGCTAAGAAATGAGTTATCAAAATGTCATTTGGTGTCCAGCCTACTCTAGTTTTAGAAACAATTTCACAATTGTTTATAATAACATGCTGAACTTCAGGTCTTTCAAGGCCAAGGGTGATTAGATAGTCACTAGATTTAAAAAGAGAGTATAAGCTAATGAGTATACTTCAGAAGAAGATAATGGAGTAACAGCACTGATTTGCTAGCAGTCTCCCCCCAAACCCAGACAAATACCTGTAAAAAATTACTCTAAAAAAATTCTGAAGCTACAGAATCCACAGAAAGATGGATTAAAGCAAATCTTGAGCCTAAGACAGCTTGGAAGGTCTTTGGGAAATCACATGCCACACTGGGAGCAAAGCACAGTCCAGTGTGGGCCATGCTGGCACAGATGGGACCTGGGCAGGCCTTGGAGAGACTGAATCTTGGGCATCTGTGGCAGTTTCTAGACATCACAATCCCAAAATACTGAAGACAAATTAGAAGGTCAGTAGGAAAAACTTGTGAGACCTGTATGACAGAGTAGAATTGACTTGGTCCAGCTCCAGGGTGGTGGAGGGAGTAGAGGACCTGCAAAGGAGGAGCCCCTGGAAGCAGCAACAGGAGCAGTTACGGTGACAGTAGCAGCAACTGTTTTGGGAGGTCTAGGCCCACAAATTGAAGGGGGATTGAGGGGCTGACAGTACAACCCCCACTGGAAGCAGGGAGCTACCTTGACAAAGAGTTCAAAATCAAGTAAGTAGCTGGGAAAATGAGCAAAAACTGGAAAACAAATCAGACTATAGAATCTTATTTTGGTGACAAGGAAGACCAAAGGATACGAACAGAAGACAACAAAGTCAAAGTTCTTACATCCAAAGCTTCCCCTGGTTGGTCTCAGGTCATGGAAGAGCTCAAAAAGGATTTTGAAAATCAAGTTAACAGAAGTAGAGCAAAAATTGGGAAGAGAAATGAGAGTGATGTAAGAAAAATGAGTCAATTGCTTGCTAAAGGAGACCCAAAAAATTGCTGAAGAAAATAACACTGTAAAAAATAGACTAACCTGAATGGCAAAAGAGATCCAAAAAGCCAATGAGGAGAAGAAGCAGAATTGACCAAATGGAAAAGGAAATCCAAAAGCTCACTGAAGACAATAATTCCTTAAAGATTAGAATGGAGGAGATGGAAGTTAATAATTTTATGAAAAATCAAGAAATTATAAAACTAAATGAAAAGAATGAAAAAATAGCAGACAATGTGAAATATCTCACTGGAAAATCAACTGACCTGAAAAATAGATCCAGGAGAGATAATTTAAAAATTATGGGACTACCTGAAAGCCATGATCAAAAAAAGAGCCTAGGTATCATCTTTCAAGAAATTATTAAGGAAAACTGTCCTGATGTTCTAGAACCAGAGGGTAAAATAGATATTGAAAGAATTCATTGATTACCTCCTAAAAGAGATCCCAAAAGGAAAACTCCTAGAAATATTGTAGTCAAATTCAAGGACTTCCCAGGGCAAGGAGAAAATATTGAAAGCAGCCAGAGAAGCGATTTGAGTATTGTGGAAATACAATCAGGATAACACAAGAGCTAACAGTGTCTACATTAAGGGATTGCAGGACTTGGAATATGATATTAAAGAGGATTAAAACCAAGAATCACCTACTCAGCAAAATTGAGTATAATACTTCAGGGGAAAAAATTTTCATTCAATGAAATAGAGAACTTTCAAGCATTCTTGTTGAAAAGACCAGAACTGAATAGAAAATTTGACTTTCAAACACAAGAATCAACAGAACCTTGGAAAGGTAAACAGGAAAGAAAAATCATAAGGGACTTCCTAAAGTTGAACTGTTTACTACATGCAAAGATAATATTTGTAACTCTTGAGACTTTTGTCAGCGTTAGGGTAGTTGGAAGAATTATATACATATAGACAAAGGGGCACAGAGTGAGATGAATAGGAAGGAATGATATCTAAAAAAATAAAATTAAGGATAGAAGAATATATTGGAATCAGAAAGGGAAAAATGGAACGGGGCAAATTATCTCACATAAAAGAGGCAAGAAAAAAATGTTTCAGTGGAAGGGAAGAGGGGGGAGGTGAGAGGGAAATAGTGAACTTTACTCTCATCACATTTGACTTAAGGAGGGAATAACATGTACACTCAATTTAGAATGAAAATCTATCTTATGCTACAGGAAAGTAGGGGGAAAGGAGATAAGTGGGGGTGGGGGAGATGATAGAAGAGCAGGCAAATGGGAGGAAGTGGTAATTAGAAGTAAACACTTTTGAGGAGGGATAGGGTCAAAAGAGAGAACAGAATAAATGGGGGGCAGGATAGGATGGAGGGAAGTATAGTTTAGTCCTTCACAATATGACTGTTATGAAAATGTTTTGCATGACAGCATATGAATAACCTATATTGAATTGCTTGCCTTCTCAGTAGGAATGGGTGAGGAGGGAGGAAGGGAGAGAAATTAGAACTCAAAGTTTTAAAAACAAATTGTTTTTACATGCAACTGAGAAATAAGATATACAGGCAATGGGGTATAGAAATCTATGTTGCCCTACAAGAAAAGAGAGAAGATGGGGATGAGGGAAGGGAGGGGTGTGATAGAAGGGAGGGCAGTTTGGGGGAAGGGATAATCAGAATGCATCGTGTTTGGGATGGGAGAGATGGGGAGAAAATTTGGAACTCAAAATTTTGTGGAAATGAATGTTGAAAATGAAAAATAAAAAAATAAAAATAAAAAAGGAAAAAAGAAATCTATCTTATTCTATAAGAAAATAGAGGGGATGAGGATAAGAGAAGGGAGGGGTGTGATAGAAGGGAGGGTAGATTAGGGGAAGGGGTAATCAGAGTGCACAGTGTCTTGGGGTAGGTGGAGGGGAGAGATTAGGAGAAAATTTGGAACTCAAAATCTTGTAGAAGTGTCTGTTGAAAACTAAAAATAAATAATAAATATTTTTTGAAAGTATGCTTCAAAATTAGAATTAATTCCCTTGTTAAGGTTTTTTACTTCTTAAATTCTGAATTATTTACAACTGTTGCTCTACATTACACAAATAACAACTCATTTATTTCATGCTTTAAAATTATAAAACACTTAACAAATATGGTCTCATTTTATTTTCACAACATCTCTGGGAGTTGGGGACATTGTCATGCCCATTTTACAAATAAGCAGATCGAGTCAGCAGAGGTTAAGTGAGGCACGTAAGGGGCACATAGCTAGTAGGTGTCTGAGGCTGGATTTGACTTTGAATCCTCCAACTCCAGGTCCAGCCCTCTAGAGAGACATAGCGTTTGTAGAAAAGTCAAAATTTAAAAAGTGATCACTTCAATAAGTAACCTCAACAAAAATGTGATTTTACATTAGAAAATGGAATCTATTAGATTGAGGAATAACCTTTTGAAAGAATGATAGCAGTACAACTCACAGTAAACTCACTAGACTCATTAGAGAGTGTACCCACTAGTACAACACTTCAAGTTTGGAAAACTACTTTCCTCACACTAAGCTTATGAGACAGGCAGTGCATGTATTGTTATCCCATTTTCTATTTGAAAAAAATGAGCCTCCGTGAAGTTAAGTGACTTGCTCATGGTCATATGGCAAGTAAGCATCAAAATCAGGACTTGAAGTCTATCATTCTGCTAAAACTACATCAAACCAAAATATAGTTCTTATTTGGAATATGGGAAGTTTGTAAAAGCAGGATGTTGAGTGCATAAAGAGAGCTATGAAACTGAATGGCAATGAGATTTCCACCAGTGTCAAAAGACCATTAGTTCTTCATTCATATAATTTAAACAATGCATTGCCATTCATTCCTCATTGCTCAAGACCCCGTCAAAGGTCATAGGTAGGGATTCAAAGTTAGCTTTCTCCTGATTTTAAGACAAGTGCTCTTTGTCCCAAGCCAAGCTGACTGAGAAGGAAAGCAGTGAGCAGGCTGTCTAGCAAATTTTACATTTGTGGCAAGTAGTGCAAAATGGGCCTCAAACATTCCTGGGGCATTTATGGGTGGGGAGGGCAGCAGTAGATAAAGAAAATAAATCTAGTCCTGGCTGCTAGTGAGCTGCTTGTTCACTTCTTATTTAAATAATTATTTTTGCTAACTAATAACTAAAATGTTCCTACACTGAGAAAGAACTATAGCATGGTGGTTTGTGCTTGTTAAATTTTGGCATGCTGAGATAAATTTCTCAGTCACATTGATTCAGTTATGGTTCTGAAAGATGGTCTCAAAAAGTGAAACATCCCAATTACTGTGTGCAGTTGTGTGTGTGTGTGGGGGGGGGTCTTTAAGGTGGTAGAGCTTTGTCATATTATTTTATATATAATCTTTTTGAAAAGCATGAAAGTGGATATAATGTAGATTTTTTTGGTGCCAATATCTGAATCTGACATGAAGTATAGTTATCTGTCCTGCTAAGTGAATCTCTTTTCCTACAGTTGTGTAGTATATTGCCAACATCACTCTTAGAAGGTAGGGCAGAGATGTTTACTTGGAATCTGAGGAATTATAGAAGTAATTCTTTGAAACTTGAGAACAACTGAATGGTTCATTTTAAGTATGTTACACTTACCCTGTTATGCAAGGTAAACTTGTCTACTGTAATTTGGGGACAATGAATATAGTATTTTTGTCATTAATATCATCTTGATATATAATGGGCCATTTAAAAATGATAAATTCATATATACAAAATGTTGCTGCAATTGCATTTACTGGCTTAATTTCATTGAGATAATTATTTAATAGATTCTCTATATGTGAACTGAACGTTGTCATTACCCTTTCTTACCTACTCTTTAACTACAGGAAGACCAGGTACAGTATATCTACAGTATTGCCAAATTTTTAACTTTTGAAATTAAAACAGTTATCATGAAGAGGCAGCTGGCACTGAAAATGTCAGCTGAACAAGGTAGTCAATAAGTAGATTGAACACTTTCTTTGATCCACAAATGCATAACTTCAGATTTTAGTTCTAAAAATGGTCGCACAACTTCAGGAAGTTGTGCTCCACTGGAAGATTAGGTTTGGGATCAGTGGGCCTTTTTTGTTGAATCAATTCAGACAGATTGGGTGTAATTTGAGGATTACCATGCCTCACATTCATTATTAATAGGAAATGAAGGAGGAGGGTGGGAAATCCATCTTCTCTTTCACTTCATACTTCTGATTATGTCATGGTCTGCTAGTCCATTTTTCCCTCCTTTAGGTGAAATTTTCAGTGCGGTGTATTTGCCAAAGAACAGATGTAAGTCTCTCATTCAAACTACTTTCTACCTCTCTACTCCTTCAGCCAGTAAATTAAAAGTCATTATGTGCAAAGTATCATCTAGGCACGAAGGACATGGAAAGCAGTAGGAGATCTTGCTTTTTTAGATTTTAGATTTTCCTGGTGGGAAATTTCCTTATTTTTCCTTCCTCTCTGTTCCCTTGCCTTTTGTCTGAAACTCACCATTGTTGGATATTTCACAAGGATAGAATCATATGTAATTAGAGTAAGATGACTGAAGCTTTGTCCTACAGAACTTGAGTTTAATAATGAAATCCGAACTCCATCAGGGTAGAAATAATTAAGTATAGATGTTGGTTGGAAAGAATAATTAGATAAAATAGGAAGCTACTAGATGGCAGGCTTCCTGTGCTTCATGACCATACCCTAGATTAGTTCTCACTACCTAGTATAAGCCCCTCATTTCTAAACCAGGTTTCCTCAGCAGTGACATCACAGTATCTGTCCAGCCTGGGGTCATATCTCACAGTCTCTCTTCCCTACCATTTGTATTAGAAGATTTGAGGGCACATTATGTTTCCTGCCCTGGGAATAAAGATTGTTAGTTCTGGTTCTGCATAGAGTATTTGACTTATAGGTGGAAGGACCCATAGAGGGTCTTCTATGTCAACCTCCATATTTTATAGATGAAGAAACTAAGAATCATTAAGAAATGACTTGCCCCAAATCACATGGTATTATTTGACTGAGATGCCATTCAAACCAGGTTTTTCTGACTTCAAATCCATCATTGTTTTCCCTGTGTGATGCTATCTCATTCTGCCAATCATTCTAATTCTTTTCTTTAATTTTTGTGTGTGTGTGTGTGTGTATGTAGGATCTGGAGATCGCTTCAGGAAACAGTTCCATGGGCAATCCATCCTACTACATGACTTTGCTGCCTCTGCATAAACATTCTGTCCAGTTAAGCACTTGCCTGAGTAGAAAATAAAAGCATTATGGTAGCATTTTGGAGACATTTATTTGTGCGCATTTCTTAAATAGAAATTCAACTCTTCTGGGAGAGTATTAATAAACAAGAGGAACTAAATGTGTATGCATGTAGGATGTTCTTCGTTGACTTTTAGACATAGTGTCTCACAGTCTGAGGACTCCTGACCTAACCTTAGATAACTAAGAAATGAACCAAGCAAGGTATTTTTCCTGCCACAGCTACCCAATGAGGCTGGTATGATAACCCTCTAGAGTTTTAAAGGTTGCTAGCATATTGATACAACATATGGTTGACAAAGAACACATGCTAGGCAGCAACAGGACAGAACAGTGGCCAGTAGCTATGGTACTCATGCCGAATGTGCCATAAGCCACTAAGTACACCAAGCTTAAATACTTACAACCAGGGAAATTTTCTCCCCTGATCCAGGTAAGCTATAGAATCTGCATAGTCTGGTTAATCTAGATGGCATTACTTATTCTTCCAACCCATTAAATAAAAGGGCTAAAAGAGTACCCTAGGGAATGTAGGAGCTGCTGTCCAAGTCTTCCCTTTGTGTTCATCCTAGGCTCTGAAAGAGGTCCAATGTATTTTCTAGGGACCTTTGTCACACAAATGCATGACATTTTTTTGTGGTTGCAAGGGGCCACTGAACTGTCAGCTTGCAGTTTAGCAGAACCAAAAAGAGAGGATTTAAAAAGTCAATCTTGCTGTGAGCTCAGAAGCTTGCGGTGACCTGGAACATAGGACAGTATCCTGTTAAAAGGTATGCCCCTACCCACAAAAAAAAAAATCCAAAACTTTATCAGAGTAAATGGAGAATCTAAGGGAAAGGAACAAAAAGAAATTTGAGGGAGAAATGGAGAGAATATTATAAAGAGTAGAATCCTTATTGCTTCAAAGAGGGCTATTGTCTGCCCTAAGAAAATCAAAAGCAGAAAAAATAAGCCGGAAAGAAGTAGAAGCCCTTCACATATCTCAGTTACTGTGAAATAGGAACAGATGACATTCTGCTCCTGGCACAGAACAGCTGATTGCCAGAGCCATGAGACCATCTGAGTGACTGGGGGAAGAGTCACTCTAGCTGCACTGCCAGTGTTCCAGATAGGAAGAGCACCGAGTGTCCTTCTGACACCCCATCACTGAGAGAGGGAAACCAGGAGACAGAGAGAGAGAGAGAGACAGACAGAGAGAGAGACAGAGAGAAACAGAGACACAGATAAAAGAGAGACAGACAGAGACAGAGACAGAGATAGACAGAGAGAGGAGAGAGAGAGGGAAGGGGAGACAGGGAGAGGGGAAGAGAAGAGGGGAGAGGGAGAGAGAGAGAGGACTGCTCCTGTAGTTCAGAGCCAGCAACATTGAAAATTAAAATGGGGAGATGAGGCTTAACTCTTCATAGAACTTGATCAATGTCACACTAGGCACCTCCAGAATAGAGCCCATAGGCCTGTTGTGGTACTAAGACAATTACAAAGAGTTCTCCTTCTTTAGCGTCTTTCCATTAGGAGCTCAGTGGGCTTTCTTTCCATTGCTGAGTATGGAGGGAGAGAAAGAGGAGAGCAGAAGGGGAAAGAGGGAGAAAGAATAAGGGAGCAGAAAAGGAAGGAGGGAGGACAGAGTGGGGAGAGAGACAGAGAGACAGAGAAAGAGACAGACAGATTACTTCAAAATAGGTGAATGGAATTCATTAATCATTGCACAGGTAAAAAAAAAATCTACATTAGAGGAAGCCTTTCTGGGCTGCTCACACTGCTGTGTTTAGAAATAATGCTGTAACTTCCCTTGTCAAAATCTATGCCAAGAATATTAGCTTTTATTTTTCCTAACTGGAGGAGGTCTTGGCAGGGTTACCTCTTGCCTTGAAATTGCCAAAAAACCACCAGCTTTTGTTTTACAGTAGGTGACCCTAAATAATGTTTTGTGATGTGAGATATCTATGCAACACATAAGTATATACCCTCTCTCAGGAAATCCCAGTTATCCTGAAGGAGGGCAGCACGAGGTAGTTGACAGAGCTCTGCACAGGGCATCAGGAGACCTAGAGCCTGGCTTTGCTACTTTGACTAAATCTCTTTACTTCCTCAGCCTCAACTTCATCTGAAAAATTTAGTATTGGACTGGAAATATCCCCAAGAGGTCTCACATCTCTAACAGTCTATTATTGATGGTCTCCCACATTAAAATTTTACCAAAAAAGGGGAGGGGGTAATGAGAAAAATGGAAGACATCCTCTGTTTGAGTTGCAAGTGCTACAACTGCTTAGAATTCTACAGTTTCAGTCTCTCAGTAAAACAGCAGATCCTTGAAGACTTTGAGAAAGGAACGGTAGGAGGAGGGTGCAGAAAGTGAAGAATGTTGGCTGGTCCTATTCATATTCTCTGAAATTCTCTGCCACATCAACCCTGTTAGTGATTTGAGATTCAATATTTCATTTCCCAAACATCTCACAATAGCAATCACAAGGAATTACAATGTTCATTAGATTTCCAATCCATCTAGTCCAGCTCAGATTGAATAAAGATCCTTTCTATGACATCTCCAGCAAATGGGAGGTCCTCTAGCTTCTGTTAAAGATTTGAAATGAGGGGAACCCTAACATCTCTTAATGGAGTCAGTCCATTTTTAAATGACTAATTGTTGGAGAATTCTTATATTAAACCAAAATCTGATTCAGCCATTTCCATTTTGGAGCATGTGCAGTCATTATATAACTCGTTCTGAACTACTAATCATACAGTGTTGTGATGAATTTTTGTTGGTTATTAAGCCAGACATGAGATAGTTAGTGGTCAATAATTAATACTCAATACTCAATAAACATTTATAAAGTGCCTATCATGCGTCTGGCTTTATGGTAAGTGCTGGGGATTCAAAGAAAGACAGACAGTCCCTACCCTCCAAAAGCTCAGAGGGAGAAGACAGTATATAAAACACATGTAAAGAAGCTGAAAAGGGGTCTAAATAGGGAGTGGTGTCGATGGAGAGCAGGTACTCTTAAGAGGAGTGTTTTGGGTGAAAAGCAATGAAAAGGTTGGGCTACTCTGGATGTCCTCCTTAAAAGGAGGATTTGGAAGGAGCTTTCCAATGTCCACCCTCTACCTTCACCAATCAGAAGGAAGGAGGGAATTCTTAGAAGGAGGGTTGCATTCAAAAGGCCAAAGAGAACCTGTAGGTGTTCAAGTGATAAGGCAAGGACTTCTGTGAGCCCTCAGTAGGGAAAACAAACCTTTGATCTATATTTATCTACCAAGGCTGCCACCATGCAGCCTATGAGTGCATGAGACTACTGGAACTTCCCTCTCTGCTGTCTCTGCTTTCTGCTTTTAGATGAAGAAGTGTTAAAGATGGCTATGACTTTGTGAGCTTTGAAAGGTCAGAATATTGAAAGTCAGAAGTCCAAGAGTCCATACTGGTCATGTTTGTTAGAGGCCAAGTATGAGTGAAGCTGAAATTAGGGTTCCAAAAAGCAACTTGATCACCCATTCTATAGCTGTAATTGAGGCACGGAACCATACATCCATGAACTAGACTACATTTGGAATAGAATAGAATAGAAAAAGCAAGAGGATTGTACATGCAACTGCTAAGTTATTAGGTACAACTTGTTGTTCATTTTAAATATATAATACAATTATCATGTACCTTTTTTCTTTTTTTTTCCTTTTTTCTTCCCTCCTCCTGCTCTAAAGATGGCTATCATTAGACACAAATGTGTGTGTGTGTGTGTGTGTGTGTGTGTGTGTATGTGTGTGTGTATTTATCTTATCTTTATGAGTATGACTTGGGATGAGTTTTATATGAACTCCAAGTCTACATCTTCTTCTATATAACAATCCTTCAAACACTCAAAGGCATTTATCATGTCCTCCCTATAACTTCTCTTGTCCAGGATAAATACCTCTAGTTTCTTTAATTTTATCATATGACACAATCTGTCAAAAACTACATGACTTCAGGAATTTCAACACCTACTGAGAAATATTTTTTATATAAAGTTATCCACCTTCCAGCTGAACTCCTTGAAAACAGAATATAGTACCATTGTTAGTTTTAATTTTCATTATGCGAAACTACTCCCACAAATGAAGCTAAGATGAAGCCTCCACAATTAAGGATGAACAGTGCAATTAGCATGTTCTGATGTGGAAGGTTTACTACCATAGTTCCAACAATTTAGCTAGTAATACTAAAATTCTAACTTTTGCCAAAATCCCTTGCTTTAGTGACTCACAGATCACCTGGTATTCTCTTAACATTAAATTTTAAATTGGTATGATTCCAGTAGGGGGAAAAATGTTTGAATTTTCACTTCAATCAACATAAAACTCCTTCATTTCTTCTACCTAAGCACCCACTCCTCTCCCCTCCCCCATATACAATCAACAAAGCAAGGCGTATAATCTAATCTTTAATGATTGGTAAGAGACAATAAGATGTCTCCTCTAAAAATTCAAAATTACTGAAAAATCTTGATACATAACTGACCAAAGATCTCCCTTTTATTTTTTAGTAGGAAAAATAAAATAATAGCAATAAATATACAATATTTATATACAATACATATACAATATTTATATACAATAAATATACAATATTTATATAATACTACATAAATTATATAATAAATGATATATTGTAAATAGTATATTGCATATATTTATTCTATAATAAATAATATGTTGTATTGTATATTATATTATACTAAATATAATTTTTAAAGGAAGCAAACACAAAACAAAAAACACAAAAATATCCTGCTTTCCATTCTCCCATCAGATATTGCCTGGATCCATAGATATTTTTGCCAAACGATCATAGATGAACAACTGAGATGGACCTTAGAAATCATCTGATCCAACTCCTTCATCTTAAAAATGAGAAAACAGTCCCAGAGATGTGAAATAACTCGCCCAAGGTGACACTAGTAGTGGCAGAGTTGAGATTAAAAATTCAGTCCCTTGACAGCAAATATAGTGTTTTTTCTACTATATGATACTGTCTGAAATATTAACTACTGTCTACATATATGTAAATGACATACCACATGGCCTCAATTCTTAATAGAGAGGATAGTGATAACGATGGTACAACTGTTTTAACACAAAGGCATATAAATAACTTTATAGGAATTAATGTTTCATGAAAAAATACATTTTAAAATTCAGGAGTAGAATCCTGGCTATCACAGGAACATGAATTGAGTACAAGCTAATGAAATGTATTACTTATAATTATTACCTATTGTCTAATTTTTTTCACTGAAGTCCCAGTCTAATGCCTTGTTTTGCCATTTAAGTGATTTTGATTTCTTTAGGGTAACATCAGTGCGGTAAAATTTCTGATAGGTGCTAGGAAGCTTTTAGTATAGGCAAGACACTGTGTCAGGCATCTGAGGAGCAGTCTGGTTGAGTTTAGAGAAGCTAACCACGAGAGATATCTTTTGTCTTGTTTAGTCATTTTTAGTCATGTTTGCCTCTTTGTGACCCCATTTGGAGTTTTCTTAGCAAAGATACTGGAGTTATTTGCCATTTCCTTCTCCAGATCATTTTACAGATGAGAAAATTGAAACAAGTGATTTGCCCAGGGTCACACAACTAAAAGTGTCTGAGGCCTGATTTGAATTCAGGGCTAGCACTTTTATCCACTGCACCATCCAGCTGCCCTCATTGCTCTGTTAGGACTGACTAAGCAAACCTCCTTTTGTTAGCTGTTTAATTACCTATGAATGTCTTATTTTATATATATATATTTAGACATATACATACGTACATAAACATACAGATATATGTACATACACACATACATATATATGCATACACACATACATATATATATATATGCATACATACACACATACCCATATATATATCTGAACTCACAAAGTTCTGACATCTGACCTGCCCCTAGCAGAGGTCATCTAGGCCAACCCTCTTGTTTTAAAGAAGTTTAGAAGAAACTAAAACCCACAGTGATTAAATGACTCATCCAAGGGCACATGTAGTTATAGAACTGCGATATGAACTCAGAGCCTTTGACACCAAATCCACTCTTTTCCTCTACACCATACTATCTCCAGTTCTTCCTATGTTCCTCTGAGTTCCTTCTATCTATATTAGTCATGCAAGAATAATTTATATTATCACCACATATTCCAACAGCCTAGGATAATGGATTGAATCGAAGATACACTTAGGAATTATACAAATGAAGATGAGAGGTAGGTATAAGTGGTGGTTTATTTTTTTTTTTTGGTTGGTTGGTTGTTTTTTTCCCAGGGCACTGTGAAGCCAATATAAAGGCAATAGTATGACAGCAAAAAAAAAAAAAAGTCAAATGAAACAGAGAAGATTATCAGAAACACCTTGTCAAGAACAAAGAATGCAGTTATATTTTGTCCCTGTTAGACTATAACTGGATCATTGCAGTCAGTCTTGAAAGTCATATTTTAGGGGGAAAATATTAGCAGACTGAAGCAACTCCTGGGGAAGGTAGCCAGGGTAGTTAAGGAAACTATGTTGTAGGAGGATCTGCTGGAGACCGTGGGATCTGAAGAAGAGAAGACTTGAGGACAAACATGTTTAAATATCTAAAACCAATGGATGACAATCGCAGAGACACCAGTTACTGGGATATGTCGCAGTATTTAGAACCATACAAAAAATAGAACGGGTTTCCTCAGTGAGTTTACCATTTCTGGAAGTCTTCAGATAGAAACTGAATGATCTCTTGACTGGCAATTGTTGAAAATATTCCAACTTAAGCTGGAGCTTTCAGGAAGTCTGGCAGGATGAACTCTAAAATTCAATTTCTTGAGGGTTCACTCCCAGAAACTATTCAGTTATTTGACAAACATTGTTTTCTACCTTATAGTAATCCCATGAATTAAAAAAAGACGAACATATTTATCTCTCTTTAGTGATTAGGAAACTCAGAGAGATAAGGTAAGACTTGACTCAAGATCACAAGAGAAGTAAATGATGAGCCAATCTTCAGAGGCCTTTTCTAACATTTTTCCCCACCCTCACCAGGATGCTTCCATATGGCATTTTCTAGTAGGGGAAATAATTTTGTGTTTTGTTGTCTTCTGTTCCAAAGAGATGGGAGGCAGGAAGAAAAGGACATTCTAGGAAGTATATCCCCTTATTTTTGACCTCGTTTCCATGAAAAAAATGTTGTTTGCCAAAGGAACAGTTCCTGAGGCTTATGTCAAGAGAACCTAATAAGAATCCTATTGGGGCACTGATTATGGACCTACGATAGTCTAAGCTATGAGTAGTAAAGTTCCTTGGACAGGATATTGTGAATGGAGATTTTTCCATTAATTTTTATTAAATATTAAAATGAATAACTAATGAATGCTTGATGGACCATTCATTTTAATATTTAATTTGGTAAAATTCCTTTTATTGAACATTTTTACCTTTGTTTTATTCTGCACAGAAACATCAGTTGGCTATATTTTCAGCATTGATGGGGTGTTACTGAGGAGCAGCTGGACAGGGAGACAGCAGAAAGCTTGATGACAAAGTCTGAGGTTGTTTTCTCCAAGGCATGTGCTGCAGCTTTCAGGAATCATTTATTGTCACTAGGCAGTCTCATCTTCATCTAGCATTTTCTTAATGTTTTCTGTGATTACAATTGGTGTAATATTCATTCATTCGTTCTCTTCAGACTGTGAGAGGCTATATCTGCATCCTCTTTTTCTTATGTCTTTCACATTGCTTTTGCAAACACAGTATGAACTCTACAGAAGGATGAGGAGGGGATAGAGATTCCTGTTCCCAAAGCATACTTTCAGAAAAGCTTGAACATAAGGTTTGAATAGAATTCTATCATTTTATTTGCCATTTACAATTTTGAAAAAGACACAGCTGTGGCATAATACACTAAGCTAAACCATTATATATATATGCACTAAAACACCATGTTAGAAAAGCCTTAAAGCCTTATGATCATTCCCAGTGTGTATTTGATTAATATGATCAGCTATTTTTAATTATTCCTTTTCAATTCTGTCATAATCATAATTTTTATATATTTTGTAAAGCATAGTAAACCTTTCTTATTTTTACAGCATCTTCTTTCACTGTAAACAATGTATGAGATTCAAACAAATTTTTTTTGCCTTATGAAAAGGTTCAGAAACATTTGTAAGATTTGTAAAATCAAAGTAAAAAATTGGCACTCAAACTATGGATGTACAAGACCACACTGTCATAGAGCTGCGATATTTTGGAATAATGACCCCATATGTTTTGCAAAGTGAGTGAAATGCTTAATTGAGAGCCAATCAAATGCTGCCTCATTTGCATTCCCTAGAGCCTTTGCTTGCCTGATTGCTTAGTTGACTTCTAAATTTGATTTTAAAAAATTCCCTCCACCCAACTCCATTAAAGAGGACAAATGGGAATGGTCTAAAGACAAACAAAAAGGCTATTTCAAGATGAGTTACCAGTAGAAAAAGGAAGGGAAAAGTTTGTTCCTAGCTTACAGTGTTTCATTGTCTGTGACATCACCCTTTTCAATAACCTCAAAATGACAACAAAATCAACTCTGAGATACCTGTTAAACCTGCAACATCTCATATGTTTTGAAAACCAAAACAGGTTTAGATTTTGGAGTTATTCCTTTTTTTTTTTTCCGGAGCACAACTTGCTTTTAATGCATTTGACTGAGATTTTTCTTCTGGTTTAGCCATATCATCTGTTATCTTTCAGTTATTCCTACTCCCATCTTTTTTTAAATTCTCTCATTATCTCTGAGAACGCGCAGAAAAAATTGCTTTAAAACCCCTAGCACTGTTTTTGTGCCACACTTTAAAAACACATTACATCTTTTTCTTATCAAAGAGATGTCAAGACCTATGTACCCCTTTTAGAATCATTGTGGTAGTGGGGGAAATCACTGATCTGAGAATCCAGAGAAGAGGATTCTAGATCTAGTCATTTACTTGATTGGGTTACCTTGGGCGAAACACTTGATTTCTAAGATTTCAGTTTTTTCATCTGTAAAATGAGGAAAATGCAACCCATTGAAACTCTAGCGATCCATCAAGTCCCAACCCAAATTCTGCCTTTCCCAAGAAACTCCACCAAGGTATGTCACTTGGTTCATTGTTTATACATTGTTTTGCATAACAGTTGTTATTTATATGTGCATTTTATTCCCCTACTAGATTATAAACTCCATGAGTACAGGGACCATGGCCTTTCTGTCTGGATACAGACTGCTTTCCTTCTAGCAAACATTTTATAAAGCTTCTTTGAACTTGAAGCTAATGGAATTAGATTTGTTGATCTCAAAGGTCTCTTCTAGCTCTAACTTTCACTGAGTCTGCTTTAGTTTAGTAAAGCCTGATTAACAGTTTGCCCGAGTCAATAGACTGAAACAAATTTTACTTGGAAAATAAAAGTTGCCTTTGCCCTGCACATATTTAACCAAGCCTTTCTTGCAGATCCATAAGTATCTACTTCTCCTGCTTCTCATATCCTTAGGCTAAGTAAGAATATATAAATCAGATACCTGTAGCAGTTCTACTCAGACTTCCCTCATAAATAAAGATTCTTATGAAAAAACTCATTCAAAGACATTGAAAAGGAGAGGAAGAACATAATAAATTTATTTTATGCTACCTGCCTAATTCTTATTAGGTCTAATGCCCAATTTCCTTTAGGCCTGTTCTGAGTATGTTCATAGTCAGGGTACTGGGACCATGCATAAAGCATGAAGGTCTTTCAATATTAAAAAAAAAAAAAATCAAAGTTCTTTTAGGCATAAAGAACATCACTGCAATGAGTTAAAAGATAATGAGTACCTATAATTCGTATTCTTAATACTTTTCAATCTAGGTAATATATCTTTTGAGTCTTTTTCTTTTTTATTTAACAAATTTTGTTGTTGTTGTTGTGGAGTTTATAAGATCTTTTTCATTTTATATCCTATCACAATCAAATGGTTAAAAGAGAATGACAATCACAAAGAGCAAAATTATAACTATTTTCTTTAGGCTTTCCCTTGAGTGCCCTATGATTCCGTACCTTACCATGCATACCACTGGAAACTGGCCAAAAAGTATTTTCTAACATGTAACACTCTGTGTCTGTGAAATGCTGATAGAAATAGTCTGTCTTCTGAGATATGTGCCTCAGTGTGCCCTTGGGCCCAAAGGGTATCTTTTTCACTGGTCCTACTTTATTTAAAACATCATTAGACTTGTCAGTTTATGAGTCAGGGTGACCTACTAAAGTAGAGGGGAATATTAGCTTGAAGACTCTAATATAGGCCCTGTCAATGACTCATGGTATAATCTTGAGCAAAAGCCCCAACACTAAGTTTTTTTGCAAATGAGGAAAATTCACAGAGGTGTTCCAGAGGCTAAAAATACAGTGTCCAGTTGAATGCTTTGAATGCAGACCATGCAATTTCAAGGTCTTACACTTCCTATTTGGTTTCGTGGATTATACCTTATTACTTCTGACAAAGGGTGGGAAATTGGAAGGTCACAAAGCCCTGGGAACTTTTCTGTGAGAAAAAAGGGTAGAGATTATTTTTCAGCAAATTCAACTATAAAAAAGTAATATAAAGACACAACTAGTTGGAATTATTCCACATTTTCTCTTCCATTTTCTCCAGTTTCTGATGAAAAGGTCATCCTTTTCCTTGCCAAGGTCAATTCTTCTAAGGGTACTTTTGATTCCTCCCCTCCTATTGTTTCTAATAGATTACCTACCCAGTCATTCTGTGCCCCTAGTCTCCCTATCCAATGGTTTCCTCTCTGCTGCCCAAGTGTCCCTGATCCTTTCTAGAGGGGGCAGAGCCAAGATGGCAGAGTAGAAGGATGGACCTGTAGAAGCTTCCCCCCATAGCCCATAAAATACCTGTAAAAAATGACTCTAAACAAATTCTAGAGCAGCAGAAGCCACAAAATGACAGAGTAAAAGAGATTTCCAGCACAAGACAACCTGCAAAGATGATAGGAAAGGTCTATTGCACTAGACTCAGAAGAGAGTGCAGCTCAGTATTGACTGTGCAGCATGGCAGGGACTGGACTGGAGCACGCTTCAGAGAGCCACCCACAGCAGCAGTTCCCAGATTGCTCAACCCATAAACATCAAAGACAGCTTCAAAGGTCAGTTGAGAAAGCTCTTTCATCTGGGTGAGAAGGGAACACGGACCCACCAGCAGCAGCCACTGCAGCAGAAGCATCCATTTTTGGAGCCCTTGGCTTAAAGACCCTGGAGGAATTGAGTGGTTGATCCGAATCTCACCCCTGAGTGTCAGCCCTAGGATGAAGAGGAGATCTAACTGGTGGAGGTTGTGGAATTCTAGACAGGGAATCCACTCATGGATGCTGAGCAGAAGCATGCTTGTGGCTGCTCCCAGACCAGAGTGCAGTCCAGGAGAGGAATAAACTCCTCTCCCTTGATTGTGCCAGCTTGGAGGAACTGAGAACTTACAGATCCCCAGAGTATACCTTTCTCTTGACAAAGGACCCAAAAGTCAAGTTACTGGCTGGGAAAATGCCCAAAAAAGGGGAAAAAAATAAGACAAAAGAAGGCTACTTTCTTGGTGAGCAAGTTCCTTCCATCCTTTTGGATGAGGAAGAACAAAGCATATCATCAGAGGAAGACCTAAAAATTAAGGTTTTTGCATCCAAAACCTCCAAAATAAATATGCAGTAGCCTCAGGCCATGGAAGAGCTCAAAAAGGATTTTGAAAATCAAGCAAGAGAGGTGGAGGAAAAATTTGGAAGAGAAAGGAGAGAGATGCAAGAAAATCATGAAAAGTGAGTCAACAGCTTGCTAAAGGAGAACCAAAAAAATTGAGAAGAATGCTTTAAAAATCAAAATTAACCAAATGGAAAAGGAGGTTCAAAAGCTCAATGAAAAAAATAGTTCTTTAAAAATTAGAATGGGGCAGGTGGAGTCTAATGACTTTATGAGAAACCAAGAAATTACAAAACAGGACCAAAAAAAATGAAAAAAATAGAAGACACTGTGAAATATCTCACTGGAAAAACAACTGACCTGGAAAACAGATCCAGGAGAGACAATTTAAAAATTATGGGACTACCTGAAAGCCATGATCAAAAAAAGAGCCTAGACAACATCTTTCATGAAATTATCAAGGAAAACTGCCCTGATATTCTAGAACCAGAGGGTAAACTAAATATTGAAAGAATCCATCAATCACCTCCTAAAAAGATGCAAAAAGAAAAACTTCTGGGAATATTGTAACCAAATTCCAGAGTTCCCAGATCAAGGAGAAAATATTGCAAGCAGCCAGAAGGAAACAATTTGAGTATTGTGGAAATACAATCATGATAACACAAGATCTAGCAGCTTCTACATGAAGGGACTGAAGGTCTTGGAATATGATATTCCAGATGTCAAAGAAACTAGGATTAAAACCAAGAATCACCTATCCAGCAAAACTGAGTATAATACTTCAGGGGAAAAAATTGTTATTAAATGAAATAGAGGACTTTAAAGTGTTCTTGATGAAAAGACCAGAGCTGAATAGAAAATTTGACTTGCAAACAAAAGAATCACCAGAAGCTTGAAAAAGTAAATAGGAAAGAGAAATCATGAGGGACTTACTAATGTTGAACTGATTGCATTCCCACATGGAAACATAATATTTGTAACTCTTGAAACTTTTCCAGTGTTTGGGTAGTTGGAGGGGTTATACACATAGACAGATAGCACAGGGTGAGTTGAATAGGGATGATACCTAAAAAAATAAAATTAAGGGGTGATAGAGGAATACATTGGGAGCAGAAAGGTAGAAATAGCATGGGACAAATTATCTCTCATAAAAGAGGCAAGAAAAAGCTTTTTCTATGGAGGAGAAAAGGGGGAAGGTGAGAGGGAAAAAGTGAAGCTTACTCTCCTCACATTTGACTTAAGGAGAGAATAACATACACCCTCAATTTGGTATGAAAATCTATCTTACACTAGAGCAAAGTAGGGGAGAAGGGGAGAAGTGGGGTGGGAGGATGATATGGAGGACAAATGGGAAGAGGGAGTAATTAGAAGTAATCGCTTTAGGGGAGGGACAAGGTCAAAAGAGAGAATAGAATAAATGGAGGGCAGGATAGGATGGAGGGAAATATAGTTATTCGTATACAACATGACTATTATGGAAGTCTTTTGCAAAACTCCACATATATAACCTATATTGAATTGCTTGCCTTCTCAGTGGGGATGAATGGGGAGGGAGGAAGGAAGAGAAATTGGAATTCAAAGTTTTAGGAACGAATGTTGAGAACTGTTTTTGCATGCAACTTGGAAATAAGAAATAGAGGTAATGGGGTATAGAAATCTATCTTGCCCTACATGAAAAGACAGAAATGGGGATAAGGGAAGCAAGGGGTGTGATTGGGGAAAGGGGTAATCAAAATGTATGGTGTTTTGGGGTGAGGGGAGGGGAGAGGTGAGGAGAAAATTTGGAACTCAAAATTTTATGGAAATGTATGTTGAAAACTAAAAATAAATAAATACACATAAAAAAAGAAAAAGAAAAAAATTCTCCCTAAGTTATACCATTCCTTCAAGTTATTAACCTATATCTCTCCTCCCAGTCATAGTCAAACTCTGCAGAAAAGCTATGTACCCTTATTGTTTACACTTTCTCTGCTCTCATTCATTTCTCAACCTTTAATAATTTAGATTCTTCATTCAAATTTGATAGCTTTTTCTCATTTCTCATCCTTCTTGACTTTTCTGAAGCAGTTGGTACTATATGCCCTCTCCTTCTGGATACCCTTTCTTCCCTGGATTTTCATGACATTGCTTTCTTTTGGTTCTCCATATGTGCCCTACTGCTCCTTCTCAGTCTACTCTGCTGATTCATCATCCATTCCATCATCCCCCAAGTGTAGATACCCTGTCTTGTGCACTCTCTCTTTGGGAACTCATCATCTTGCATAGATTCAAATGTCCTTCTTATGAATATCTATATAACCAGCTCTAGTGTCTTTCCTGTATTCCATCCCTACATTACCAGTTGACTTTTGAACTTTCAAAGTGAATGTCTCATAACCATCTCAAACTCAACATGTCTAAAACACAACTCATCGTCTTTTTTTCCACCTAGAATGATAGGTTGGAGCCAGATTGTAGGGGCTTTTTAAAAAAAATGCACATAGACGGTTGTATTTGATTCCAGAGCTAAAAGGGAACCAATGGAGTTTTAAAAGAGAAGTGTCACGGTCAGACGTATACTTGCAGAAAATCCCTGTGAGATATGTAGAGAAGAGGTATCTAATACAGCCTCAAAAATACAACTCGTCTTTTTTTTTCCTCCTAGAATGACCCCTCTTCCAAACTTTCCTCTTTCTGTCAAGAGCACCACTGTATTTCTAATTACCCAAGTGGTACCATCCTTGACTTCCCCCTCTCCTTCACTTCATGTATCTTATGGGGGCGATAAAACCTGTTACCCTAAAAGGAAAATACCATGTCTTTGAAAGCAATCCAGTCCCTGAATTTCCACTGATCAGATCACTGATGCCTCTATCTAAGGCGAATGGCCCACTCCAACCCACCTATCACTGTCACTCTTGGCCTATCCCAGACTATTTGCATATACCAACCACTCCTTAACCTCACTGTGATCATCTAATTAACCTACTTGCTGTCCTTCCCCTATTTCACCTGACCCACCTGAGACCACTTCCCATCCAGATCCTTTCACTGTCCTTTTTGTATATAAGTATCAGTCTCAGCCCCATTAAGTGGCAGATGCATTAAGAATTTTGCCTGCTTCTGTTGGTGTGATAATAAACTTTGCCACTTTGACTGAAAGAATGCTTGAGTGCATGAATTCTTTCCAGGCAGACTTGTCCTGTACTCTTACATTTCAGGGTTCCCAATACCCCAAACTGCACCATATCCAGTTGTCAAATCTTATCATTTCTGTTTCCAAATGTCACACATATTGTTCTCTCTGGCAACATAACTATGATCTTCATTCAGGCCCTCAGCTCCTCTCTCCTAGAAGTATTATACTGGTCTCCTAATTCATTTCTCTCATCTCAAGTCTCTTCCCTCTCCATCAGTGGTATCAGATTCCTAGCTAGGAACACTAATTCATACATAAGGATCCCTGCAGGCCATATATAGATTTAGTTTTAAAATGCAATGTTATCTACTCCTTATGGTAGTTAACTTTACTTTGTCACATATTCCTCAATTTCATTTTCATCTTTTTTTCTGATAGCACTTGGGAATTTTGAGGCTGTATTTGATAACTCTTCTCTACATATCTCCCACAGTGATTTTCCTCAAGTATACATTTCACCATGACACTTCTCTTTTAAAACTTCCTTGGTTTCCTTTTAGCTCTGGAATCAAATACAACCTTCTCTGTGCGTTTTTTAAAAAAAGCCTCTACAATCTGGCTCCAACCTATCTTTTCAGCTTTGTTATACATTATTCCCCTTTGCCCACTCTATGGTTAGGACATACTTTTCTTGCTTTTTCTCACCTGATACTCCAGCTCTCACCTCTCCATGCCTTTGTACCAGTTTTTCCCTCATGCCAAGAGAGGCAATCTCTCTTTCTACTTCTCACAATTCTATGTTATCTTCAAACTGCTCCTCAAGCACTACCTTCCACATGAAAACTTTATAGATGCATTGAGCCCCTCAGTATGTAGGGAGTTTCTCATGTCCCTTCCCTACCCTCCACTCACACCCCCATTAAATTTCCTTGTATTTATTTTATAAGTACTTGTGTACAGGCTGTCTCAAAAATCTTAGTGTAGAAGCGTTGTACTATGCTAAAACTTTTGGGATACATTGTTATCTCTCTTGTACATGAGATTTTTGAGGATAGGGAAGGAAGGGAAGGGAAAGGAATGCACATTTCTTAAGTGCCTACTGTGGGCCAGAAACTATACAAAGGGCTTTATATTTATTATATCATTTGATGTCCATAGCAACCTTGGGAGGCAAGTGCTATTATCTCATTTTTTTCTGTTGTAGAAACTGAGGTCACATAGCTAAGTAAGTATCTGAAACTAGATTGGAAGTCAGGTTTTCCTGACTCCACTACACCACCTACATGCCCCAAAAAGGGCTGTTTCATTTTGCCTTCATACACTCAGGAGCCAATGTGGGGCCTAACACACAGTAGGTACTTAATAAAGGTTTGTTGATTGATATTTACTGAATTATAGTAACTGACCAGAAGACTATAACATGCCGATTTTCTTAACATTGTTACTACTTCTCAAAGAATTCGTTAATTTCAAGTCTCATATAAGCAGCATTCCATGAATATAATGCTCTTTCGTCAATAATTCAGTAATTAGCACAATGCTATATTATACGTATCCAACCCAAAGCCTCCACGCAAATAATGTACTCTGTGGTCTACTTGCCCAAATAAGCACTCACATTTTTAAAGATGGGTGAAGGTGACTATTATATTTATAATTCAAACAGTTAGCCTGTGGGTAACACTTCCTAATACTAGAGCTCATGAGCCCCAACTAGTGTGCTTCCCCTTCACAATCAGCCTTTATATAAAATCATCAAAAACATCTGTTTAAGTTGGTGTAGTAAGACTCTGCCTGCACAATCTCTCTCCCATTATCACCTCCCTGTGGCTGTGTGAGTACATCTCTCATTCATTCTTCTTGTCTCTTTTTGTCTCTCCCTCTCTCTTTCTCTGTACCTCTCTCTCTACTTCTCTCTCCCTCTCTCTACTCCATTCCTTAGACATCTGTCAAATTAATACAAATAGAGATCTTACTATTTCATTCCCCTGTTCAAACACCTTCAGCAACTCCCTATTGTTTTTAGGATAAAGTATAAAATCCTTAGCCTGGAATTTAAGATATGACACAATCTGAATTTGACCTATTATTCTAGTGATATTTAATGTATTTAATACAACAACCCTATCTTCTGGGCAAATTGACCTTTTCTAATAGCTTTTCCTTGGTCATCTTGTATGCTCTTGGATGTGCACATTTGGGTAGACTATCTTCCAATACTGGAATGAACTTGCTCCTAATCTCTGTTTGATAAAATTATTCCCTTCCTTTAATATATAGCTCCATTGCCATCATCTTCATGAAACCTTCCTTGATTGTTTAGGAAAGAGTGATCTTTCTCTTCTCAAATTTCCTATGGCAACCTGTTTGGGAATCTCTTTTACATTGTGAAGGAGTTATCTAGTTATTTGTGAGTCTGTCATGCCTCATATTAGACAATTAGATCCTTGAAGGCAAATACTTGGTCATTTTTTACTTTTGTGTAAAGTATGTACACATGGAAGATGCTTAATAACTTTTTTCTTTTAATGTAGCTTCACTTGTTACCAGGAAATGACATGAACATAAGAGCAATGAATTATATTTTATCCTCATTATCACTGAAAGTCAACGCTATGGGCTATTTCAAAGTGAAAAAAAAATCTCAATATTCCAAAATGGCTTTGAAAAACACTAATTTCTAATATTGATATTAAATACAGAAAAAGATTTTTTGGGTTGTTGTTCTTTTGTTTAATGTGGATTTGGAAAGGATTCTGCATCCAAATATCACCATATAATGCAAGTATTTTTGCAGGAACAGAGTTTTTTAAATGTCCAGCATGGTTTTCATGAGGGTTAAAGATTAAATCATCAAATATCCCTGGCATTTTTCACTTGCTATGTTACTTTCAACACTTAAGAGAATTTATTCCTGGAAATGTCAGGGAATATAATCAACTCTATTGTATTAATACCTTATAGGATGGAAATACCTACCTGTCCTCCATGGCATCAAAACCAGATGCAGAACTATCCTAGAAAAACTCCCTCGAAATGAAATGGAGCCATGGCTAATACAGTGCTATACATAAAGCAGGTGTTTTAGCAATATTTACCAAATGGATGAATGAACATAGCAACATTTAAGTTGTCTTGAAATCTTCAGAAAGGGAAGAAGAAGAAAGTGGGGAGGGAAAGAAAAGGAAAATAAGGAAAGGAAAGGGAGTAATGAGAGATAAAGCAAAGTAAGGGGAGGTGAGGAAAGGAAGGAAGGAAGGAAACAAAAGAAGGAAAGAATGAAGGAAGGAGAAAAGTACTTGTGTGAACCATCCAATATTTAGGTGTGACACTTTCTAGCCTGGAAAAATCTCACATTATCTGAAAAAACATCACAATGGTCTTTGTTTCTCGGAGCACAGGAAAATGTCACCTTGTGCCTATGTATGGTCAAATATATGAGAATGGAAGGCTACTCAATTGTGGTTCATTTGTCAAGCTATTTCATGTCCATTAATGATTGATCAGTTCAGCCAATAAGAATCTGTGAGTCCCAAACACTTCATCCAGCATAGATGGGATTATGTTATGTAAATGTTATTTAAAAAAACAACCAAGAGGGGCTTATCTTTCATCATAACTACTTCAACTCTAAAGTAGCTCATATAATTACTTGTTCCCTAGTTACTGGCTACTTATTTGGTGACTACATGATTACTGATTATAAACATAACAGACAATTATTTCATTACCATCATTATCTTAAAAGGAGTGTACCTTCTCTTAAGAAAAGTAGAATTCATAGTAAAACAGGTTGCAATTTGGAAGAAAATAATAGTACACACCTACTTTAAACTGAGAAGATCTCTGTTGACTTCATTATCCATGATAGGTGACTGGTATTTCAATATTATCTATAACAAACATCATTTTCAAATTCATAGCAATAATAAAAAATAGCTCATATTTACATAGCACTTTAAGGCTTTTAAAGGATTTTCTTTGATTCTTGTGTCCCCAAAAATATATGTCTTTGCACTTTTTCTTAATCACCTTTTAGGAAAATGGCACATGGCTCATCAAAGGTCCTCTGGCTGACCCATTGTTTTGATCAGAGCCTTTAATTTGTTTTTCTTTGCAATGCTGTTGTCATATAAATTGTTCTTCTGGTTCTGTTTGCGCCACTCTGTATTATTTCATGCTACCCAGGATTCCCTGAAATAATCTTTTTTTATTGTTGTTATTTTACGGTACAATAACATCCTGTTATGTTCATATGCCACAATTTGTTTAGTCATTCCCCAACTGTCTGAGGTAATTTAACCTCCTTAAATTAGAGCTCTTTACTTTTCCTTTCCCTTACCCTTTTTGATCCCTCCTTAAAGATCAGGAAACTTGTTTTGCTCATAACTTTTGCCTTTCAGATATTTCTCTATCCTTCTTGAATCCTGTCTGCATCCCTATCCCCTTTATTTCCCTATTGAGTTTGATATATCTGTGCGCTGACCTCTGTGTGTATATGAGGATGCGTATGACTGTGTTCGATTCTCTTTTGTCCATTTCAGATAAAAGTGAGGTCCATCTGATGCCAGCTCTCCCCAATCCTTTATTTATTTGGGTACTTGTATCCTCACACAACATGAGTGTGAGAAATAATAAATTCAAGCACCTCCTGTGATACAGTATTCCTTTTACCCTCCCTTCTATTTCCCCTTTTGAAACCCTCAGAATAGAATAATATACTTTTGGAAGAGACATTATTTCCTTTCCTTGTATTAGAATATTAGAACTACACTATCCAACACCATCTATTTGCTCAAATAGTGTTGTCTTTCTCCATTTCTCTGGTCCTATGTTTGCTTCTGCAAAAACACAGAACAAATACTACAGTATGTAGTAATCTCCAGAGAAATAATACTAATGCATATGTAGGAAGCAACATTGTGATGGTTGGCAGACTACCAGAAGAGTTAATACTGCTGGTTAGAGTTCAATCACTAATGGGACTTTCACTGACCATTGATACGGATTTACCAAAATTAAGGTTTCATATTGCCAGACTGAGTTTGGCTTCACATCATTTTGAAAAACTTTAAGTGTGTCAAAATGTGAGTTATTACTACACACAAAAATGATGCTTTTACAAAATAATTTTGCCTAGACATAAGAAATGACAAAATGGATAATTTCAGAAGAAAATTAAAGACATTTAGGAAGTGATTCTGAGAGAAACAGTACTAGGAAAATAATGCGTGCAATAGTAATATCATCATAGGGGGAAAAAAACTTTGAAAAATTTTAGAACTCATATCAATCCAATGAGAAATCGTTAGTCCAAATGAATGAAGATGAAGCATACCACTTACCTCTTGAGAGATAATGAACTTAAAATGAAGAGATACACATTTTTGTCTGACTAATGTGGGAATTTGTTTTGAGAGATTATGCTGCTATATACTGAAGACTTTTTCCTTTTTAAACTTGCTCAAGTTAGAGAGATAGTAGGAAAGTGGAACTGATAAATTAAAAATAAAAATATTTTTTTAGCAAGAAAAAATGTCACCTGGGGCAACATTATTTGTTCTATGTCTATGATACATATTTCCCAAATGTCAAAGAATCCTATATCTCAATGTAAGCAAGAAAGCACTGTCCAAAATAAAATATCCATTCTTTGAATCTTAGCTGCCATTTTTGACAAGCCCTGCCTTAACCAGGAGTGGACTGGGATTTACACAATCTTGCTGGACAGCAATAAGCTTTTGTAGCTCTGGGCCTTTAATCACCTACTATGTCCCTTTTGGCTTGAGGAAGCCTACCAGACTTTAACAATGTCATATTTGGTAACAACAGAGTGGCTATGATTCAATTAGCTGCTGTAACAAGTTCCAACCAATTTTTTCCTTTTATTTTCTACTCTCTTAGGAGAATTTTCCACTCTCAATGAATGGGTGAGTGATCTGTGATTTTCATTACAGCCATGGGACATGTAGTTGAGCTCAGATAACTGAATATAATGGCACAAAATCATAGAATATGTTTTTAATAAAGCACCTGTTTTCTAACCACACAAAATGATGGCAGTCTTAACAGCCCCAGATGTTCATGAATTCCAAATAATACTTAAATATTTACAAGCGCTTTTCATCGAATGTTCCTCTAGTCTTTTTCCTATTCCTTGGAACCAACAATCCTTTGTGCTGGTAAGAATAATGTTTTTTATTATTATTACAAGTTCCTTGCAAAAATCTCTGTGGTCATCAGAAAAGTAATCTCCTTAAGCTGTGTTGACATGTTGCCAGGCAATAGAGCCCCAGCCGAAGGGAGGGTATGTTATACACCTCAGTATGAAGGGAGTAAATGCAGAATCAAGCAAAATGAGGTGACCTTTCAAAAGTAATTATGACCTCAAAGCCATTGGGGTAGAATTGAGATTTTTAAATGCAAATATATTAGTTTTGAGAGAATCATTCCAATCAGTTTACATAATGATAGATGGCTCTGATGTGAAATGATTTGATAAATGAGGTTTCCATACACAGGTAAAAAAAAAATCCCAGAGTCCCATGTTTATATGTTGCTTTTTTAAGTCAACCCAGGCTATTAAAAATAAATTTGCTTTCTGTCACTGCCTACCAATGTAACATTTAAGATTATTTTATGACACAAAACTTGTTGACAAGTTTTGACCCAAAATGATATGAGTTATCATGAAGTGTAATTAATGACTGATATTCATTAATGTGCATACCCCTTATTGAATATTTATTAAGACATTGCTATTCATCTCCTTTTACAGTTATGCCATCTTTCTGTCATATCTTGCTATGCTGTGACAAACAACTGTTTAACCCACAAGAGGAAGAAAAAAACTTTCCTAAGAAAAATGGATTCTGTTACCTAAAAACCAACACACATCCTGAGCGGAAGACTAGAGCTGAGGTTAATGCCACTGAACTATGACTCTGCAGACTGTAAAAATAACTGATGGCCACCACAGGTTTCACTGATTCCATTTTCACTATCATTCAGCTTGTATTGAACACCAAGATGTAATGTAGCACACATACATACAGTGTTTGTTTTTAAGGAAGCTGCACTATAATTGGACAGGTAGAATGCAGGTAAGCATGTATATGGAAGGGGAAATAAAAAGGGAGGCTAAATCATGTTCAAAGTGAAAGCCTTTGACTGCTTCCTTTCTGACACTGGCTATCTTTTAGAGGTAACTAGGCGTTAGAGGGCCTGTGTTAAAATCCTGCCTCGGGTGATTATTTGTTGTGTGACCCTGGGCAAGTCACCTAATTTCTCTCTGCCTTAGTTTCTTTACCTGTAAAATAAGGGCAATAATAAGTAGGTGACTGGGTTTGTATGAGAAAGGCAGAAGAAGGGGGTGTGGTTAGGGGCGATGAGCGGAGAAGAAAAGGAATAAGCATTTATTGAATGAAGTGAGAAATAAACTCAAACCCAACCAGTACACACTCTGGAGAAAAGACTAAGCCTGAGTTACCTAATCTGTCAGTGCTCCAGGCAAATAATTAAGATGCTTAGTCTTAGAGGAGCTGTCCATTTGCATCTGTGGAGAAAACTTCCCAGGAATTTTCTAAGAAATTCCCATACTGGTAATTCCTTAAATAGATGAAATCACAGACCCTTCACACATTCTCATGCAACCAGAAAGGACAGAGGGAAATACTGGTTTGTCCTAGGTACTGGACTATGATATGTTAGATGGGCAGTAGGAGTGCTTAGCCTGGAGTCAGGAAGACCTGGCTTCAAATGTGACTTCATTTACTAGCTCGAGGACCGTGAGCAAATTACCTAACTCCATTTGTCTCAGTTTTCTTATCTGTAAAATGAGCTGGAAAAGGAAATGACAAACCACTCCAGAATTTTTGTCAAGAAAACCCCAAATGGAGGTCACAAAGAGTGGGATGCTACTGAAAACAATTAAACAACAGGATATGGTGAATTGTTATCCTTAGCAAACCCAAGAATAGCTTGGTAGATCAAAGTAACAATATGAAGTCTGATGACATTTAATCAACAATTAGTATTAAATCTAGGAGACTCAAAACCAAGCAAACCAAAATGTAGAATAAACAAGGGGTCTACTCTGTAAAAGATAACACAGAGAAGCAAATCATTTAATTGGCAGTTAGGATAAAGAGAAATGTAAAATCAGGTCTTTCTTTACTGGTTGTCAGGATAGGAAACAAACAGAAGCAATTCATGCCTTTTCTTAGAATTTAAAAATAACTCATTAAGAAGCAGGTCGTTTAGAGGGAAACTGTAAATAATATTCTGAATTGTAGTTTAAGCTGCCTTATCATACAGGTCCATCAAATGCAAGGATCTTTATTCTGTATTATAGTTTAGCAGGTTCATAGCAATTTTTGTTGAAATTTTACTCATCATTTGAGAACAAGCTAGGTCACAGTTTGATAGATGGAAAAACTGAAGTCATATGCCATGATGAGCATTCATGAGTTTCCAGTGTTTCAACTATACAATTCTTACTGAACTGTATATATTACAGAACCTCATGGACCGCAAAGGTCAGTTAGTCCAACTTTTACCTAATAGAAGTCTCTTAAAAAGCATCATCAACAAATAGCTACCCAATTTCATTTGAGTATCTCTAGAAGGGAAACCCAATACCTCCGGAGGAAGTCCATTCCACTTTTGGAAAATTCTAATGGTGAGGCAGGGTTTTTATATTTGTTTCTTAAATCAAGGCTAAATCTATTTGTAATTTTTATCATTTGCTCCTACTTCTCTAGGGATAATTTCCCACAATAGAACCTGAGATTCACAAGAAGTAAGTTAATATTTTCCATATCAGCAGACAGGCATCCTCTATTGCAATAGAGACTCTTAATATCTCTTGATAGAGTCCACTGCAGATTGCATTTGCTTGGAATAATAAGCTGAACTTCTTAAGAAGAGGTAGAAATTTAAACCTAATTATAAAGAAGCTGCCAAAAGCCAGACTTGTTTTGTAATATACATATTACACATATGTTCAGTCAGTAAGCCAATCATATGAACTAATTAGCATTAATTAATAATAACATCCAGGTACATATTCATTTAGACATGAGTGCTTTTGAGGATATCACTATGTTCTCGTACACAACCATGTTGGCAAGTCTGCTATCCTATTGATTAATGAAAACAATGAAGACATATGGAATGCTGAGTGGTCACCTTTCCTTAACTTGTTCCCTTCTGACCCATACAGTATCTTCTGACACACATAAATCAGTAAACCTTTCCTTGGATGCTGTTGCTTAGCAATTTATTCAGGTGGAAAGTCTTTTCATGTGTTTGTTGACTCTCAACTCCCATCTCCATATGGATGCAATTATGACTATGACATTAGGTTAAAAAGCCATTGTCCCATCATTCTACGCCTAATGTCTTATTACAGAGCTGGACATCCTAGTGTCTTCTTGGAAACAAAATCAAAATTCTCTTATAAAAATGTCAGACATTTTCAGCTTTCTGTGGAAAGGAAATTGGATTAGATTTAATAAATTGCTTGTGATTTTATTAAAATAAGATATTAATGAAAATAGCATAAAAGACAACAGGTAAATATGGATAAAACTGTAATAGCTTGAACAATATTCTATTGTAGCAGTTCTATTTCACTATTTATGATAATCCCTTCCCTACAATTCCTCTGTGCTTAGGAAATCAAAGGAAAGATGTATCACCAAGGCAACCAAAATAGCCCAACACACTTTCTCAGTGAAAAATGTAGACTTAAATGCCCTGCTCCAGGCTAGCTATGCCTTTGGCATTTGTAGGTCTCAATGCAAAGTTGACAGTTATTCTCCTGACCTTTATATCATTGGCTAGTAAACTCTGGAATTTTTTTTAAACACATTCAGTTTAAGTGTACAGGTTATTTTCTTCTGGTAAGTGGCACAAAACCAAGTAACAAGGCACATTAATTAATGAAAAATCATAAATGGCTAACAGTTTGAGGGACCCTCTTGTCTGGTATGAAACCATGTGTCTTGGCTTGCACCACAGAGCTGATACTATCAGACAAATTCCTTCTATGCATCTCAGACTAATAAGTCCATTCCATCCTTGCTGTATCCACTAAAACACAAGGAAAAACATGCACGTTTTCTGTGCTGTTGGGAAAAGGAGATTTGGAATATTCTTATCTTCAGTTACCATCCTTGCTCCTGTCACTACCTGGGAGGTGGAGGCAGGAAGAAAGAAGGTAAGGTATCATTGGATCACAGGTTTTACAGGTAATGCTAACCTACACATATTAGGCCTGTAACTGGACCTGCTTTTTTTTTTCATTTTTAACATTGAGAAGACTTAGATTCAGAAAAGTGATTTGCACAAGGTCACACTGAGTAGAAGAACTGAAAACAGAAGGTAGACTTCTTAGTACCAGACCAGTGCAATCTCTTTTAGCACAGGGACCATTTTTGCTTTTCTTTGTGAAATGGCCAGACTAGTCAATGGGGGGCCTATTCTTAGAACTTACAGTCATTTGCCCTTCTTGGTGAGTGGAAGATACACAATATTCTCTGCCTGCTGCCAATGTAGTATATAAAAGCTTGGTAATCCTGCTTTCTAGTGTGAAAGACTAAGGGCCTGGTACTAGGATGATTCCCTCAGCATTGGAGGTTGGTAACAAAGACCATCTCTGCTGATGGCAACAGCAACTGAATTCAGTGAGTAGCCAGTGGTTTGACCTTGAGTCCTGTCAGGGAGTAGACCAGCTAATCAAGGTGGGGAATTACAAAATTAATTACAGAAGGGGGAAAAGAGCTCCTACTCTCAGAAGATATCACCATGATCATGTGTTCCCTACATGAGTGCTTCAATACCTTTAGCCTTCAAAACTCTGTTTTGAGCTCCAGTCCTATACATCTAGTTATTTATGTGAAACCTCAAATGGAATTTTACATAGATATCTTAAGATCTTAACTGGTCTAAAACTGAACTCATCTCCCTCCTCCCCAAATTTCCCCTCTTCCTAACTTCCCTATTACTGGGGAAAGCACCACCATTCTCCTAGTCTCCTAGGCTCACACCTTGAGACAGCTATTAACGTTCCACTCTCCACCTCCACACCTGTATACCCAACATCTTGTAAAATCTTTTCGACTCTACCTTTAGAACATCACTTGCATATGCGCTGTTCTCTCCTCTGATACTGTCACCACCAGGGGAAGGCCCTCATCCCCTCACACCTAGACTATTGCAATAGACTTCTGGTTGTTCTCTATGCTTTAAGTATCTCCCTGCTCCAATACGTTAAATCCAGTCTATTAAAGTCATTTTTCTAAAAAGTACAGGTTGTCCATGTCACCCCTCTACACAATAAACTTCAGGATCAAATATAAAAAACTCAATTTGTTTTTTTCAGGCCCTTTACGACCTGGAGTCTTTCTATCTTTCCAGTATCATTATACCTCAATCCCCTTCCATATTTTATATTCTAGTGACACTTGATGTTCATAGCATAAGACACTTCATTTCTTTACTATGTGCATTTTCACTGGCTATACCACTCCTTGGAACTCTTTTACATATGCCTTCTGGGCTCCTTGACATCTTTCAAGTCTCTGCTAAAATCTTCCCTTCTATAAGAAGTCTTTTCTGATCCCCCTTAATGCTAATTATTTGTCAATTTATATATAACATATATAAGATATAACCAACTTATCTTCAGTTATCCTCAATTTCTCCTGTTTATATCTTGCACATAGTTGTTTACATGTTGTTTCCCCTCCTCCATTAGATTGGAAGATCCTTGAGGGCAGAGATTATCTTTTACCTGTCTTTGTATCCCTGGTGCTTAGTACAGTGCCAGGAATAAGTAAATGACTAATAAATTTTTACTGACCTGATTTGATTCTTTCCACCTAAAGTGTGTAGAGGAGAATGTAAAGACATGTTTTGTGGTTAACACATTCATCTAATAGGCCAGTTTTGTTTATTTTGCAAATAGTTACCATAGTGTGTAAAATGGGCAATTGGGATTTATATTAAACAAACAGAATATTAATTATAGACTTCATTTTATTCTGGATAATAAGACATTTAAAATTCTATAAGTACAACTAGTGAAAACCATAGAGAATGAGTGTGACAGCATACTATTTGAGAACCTTTGGTTTAGGTGAAAGGACATGAACTGAATTCACTTTGGAGGGTTTAGAACTTGAGGATCCCTTCTCTTCAACTTAGTAGGTATATATTAAGCATCTAATTCTTTTAGGCAAGTAATTGAGTTGGTCACAGGGGAATAATTTAAAAAATGACACAGCTACTAGTAGTTATGGTGGAGTATGCCTAAAAGCTCAGTTGGGGAGAAGGTTGAGGCTGGCAGATCATTTGAGCTCAGAATTGTGAACTTCAGTGACAAAACCAAGCAGGTGTTGGCACTAAATCTGGAACTGATGTGGTAAGTCCTTTGGGGAGGGGACTATCAGTTTCTCCAAGGAGGGAGAAACACAGTATATCAAATGTCCAGTAAAGATCACCATCGGGCCTGGTCATGAGTGGCTGCTGTACTTCCAACTTGTGTAAGATAGAGACTCCATCTTAAAGGGAAGGTAAGTGGGAGGCTAATTCCTGCATCTAGATTCAGAGAATTTGAACCTTGCCTCCTCTGTTTCCTGCCCGGGTGACTTTGTTTCTCTGGATCTCAAATACCCTTATCTACAAAATGAAGGGGTTAAATTACATTCACACTGAAGTCCCATCTCACTTTAAATCTATGATTTGTAAGTAACTAAGGTACATCAGAAAGATGATTGAATTTGGACTCGTAAGAACTTGTTTCCAATCCTAGCTCTGTGTGACTGTGGGAGAATCACATTTCTTTGATCTTTAGTTTCCTCATCTCTAAAAATGAAAGAGGTTCACTAGAGGATCTCTAAAACCCCTTCCTACTTTAAATCTATGATCCTATATGCTCTCCCAGTGATTGCACTCTAGCATAAGAAAGTAAGGGCAAGACAATAAATATAACCCAAATTAGTGCTGAGTAAGTGCACAGTTAGATGTGCAGTGGGGCAGCTAGATGACTCAGTGGATGGAGCACTGGGTCTGGAGCCAGCAAGATCTGAACTCAAAGCCAGAGTCAGACATTTAATAACTATGTGACCCTGGGTGAGTGACTCACCCTCTGTCTCCCTTGGAAGCAGCTAGATGGTTCAGTGGATGGAGGACTGGGCCTCATTAGAGTAAGGAAGACCTGAATTTAAATCTGGCCTCAGACACTTGCTAGTTGTATAACTCGGGGCAAATCATTTAGCCTCTGCTTGTCTTAATCTACTGGAGAAGGACATGGCAAATCACTCCAGCGTCTTTGGCCAGAAAACCCCCTGGTAAGGTCAACAAGGTCATAATGAGTCAGACAGGATTCAACAAGTACAAAGGAGAGATTTAAACTCTAAAATGACCCATATAAGTAGAGAAGTATCTCTTTTGGCTGTGAGGATATCTTTCTTCCCTCAGAAATCACCACCAGCAAGGAATTTGGGTTTTGTTCATAAGACTGATTCAAGAGATGCTCTGACCAGCAGCTGGTGTCCATTAAACCACCAACAGATGGCCCTGACAGGGATTTAGTATCAAGGCCAAAGGATCTCAATGGGTAAGGTGGAGAAATGGAATTGAGGAGATCAAATATGGCTATCAATGCCAAAATACTGTGTTTTGAAAGGAAGATTAATGAGAAATGCAGAACAGGACCCAAGCACCTCTTCAAGTCCACACTGGCAGGGCTGAGACCATAAAACCAACTCCCCAGGCAGGCTCGCAATGTGACATGATTTCAGAACAGTGACAGCTTTTCAGCTGGTGTCCTTCTGTATTACCTATACCAAATCACAAAAGGGAAAAACAATCACTCCCTCACTGGAGCATGCTTTCTGGTGATCCTGAGCTTGTTTGTGATGTAGCAACATGACTGAAGCAGATAGGGAGCTTCTTTCAAAGCTAGGGAGAGATTTGGGCTTGGGGAAGGGTGGGCACAGTCATGGATTAAACTGCAGACATGGAAATAAAATCACATTCTTGTCTACTCCTCTTATGTCCCACCAACCCTTGTACTTTACCACCCCCACCAGCCTCCCTCTCTATTTCAATCTATTGCATTCACTCATCCCTGAGAGAATCCAGTAGCAAGAAACCTACACAGCTGGGTATTATGAGACATTCTTCAACGGATTTAAGGTCAAACAGGGAGCAATGTGTGTTCTCTCAGTAGTCAATCTATCCCTCCCCTCCTCCAATCTATTTTAAAGGAAAGACTGACCCAGAGGCAACACGGTTCAATGGACAGAGACTAGCATGCAAAGACAGCAGATCTGAACTCTGCTTTCAACCCCACCAGTGGCTTACTTAACCTTTCTTTACTGCTGTCCCATGTGCAATATAAGAATGCTAATACCTGGCCCACATAGCATTTCTATACTTAGTACTGTGGAACCCATTCTGCTGAGGCCCTTGAAAAATGGGGTAATATAAATCCTACATGCCAGAGATCATTAGTACTAGTTGTTGGGCACAATCTGTTCTTTTCCTCTAACAACCTGGTTGTACATTCATTCACAAGGCCACCTGCACAAGAATGAGTCATTTGATGAGTTACAAATGGTATTGCTGTGAGTGATTATGTCAAGTCTCAGAAAACATATAAGTGGGCTAGGGAACCAGCTTCAGAACTGTTCCAATTTAGTGCTAGGAGAATTTCCACCTGAAGCAGAGGAGCTTCTTCAGTAAGTGATCATTCAGTGCAAGCTTAAAAAGCTCCAATGATAGGAAACTCACTACCTCACAAGGCTGGCTATTTTATTTGAATAGCTCAGTGCCTTGGACACAGTGGAAATTGAATTAATGCTACTTGGATAAAAATGAGTTTATGATGGAATAACAACAACCAAGTTTTAGAGTCTAGAACAATTGGCCAGTACAGTTGAGTGTTGTGTCAAGTGACTGAAACTGAATGGTCTTTGCTCATGTTTATTTCAGGTGCTCCCTCCTGAAGTTTCCATCACAAATTTAGCATACTATCTACCAGTAGGTCCTCTCTCAATCTTTACTTTCTATTCTATGACACAAGAAATTAGATTATTTCATTCTACTCTCCTTCACACACCCTCCATTCCAACCATACTGTCTTTGAATCTCTTTCTGGTGTCTTTCTCCTTAGGGTCCTCACCAACAGCCATCCCTCATGTCTAGAAAGCACTAACACATCCCTTGCTTATTAAAATCCTTCTTTTCTTTTCAAGTCTACTTTTGAAGCTTTTCCTCACTGATCATTTGAAAGCTATTTCCTCAAATTTCTTAAAATAATTAATCTGGACCTTATGTAGCCCTATGAGCCTTACTTTATATCATGCTTGTTTATGGAGGTATCATATCACCATTAGATGGTAAGCTTCTTGAGCTCAGGGCTGTGTTGTTTTCCATTATTGTATCTCTAACACCCAAGTAATATTCCAATGGATGTGTGTTTTCATGAAAAGCAGTGTGGTACACAGAAAGAGGGCAATGAATGTGATGTCAAGGGACCTGAGTTCAAATCCTATCTCTTACTACCTGTGTAATTCCCATTATTCTTTGGGAAATTGTCAGCTTAAATTCTTTTAGCACTGGTAGTGTTCCATGGTTTACAACCTTACAATATTGGAAAAATAATGTCAATTAAAAGGTGGCTTTTATACTACTGTCTGAAACAGAGGAGGAAGTTTGAGGTCATTAAAATAACTGTAATTTCCCCCAAAAAACAATTCAGCTTATGTTTCTATTCAATTCTGGGCCCAAATGATTGTCCATTTTCAGTGAGTATCCAATATGCATGCACAGCTAGATGGTGCAGTGAATAGGGCACGGAGCCTACAGTCAGGAATACTCATCTTCTGAGTTCAAATCTGGTCTCAGAAACTTTATTAGCTGTGTGAATCTAGGCAAGTCACTTAATACTGTTTTCCTCAGTTTCCTCATTTGCAAAAATTGAAAAAGAAAATAGCAACGCCCTACAGTATCTTTGCCCAGAAAACCCAAAATGGTGTCATGAAGGCTTGGACATAACTGAAAATGACTGAACAAGAACAACAATCCAAAATATATACAAACACAGAGACAGATGAAATCAGTGACTGAGTCACCTGCATGCTACATTTTGGACAACAGGAATTTTTCTGCATACTTAGTTTTTCCTGTGCAGATAATTATGTCATATTCTTTTAAGTTATCATACATGGTATAGATAATTTTTCCAAATTCTAATACACATGGCAAGTAACTAATAAATGTTTGTTGAATTGATGATCAACTAGCAGACTCATAGGATTAAATATAAAAATACTTTCTGATATCAGTATTTAACTTAAAGAGTAAGGAATTTAGAGTGAAAAACAGAACACACAACTCAACAACAAATCCATAACCATTGTAACCACTAGCCCAACTTTTAATGAGTTATTTTTCTTTTCTTTCTTTAACAAGTTTTATTTCTATATGCAAATATTAGATTTTAAAATTACCCCTAGTAGTTCTTCTACTGTTGAATATCTTACACGGATTCTAATAGTGCTGGGAGGAAGAGGTTAAGAGGGAGTGTGTATTAATCTCTGGATGATTTCCAAAGCCAGTTATTTAATTTCCTTTATTGTACATTATACCCACTTTGTTTGAAAATAAACAAATATATATGACTTCATTAAGGAAAACAGGAACTCAGAAGAAATTAGTTTATCACTAGAATTTCGGTAACTACAAGTAACTAAAATTTCTGTGAAATTTAGGGAGACAGTCATCATAGTTTCAAAGTCTCCTTTTCGTTACCTTCTTGCTCTGACTCCAGTTAATGACACACTGCCTATTGCTTCCATGACTTCCTGTGATGGATAGAATTGGAGTCTCCTTGTGGCAAGCAGTCCACAGCTTGGCACAAGCTGTGTGACAGTAGATTACAATGCCAGGTTTCATGTCTTAGTGAATAAAATTGTACTGAGACTGGCAGAAAGTCTTCCTGAACGATAGATTGACCTTGAACTATCTTTTAACTTGTGAGGGATTATCCTGTCAGCTGATAGAGACCCCAGTCAAGCACTTAAAGCTTTATAACCCCCTGATAAGTAAATCTATGGGAGGATGAAACTTCAGGACTCCCAGGTGCTCCCTGTTAAGTGTCTAGATACACACCTGAGGGCTAAAGAACTATTCAGTTGGCTTGGAGGGCAGTAGAAATTAACCTAAAGTCTCTGGATCTTTCCCTTAAGGCCTGAAAGGATGTCCCTGAAAAGATGGCACACTGCCTTCCGCCTAGGGACTATACCACCCCAACATCACCATATTCTGCTGGAAGGGAAAACAAGTTTGTCTTGGAAGGAATTCAAAGAAGGATGCAAAGGAAACCTGCTTTCTCTCCCTTTCCCCCTTCTCCAGTCTGCTGAAAGATTCATTTCTAACACTGATTTGCTCTAAATAGAAACTGACCTACAAAGGCCAGGTGACTAGGTGCCTCAGGACTCTGCACTGAGAGAACTGTCTCTCAGAATGACTAACACAGTCTTCACTGTTGCAAAAGTGCCTAATGGGCAAAATGGAACTTGCTGTTGGAGTAAGCATTCGCTTTCTTAAATTATGACATTATAAGCTGATTGTATTAGTAGACGAGAACCCAGAAAATGCCTGCTTGAAGGCATAAATTGACATTCTGGCTGAGGAGCAGATATAGTGGAGACCAGATCCATTTACATACTGTGAAATGCAGATAGAGACACTTGAGCTTCGTTGCTCAAGTCCAGGATTTATCCTTCCTTGTACTCCCAACCTCTCCCCCAGAAATATAAATATCCTTTGTCACCTCATTTAAGCTCAGTAACTTTATCTCTGAACCTTTTAGCTATTAGCTGGTGAAGGCCAAAGGTACATCCTGCATTAATGATCACATGAGGGAAATGCCAGCACTTATCAGCTCATAGGCTGCTCTTGAGGTATTTAAAGATTCCAACTTTGCTTTCCTTGTGTCTCATGAAACACCATCTTATTATCTAAACTATTTTCCCCATTGTTTTGCTTCATGTGGAGGGAGTATGTCTCTATGTATTTCAATGTTGTGTTTGGTCTTCATTATAAGAAAGCATTGAAGTCTGTGAAATCCTATATACTAATGATTTTTAAAAAATAATAATCCCTGGAAAGTGTATGAGAATCTGGTAACAGAAATCCCACTGCGGGGGCAGGGCTATACAAAAGTCATTCACTGGTATTGTCTGGAAGTTGGAACTTCAGTAGTGAAAGGAAAAAGGTTTAACAACCTCTGAAATTCTCTGGTGTGACAGGGAAACTCTAATGAATATGTCCAATATCTCTCACTCTTTACCAGTGACAGCACATTTATTTATCTTCAAGGATTCATAAGTTCACTTCAGATAGGGGAACAAAAATCCAGGCAGGGAGAAACGTTTCTAGCCCTGGCACATGACTCTATTTACTTGCCAAAGGAGTCTAACCTCTGTGGTCTTTTTTTTCCCTTCTGTATATAATGATAACGGACCTATGTGAATAAACAACAGGCACATGCTCATTGTAATTCTTAACTTCATAGGCGCCTCATCATTCCTCATCTGCTTATGATGGGATTTCGAATTCTGCTCTTTAAAGGATCTGGAAACATGCTTCGAGAGTGTGTTTGAAGCTGTTGTCCTCTGTTCACATTGAAAAACAAAATTTAAAAAAAGCTATAGCCTTGCCTTTATAGGAGAACTATATATTCAGTATTTTCATGGCAAAGTTGTCACTATTGTCAATGGGAAAAATTAATTGTGTTGTGTGTAATGCTCTTTATTTATCAGGGATTTCTCAGCACTAACAACAGTAGTATCAGAGCCTCGTATGAGTTCTCATTTGTGCTTTCGACTGTCAAATTCAATAATTATAACTTTTTCCTTCATTAAGAAGCATTTCAGCTCCTGGTCATATAAAGCTGATTTAAAGTTTACTTGGAGGAACAGACATTAAAAGTCCTCTTACCCCACCCCTTCCCCTCATTATATTTCTAGTTTTACAGCGCAGAGAATTTTCTTGTCCTCTTCTCTTTAGATACACTCTAAAACTTGAAAATCTCATTCTCTCCTATGGCTTCAACTATTGTGTCTAATTAGATGACTCTCAAATCTGTATCTTTCGCCCAGACATTTTTCCAGAGACCCAGCTACCTACAGAACAGTTCAACCTGTTAGCACATTGACATTTCTAACTCATTGTATTTGAAACTGAGATTATTATGTTTTCTTCAAACCCTGGATCTCCTTATTAGTGGTACCACTATTTAATCCAGTCTTCTTAGTTTTTTTTCTTGGGTTATTCTCTCTCTTTCATCTTGATTTTCTGATGTTACCTATGAAGTGCTATTAATCCTACCTCGACCACATCTCTTAAGCATCTATCTCTCTACTTGAAGACCTCTTTAGCCTTCACTTGGATACAATAACTTTTTAACAGGTTTCCACCTCCACTCTCTCTCCCCCCAACCCATACTTCATACCCATGCCTGATGGATCTTCTCTGAGCATAGATTTGGTCGTGTCACTCCTCTCAAAATCAGTCAAGGTTCTTCTATGTTGCTTGTTAAATGAAGTGAAAACTCTTTTGCCTGTTGTTCAAGACAATCTAAGCTCACCTTGAAAAGTCTCACTTCATATCACTCTCTTTCCATAAAACCTATGCCCTTTCTAATATGGACTGCTTTTAATATATTTTTTTTAATACCTACACATTTCTGCCTTTGTGTTTTTGGTCTGTTGCTATTCACTGTGTCTGGAATGTTTTCCAGATGATTTTCTACCTCTTAAATGCTTGGCTATTCTTTAAATAAGCCTCTTCCAGGAAGGCTGGGATTTACTACTACCCACTCACTACTTATGTGAATTTGGGCAAATCACTTCATTTCTCAGGGCTCTCATTCATAAAATAAGAAGGTTGAACATGATTTCTGGGGTGTCCTCTCCTGCCCTAAATCCTTGACCTTCCTCTGATTCTGCCATATACTAAGAGTTTTCTCCCCTTGGATTTCATGTATCACTTTCCTTGAATCTCCCTTATTAACTTATCATATATTATTTTGTACTACAATTATATATTTGAGATATTCCCCAATAAACTATAAATCTCATGAATTAAGTTACAAAGTTTTGTAAACCTGATGTATTGGGCTTAGGAATCAGAGACTTTGCATTTACATTCAAACTTTATCTCTGAGATCCCAATTAAGTCTTATCCCTTATGATGGAGGACTATAGACTTTAGAATTGAAAGACATTGTAACTCGGGCAAAGTAGTAAGGGTTTTTGCTCAAGGTACCAACAGGTTAATGGCGAGGGAGCCTGTGTTGCATGGCTCTGACCAGATCCCTCACATAGCCCCAGGATGTGGTATCCAGGATCCTATTACCTTGACATGTTTCTCCCAGAAATTGCCAGAAATTGCCTTCCTTCTCAGCTCCTGTAGGAATAGGACTAAGATTCTTTTGAGTATAAGCTTCCTCACTTCTTGGAGGTACTGTGCTCATGACTGGTCTGTCTTATGTGTAGCAGTACCTCTCCCTCAGCTGTTCCAGGAGGAAGAATTTCCAGTTAAAGCTCTATTATTTTATTATTTTAACCTCATAGGTCTCTTTGTCCAAGCCCTCACTTTACAGATGAAGCAACTGAGTTTTAAAAAGGTTAAGTGGCCTGCTCCAAATTACACAGGGAAGTAAATATTGGTCAGTATTTAAAGTCAGATCCACTAATTCCAAACTACAGCACGTCTGGAATTATATTGTGAAGAATCTACAAATTACAGAGCATCTTGTAAAAGTCCTAAGTTTTTTTGCCTGTAATCAAACTTGATTGCCTTATTGGCTCTAATGCTCACAGTTCAAACTCACACTTCTCAGGAAAATAATGCCACTGAGAAGCACTTAAACAATTTTCTATACTCTCCTCCTATCATTTCCCCAGCCCAGTCCACATGTACCATGATAAGGAGAAGTAACAACTTAAAAAAATAAACAGAGATCTTAAACAGAGATTGATTGAAATAAAAATGAATTTTGCCTTTGAAATTCCTAAGGCTACTAACAAAAGTCACCTGTATAGGTATCAAGGATAAGAACTTCAAGTATTAGCTGAGTTTTTATTTGAAATTAGAATGCTAATTCAGAAGAACCTCTAAATGCAAAACTAATGGCAGTGTTAGGGTGTATTAATGAATCTAACAGAGGACTAAGCATGGTAAAGCTTCCGATATTTTTCAGTTTCCATATCTTCAAAATCTATCAAGTGTGTGAATTGCCCATGTGCACCTAATGCTTTCCGAGCTCGGAGCTACTTGAGGGTTTCAGTCTGTTACTTGCACAGGCAACTCACTTCTCCTACTTGTCCGCATTGCAACAGTAATGATGGTTTGAATCTTAGCCCCCAAGGTTTCCAAATGACTGCCCCAACCTCCATAGCCACATGACCTTAGAAAGTCATGAAGAAAATATCTACCCTCCTTGAAATAGTTCCAACACTAAAACACCTAACCCTGAACACTGCCTACAGCAAAGAATACACACCACAGGGGACAAGGTAGGTCATGTCTCCACTAATAATACCTTACTGAAGCACCCATTTCCTCTGAATACAGCTAAGCCTTTGTAAACTATTTGTCTATGTGCTTCTGTGACCTCAGCCATTGTACTCCTGGGACTTTGAGACAGCTAGATGGAGATTTAGGCCATTCAGATTATGAAATGTCTATTTCTTATCTGGTGAATTTAGGAGGTAAATTAATGGATAAAGTCCAGGACTTGTGAGTGTTTGGTGAGATTATTTTTAGCATTTCATCCCTTTTCCTGATTCTGGCTAGTTTTCCAAATAATGACAGACCTAAGTGTTTATCTGTGCACATATTATGGGTCTAAGTGTGTGTGTGTGTGTGTGTGTGTGTGTGTGTGTGGTATGTGTATGCAACATGGATGTACTTTTCTCACTATATAACTTTCTAAAAAAATTAATAAATCAAATATTTAATATATTTATCTGGGATATTTGACCAAAAACAAAAATGGCAAGTATATAGGACTTTTGGGTATTAAGAAAACAAAATTGCAAACCATGTTACCTTTATTTCCTTTTTGCATTGAAGCTACTTAATAGAGGGAGCTACAGATGCAAGTGTCAGATTGTGCTAAAGATTATATGGAAACATAGGATCATAGGAAGCACAGGGCCTCGGTCACTTTAGGAAGAGAGGGCAAAGACAAGACGGGAACAATTTGAATTGTGACACCCCCAAGCTCATGTCAGAGTGATATGATTTAGGACTGGAAGAAACTTAAGGAATCATTTGTTCTGAACAGAGGCAGAGAGAGAGGTAAAATCACTTGTCCAATATCCCAAGGCGAAAATCAAAATTGTGATTATTTTTGAAGGGAGCGTCTGAACCTTTATATTTAATTGTGAAAGAAGTCTTTCTTTCCCCTCTGCGTATACAGCTTGGCTTCTTGTTGTTGTTGTGTGTTCATCCTTCGTTGATGAAGAAGACCATGCCATCAGAGAAATGATGACATGACTTGTACTTGACTTTCTTTTGAGTGAGGGAGGACTGTGCAAAATCACCAGCCTCATCCACTCCTCCAGAACCATCTGAATCCAGTGACCACATATGCTTCACTTGGCTATAATTTAGAGTCTTAGTGAATAACTTGGAGCATTGAAAAGTTGAATGATATGTCTAAGGTTACTGAGCTGTGTCAGAGAAAGACTTTGAGTCTTAGGTCTTCTTATCTCCAAGCCTGGTCTATCCATTAGCCACCCTGCCTCTCCATAATCATGATAGCAGTCATTGTTGCAGTCCAGATCTGTAATATGTTCAGTTTAGAGAACTATTCACATAGAAATCCCATGTCCCCTCCCCCAGCTCCACACACCAAACTCCTGCCACAGATAAAGATCTCAACTCACCTGCAAGATAGTCTTCAAGAGACTTACTTTGGGACACTGAGAGCCTAAGTGTCTTGTTCATGTATTACAGGAGTATTGTCTGCTTTTATGTAAGCTGGAATGTTTTCTTTTGAAGGGATCAAGAAGGCCCTCCTCAGGCAGCACTTTCTACCTGAGGCATAAAAAAGCTTGGACTGTGAGCTCCTTAAGGGCAGGATCTGTCTTTTGCTCTTGTTTGTTTGTTTTGTATCCCCAGGACTTGGCACAGTGCCTGGCACATAATAACTAAGGGGCTTAGTACCTCAGATATTCAGCTAAATTTCCATTGCCCTGCATTACTACCATGAAGAATGGAAATGCAGATGCTTACCTGAAGACAAGTAGAGTCCTTGTGAACAGGCCATTATATTCTTCTAAATCTTTTATCTTAAGCAAAATTATTTTTATTGAATTTCATGGTACAAGTATATTTCATCGTGTTCTCATTCTGAGTCTGAAATCACTGAACAGGACTGAGCTAGGCTTGGCCCAGAACATCATGGTAACTCAGATAGAACTTTCCCAGAGGCAAGACGTGAACACAACTCCAATGTCTGACTTCCACCCAATGTCATGCTCCTTCTCAACCATCATTTTCATCATTCTCACTAGCATTTACATAGATCTTTAAAGTTTGTGAAACTCTATATGTGTTATCTCATCTGATCTTCTATGAAGTAGGTGCTATTATCACCTCCATCTTACCTCTGAGGAAACTGAGACTGGAAAGGCCAAGTGACTTGCCCAGGATCACAGATAGGGGACCACCATTCTAATCCAAGTCTCATAATTCCAAATACAACACTCATCCTATCTACTGTAGCATGTCATTGCTCATTTTCTTACGGCAAAATCTCCCTGGTAGGTTAGAATTCTTCTAATCTGGGTTTGATTTCCTGGGAAAAATGCTTTATACATACATACATACATACATACATACATACACATATATATATATATATATATACACATATGCAAATGAAATAGCAGTTTCTGAGAAAGTAGAAAGCAGTGTGTTCCATTTCGTTATGATTATTTCTTAAGATGTACTGTGTCGATGGAACATCACTATCCAAATACATTAAAGATGACTATTCTAGTACCCTAATTACATAAATGCTCCCTTTAAGTTCCTGACTTTCTGAGAAGGAATGATGTAAAGAGAAGAAAGACCATTAATAAATGCTAGTTATAATGAGTTCCAGATTGGCACTGACAAGATCCTGTGAAAGAATTACTGCTCAAAGTGAAACTTGGGTTCACAGCTGCGCTTGTGTTTCTCCACCCAATCCTATTACTTTTTTTTTTTGAAAAAATCACATATATATAGTCACCAAGAAACTTTATCTACTAATTACATTAAAAGTCACTATTCTCTTTAAACATCTGTGAATATTGCATGCAAACATACATATGCACATGCTTTATAAAGGATACGTATGTCATCATCAGTTGAAAGAATTCATTACTATATTACAGTTTATCAGACCACTCATTCTTTCTAGTTCAGGATGTCTCAAGAATGACATCATCATCATCTTTGACATTCTTAGAGTGCTTCAAGATTTGCAAAGCATTTAATTTTTAAAACAGCTCTATAAAACAGCCATTTTTCTTATACTCAATTTGCAGATGAAGAAAACTGAGCCTTAGCACAAGTGCCTTGTCCAACATTACCAATGTACTATTTGTTAAATGGAGGATTTGAGAACAGGTCTCACTGATTGCAAGTCAGTCTAGTCCTTTGGATACTACACCAACTACACCATTCAGCTTCTCTGAATGAGATGTGTTAGGTCTCCTAGTACATCCTGGGTCATCTCCAGTCATGCTGATGAATATCTGGTCACTGGATTCAGATGGTTCTGGAGGAGAAATGGGGCTAGTGACATGCACAGCCCTCCCTCTCTCAAAACAAAGTCAAGTGCAAGTCATGTCATCATTTGTCTGATGGCAGGGTCTTCTTTGGCAACCAAGGATGAACACAAGGAGATTTGCATTATTTTAGTATGATAATATAGTATAATATATTATATTTTAGCATTATACTATAGTATAGATGGTATACTATAGTATAATAGATTTAGGCTGCATGGTATAATGCTAATCAGAGAGTTAGTTAAAGATCTTCCCCACCTATTAATGGGCCTGCCCATTAAGAAAATCTTGATTAGGAGAGGCCCACACCTTTTGTTAATTTCCAGTATACTGGTTCTCGAGGGTTGTGATGCCTTCTGGCCCTGAAAAATGTATAAATACTTTGAGGTGAGGTTTTACTTTTGGGCTTACTCATTAGAAGTGTCTGTTTGGCCAGACTAGACTCTGGGCAACCACTAAGGAGCCCCCACCAATCCCAGTTGAAAACTCAGATGTTGGTGCTTCTCTCTTTTGTAGCTATGTATGTATGGTCTGGTGGTTGCATCTGTTTGCTGATCTGTGATGTATGTATTGCTTGTGGTTAGACATTTGGAAGCCCTGTGGATCTTTATTTCTCTGTATTTTCTCTGAAGTTCAGGATGCTGACATTTCACCCTGAACTAAGTGAATGATATATGTGCTTGATTAAAGTGATAGTTGACCCCTAAAAAGTTGCCTTTCCTTTTGGAAACGTAGATCAAAGAACCTGTGATAGCAGGCCATCCTGGATGTGTCAGTGTGTTTACTTATATATATATATGACCATGTGAAGCATGTCCAAAAAGTCTTAGTTCATTTTAAACTTTCAGATAATAACTTAAAATCAATTACTAAATAAGCATTTATGAAGTACCTACTATGTGCCAGACACTATTCTAAGCAATAGAGATACAAAAGAGGCAAAACACAGTCCTTGCTTTCAAGTTACAATATAATAGATAAAACAATGTGTAAACAAATATATACAAAGCAAGGTGTATATAGAATAAATAGGAAAGAAAATTAACAGAGGAAAGGTACTAGACTTAAGAAGTATTGAGAAAAGCCTCCTGAAGAAGAAGAGATTTTATTGAACCTAGGTGCAGTTAAGTAAAGGGAACATTCCAGGCCTTGGAGAAAGCCAGAGCAAATATTCAGAGCCAAGAGATGGAGCATCTTGTTCATGAAATAGGAAGTCAGTGATGCTGGATCAAAAAATATGTGGCAGATTATAGGTATAAGAAGACTGGAAAGACAGGAAGGGACTGGATTATGAAGGGTGTTGAATATCAGACAGAGTATTTCGTATTTGCTCCTAGAGCAATAGGGAATTAGATTTTATTTAGAAGGAAAGTGAAATGTTTGTACTTACGCTTTATTATTTTGTCAGCTAAATAGATGAATTGAAGTGGGGGAGAGATTTGAGGCAAGCAAACCCACCCGAAGGCTATTACCATGGTCCACACAAAAAGTAATGAGGACCTACAGTAGAGTGGTAGTAGTTTAACAGGACAGAAGGAGGCATATTTAAGAGATACTGCAAATCTGGCAACAGAGTGTATATGAGGTAGAAGAGGATAGATAGTGAGAAGTTGAAGATAGGTTGTGAACCTGAGGGAATGGAAGGATGATATTGTCCTCTATAGTAATGAAAAAGTACAGGAGAATGGTTTAGGGGGGAAATGCTGAGTTCTCTTTTGAACGTGTTTAGTTTGAGAAGTTTACTGGATATCCAGTTTGAGATGTCTGAAAGGCAGTTGGAGATTTGAGATTAGAGGTCAGTCTAGAGTTTGCAGCAGGATAGGTAGATTCAAAAATCATCAGCATAGAGATGCTAATTGAATCCATGGGAGATGATGAGATCACCAAGTAAAGTAGTATAGAGTAAGGAGAAAGGAGAGCCCAGGGCAGAATCCAGAGGGGCACCTATAGTTAGAGAGTGTGATTTGGATGAGGAACAGGCAAAGAAAGCTGAAAAGGAACAGTCAAATAGGTAGGAAGACAAACAGGACAGAGTGGTGACCTGAAAACAGAAAATAGAATATCAAAGAGTAGATAAAGGGTGATCAATATTATCAAAGGCTGCAGAGAGATCAAGGGGAATGATGACTGAGAAAAGGCCAGTGGATTTGGCAAATAAGAGATCATTGATAATTTTGAAGAGAGCAGTTTTGGTGGAATAGTAAAGTTGGAAGTTAGATTCTAAGGTGTTAAAAAGAGAGTGAGGGGAGAAAGTGGAGACACCTATAATAGACAGTCTTTTCAAGGAGTTTAAATCTAAAAGGCAGAAGAGACAATAGGACAATAGTTAGTGGAGAGAAAGATCAAGTGAGGGGTTTCTTTTCAGCTTAGGGAGATGTGGACATATTTATAGACAGCAAGAAATGAGGCAGTAAATGAGGAAAAACGAGAACATAAGTGAAAGAATAAGGATGGCAGAGTTGGGAAATATGATGGAGGAGACAGGGTGGAATGAAATTGTTTGTGCTGGTAGAGGAGTTATCTTTCATTAGGAGTAAGGCTATTTTTTTCATGTGAGGCAGCTGAAGGAGGAGATAGTGTCAGAAGGCATTTGAATGATAGGAGATGAAGAAGAGAGGGAAAAGAGAGAACTCATGTCAATTCTTCTGTAAAATATTAGGCAAGGTTCTCAGCTGTGTCAGTAAGGTCAGGGGCGTCCTTTTGAGGTTTGTGGAGGGATGGAAAGATTAGGAAGAGTCACTATGGAGAATGGGAAAGTCAATTGATAAGGGATATATGATTGGATTGCCTAGCAGCAGTGACCATCATGTAATATAAATTTGTAGTGGGCCCAGTCAGAAGAGATGGCTTTCTCTACCTCTGTTCAGTAACACACACATAGGAGCAAAAGTGGCAACTGGTGAGAGTGATCCAGGACTGAGACTTGTCAGAGTATAACAAACCATATGATAAGAGGGTTAAGGACGTAAAAGAGGAAGCAAGTATAGAGTTGAATTGACTTCCTAGGAGTCAAGATGAAGGAAAAAGGAGAGTGTGGATAATGCAGAGGAGATGACCTGGGAGAGAAATAAGGGGTCAAGGGATTGGAGGTTACCATGCAGGGGAAGAGAAGGGTTTTGTAAAGGAAGGCAGAGTGAGAGGTGGAAAGTCAATAGGTTATGGTTGGATAAGAGGATTTTAGAATTCTTGAACATGGAAGTGATACATTTTTGGGTGATGGTAAGATCAAGACATTGTTATGTGTCACTGATGGAAGATATAGGAAGAGGTCATGGGAAGTAAGTACACTGAGGAACTGAGTGATTAGGAAATTTGAGGGAGAGCTGTAAAGTCTCCTATTATGCAGTCAGGAGTTGGGAGGGAGACAAAGACAGTGAGCCATGTATAAACTAATTGAGGAAGAAAGAGAAGTGACCTGGAAGTCTATAGATAGCAGCCATGAGGATTTTGATTGAGTAAGAAATATGAATAGCATGAAAGTGAAAGGAAGAGATATTGTTGAGTGATGGAGGTAGAGGAGAAACTGAAAATGGGAATGAAAAACTAGGAGTATTCCAACTTCCTTGACCAGCTAGCTGAAGAGAATTGGTGAAGCTGCATTCAGTACTAGAAAGAGCAGTCAGGGAGTCTGTGTCAGTGAGGACTCAGTTTTTAGGAGTGGCTAATAGATGGAAGAAGTGGGACAGCAAAAGATTAAGAATTAAGTGTAGATTGTTGCCTTTGGAACCAGAATTCCAGAGGGCATGGTTGTATGGTTGATACTGTGAGTTGAGAGAGGTGAGAAGGATGGGAATAAGGAATTGTTTGATGGGGAATAGAATCTGGAGGATGATCTAGAAGGGTTCAGGTTCATTGAAATGTCAAGGGTATGACCAGGTGTGAGAATATTCATCATTGAGAAGAGACTGCCACTCATCATTAAGTAGAAGCTGCTGCTCTTCCCACTGGTGATTGGAAAATGGGAAGTTACCACGTGCTAGCACAGATGGAAATCACTGCGTTAGGGCAGGAGGAAATTCTTTGGGGCAGAAGAAAGATACCTGGCTTCCCTTAGGGGACATCTGTGCCCAGCAGGAGATGGAAGGCATCAGGTACATAGTCATAGGGATTGCAGATTTAATGGCTTAGAACTGCACTAAGACTTTTGGGACATCTTCTACATTGTGATATTGCACAATTGAATAGTTTGAACCAGAGAGAAGAATTAAAAACAATACATGAGGCTATGAGGCAGATTTTGGCTTGACATAACAAAAAGCTTACTAATAATAAGAGTTGTCTTAAAGTAGAATGTGTTGTCTCTGGTGGAGTTAAGCCCTCCTTCAATGGAAGTCTAGTGTGCCTGTTAGTTTTGTTAAAAAGAAGATTGTTGCTCAAGAAGCCTTTAGATTAGCTGTTGTCTAAGGTTTCATTAGACTTTGAAATTCATACTCTAATTCTTAAAAATTTCTATCCAAAATAGCTTCAAGGAGAAAAATTGGATCAAAGTGAAACATTTCTCATCTTAATCATACACTAAAATAACAAAACAACACTACACCACCTCACACTAACACCTACACACACACACACAAACACACACACGGATAGATAGATAGACAGATATAGATATATGTCCAGGAATACAATATGAGTGTAACAGAACTCCCTGGGAAGTGCTACTAGTCTTTTTCATATACACAGAGCATGTCAATCTTCTCCCATATCATTAAAAGACTTAAGTCCAATCAATTGGTTATAATGGTCATATACTACTGTCTAATCCATTCCTGGAGCTTCATCTAACATCAATAGAAGCTATGTGTGTAGATCAAAGGCAATGAGTTTATCAATGTGTTTACCTTGCCTGGGAATACTCTCTCATCAAAAGTATGCTCTAAGTCAACATGCCCTGTCAATTTGCCAATATCGTTGGGTTGTGCCTTTTCTCCAGAATGTTCATACATTAACAAGGTCTGTCTTTTCTCCAGCAAGGCTTGTACAGAAACAGTACACTGCAAAGTACCTATCATTTAGCTAACATTCTATAAAGAACATTTGATTTATTTACACAAAGGACTTAATCACAATCTTTGTAAGAGGAATCTTATTTGACAGTTAAGGTTTGCCATTATAATTAGTACTATAGAAGGAAAAATTCTCAAAGTGCGTCATTGCATCACAATAATACTAAGGCACTTCTGAAAGGTTCTGATAAATTATTACTGTTGAATATAAAGGAACGAAAGATACTGTTTGACCCATACTCTCATTTTGATCACTAGTAAAAATAATGCTGGTTTCCTTGTGTCCTTTGTCACTAAAATGATGAATTATTTCAGTCTGATAGTGTTGTTTCTTTGAAGAGTAAGCTATATGAACGACAACATTTATTTCAGACCTGATAAAAGAAGAACAAATTAGGATTGACTTATTAAATCTTCTATTGGTGAGAAATGCCTAAAGATTAATTACCTGGAAAGTTTCCTATAGTCTCCTAATTCTATGAGAGTATACTTTCAACAGGTTACCACCAAGAAGTCTACTAGGACATAGAGGAAGCTAGGCAGCCCTATCTGGCATCTTTGGAAACCATTTTAATTAAAGGTTGTTTAGAAAATTGGGCCCACTGGATCTTGGGTCCAAGACTGTAGGCGTCCCCAGGAGCACACTCTAAATGTACCAAAGACTCAAAATAAGTTCTGTGAATCACTCAAACAATCATTCCATTAGGGATGGAAAGCTAAGTCAGTGCTTCAGAGTCAGGTTTCAGAAAGATCATGAAAGAGAGTAGTATAATAGACTGAATTTAATAGGTTGATAGGAGGAAATACAGATATCAGTGGAAGTCCTAAAATGGGTTAAAAAATCCATTTCACCAGATGAACACATGAGGGAGATAATCTTTCAAACATTTTCCACCCTCCATCAAACAATTATTTTATCCTCAACCCCCTTAACCTCCTCACTCTAGTATCAACCAGAAACTACTCTGGTTGTGTCCTCTAGAATGGCCATTTACTAGGCAACAAACTATGCTTCTCCCTCTACATGAGATGGCAATAGACTTATTTGATGCCCCCATCATCAAGATGTTGGGATGGAGAATGGCATTTGGAGGATGATCTATAGAGATTTGGAGCCACTGAGATGTCAAGAGTGCAATCAGGTATGAAAATGTTCATCATTAAATGGAAGCTGCCACTCTTCCCAATAGAGGTTGGATGTTGGACTGGAGATGAAAAGTGGCCATTGGGCTTTAGTGGAATACATACTAAATATTAATAACATCAGAGAGAAAATGGTAATATAGTCTTAGTAACTCTAAAGGAAACATAGTATATAAAGGAATAGAGAAGAAGCTAGCACCAGTAAGCTGAGGTTTAATTCAGGCATCTATATCTGGAAAAGAAATTTCTCTCTCCCAACAGACATCTGCCTGATCAACCAGTCAGATCATTTTCCTGATTCCTGAACTGCTACCTTCTAAGATCTGTGATCATTCTATCCCCTTTCTATGCTCTTCTAGCACCGTCAACTACTCCCAATGTTTCAGCTGATCTGGGGACCTATGAGGAATGCCCAAGGTCAGCTTGACTTCAGAAGAGGAATCAGCAGGAAAGGAGTTACATACCACTCCTCAGTCTCCTACTTCTCTATAGTAAAGTCAGACCTAGACCTCTCCAGTCCCTATTCTTGTCAGTTACTCCTTTCCACTCTACTTTCTAGATCTCTCCTTAGGAAATTAATAAATTTTCCTTCATCCTAGAATCATTTCTTTCATATTCCTTCCACCTTCTGGTGATCATTGAAATTTATCTTTCCCCTGAAGAGGACTCTTAAACCCTCATTGTCCAGAAATGTTCATCTAAATCACCCTGTGGTCACCATCTCTGAAGTCTTTAGAGAGACTGGAGATGAATTGGAAACAGAGTCCAAGCTGCTATAACTATGGCTGGGAGACTAGAGGTTCTAAAAGTCAGTATGGGCAACCACACCAGGCATCAGACCCTAACACTGTGTATATCAAGAGTGCCTGCAAAAATAATGGACGAGAAGGAGCACAAGGAGGAATTGGTGTCTACTGGGGACCAGATCATGATCTAAACATAAGTGGTTCACATTCTGAATGACAGACAAACAAAAGAGCAACATTAGAAGCAGCTACTAAAAGGACTGAGCAACCAAAGACCCAAAATAAGGACAGACTTACTGTATACACAGATAATCAACTTTATCAGTAAAGGTATGAATGAATGGATTGGCAACTGGAAAGAAAATGGCTGGAAAACCAGTAAAAATAAAGATGTCTACAAAGACCAATTCACTAAGTTGGATAATATGACTCAGGACATGAATGTTGAGTGGAAGTACGTATGTGCCTCTTCAAAACTTGAAGGTAATACTGAAGCTCAAAAGATTAGTCAGAGAAGCAACTAGAAAGTGAGAAGACACAATCAATACTTCATAGGTAGTGAAATTTAAAGTGTCACTCTCCTTATCCTTGCAATACAATCTCCAAGTCAATCTCTTTAACCTTTCCCCCTCCTTGTCTTGTAGTTGTCTTGCATGGCTATCTTTGGTCATTTTCTTCAGTTGCTTTCTTGATTTTTCTATGTGCTGTTTTAATTTTCAATAATATAAACAAAATACTATATACTATACTATAAACATATATAAATAATTGTAGAGATTGCTCACATGTACTAATAATAAAAAAAAAAGGCAATATCCTCAGCTCTGTCAGATCCAACTGAACTCTTGACTTGCTCAATTCTAGAAACCAATCCAGACTGCTTGGCTGCTCAAGGAACTTTGGGATAATGGGAGTCTCCAACTTTTCCTTTAGGTAAAATGGATTGTCAAGCAAACTTTGCTACCTGTCCTGACATTGCTTTCTAAGGACTCCCTGGCTTTACGATTTGCCCTGCTTTATGCCCTACAGTATCCCAATGTCACCTGACCTTCCAACAATCCAAAAATGTCTGTCTGGGCCATTGCAATCTGCCCCTCTGATACATTCTTATGACTTTTAAGACTAAGAACTTTTAAAAGTCTTTTCATGTACTCAGCAACTGAACTCTCTAAAATGTTGTCTTCTCCTCACAAAGTGTGAACTTGATCACAGACTGTCTTTCTGTAGTTGTTCCATCCCCACTACTGAGCATAAGCACTTGAAACTTAGTAGGGATAAGAATTCAATAAATGTTTTCTTTTTCATTAAATCATAATGTTTGATTTATGGTTCCCCTGACTCTTCTGATAGGTGCCATTTTTACTTTATATAAAAAATACCTTTTATTTTTCCATTTAAGAAAAATCTTAAGGATTTGACAAAGGTAGGAAAAAATCAGTAACAAGGAGAGACTTTTGGAAGAAGCCCAAAATGGATATTCAGTGATATTCTGATCAACAATGATGTTGAATATTTCACATTTAAAATGGTTTTTTTTTTTAGTAAAATATGCTTTTTCAACTTTTACACTTCTGGATATTGGTTACTCATATATGTTTCTTATAGATTCTCAGTGTCACAGTCAAATAATTAAATTGTTATTGTTTATGAAAAAAAATGAAAAACCACCCCCTGCCCCCATCTTCTCATTTTCTTTTTGTGTGTTATATTACCCCATTAGATTGTTAAATTTTGGAGGTGACAGAAGGTCTTTCCTATTACTAAGCAATGCCTGGCATATGCTAAGTCCTTAATAAATGTTTGTTTCCTTCCTGCCTTCCTAAGAAATTTCATCTTTGGTACCCCCTCCAAGACTATCTTCATCTCTCACATAACATGACACACAGGGATAGGATGAGGGATTTATAAACTTTGTGCTCCACCCCACTCCCTGGTCTCTTTCAGATATCCCTTTCATACCACCCCTCAGCAACTATTTCTCCTTCTTTTGAATTCCAGATCCTAATTTTCATCAATGGACCTCAAGGTCCTGCCCCCCAATAAGCCCATTACTTGATTTACAATCTTATCCACTCCAAACTTTCCTGTCTCTTTCAAATACCCTGACCTAGTCTTCATGTTTCTCAGATATTCATCTTTCAACTACATTACACCAACACAGGCTCAATATTTTATTCCCTCCCCCAATACAAAAACTGACTGAAAATACATTTCCCAGGTGCTGGAATTCCTAGTTATTTCCCTGAGGAAAGGTGATAAGAGTACGCTACTATGCCCTGGTCAGGCGATACTTAAAGGGACATATTTGGTCTTATATGACATATTTTGAAAAATAGTGGCAAACTGAAATAGTTCCAAAAGAGAGCAACTGTAATGGTGAGAGTGAACTAGACTCAAGATTATGTTATATGGGGATGGTTAGCCTGAAGAAAAAAAGGTTTAAGAGAAGCATGATAAGTATCTTCAATAATTTTGGGAGCTGTCAGACAGAAGAGGGATTAAGCTTATTCCATGGGACCCCAGAAAAATGAATTAAAAGCAATAGGTAGAGTTATAGAGAGATAGATTTTTAGCTCCATGAGGAAAAAAAAACTCTTCCTAAAAATTAGAACTATTCCAAAGTATAACGGACTTCTTTGGGGGGTAGTAGACCATCCCTCATTTTTAGGTTTCAAGGAGAGGACTGTATGACTATTTATCAGAGGTATTCTTTTTCCAATATGAATGTTAATAGTTAGAATCTAACATCCCTTCTGAAACTTGGTAATCAAATGATTCATCTGAATAAATATTTTTCATGCTAATTGGATAAACAATTTAAATTGCTATGTGTGGACCAGAAAGCATCAATTAAATGATTGGTGCACTTTGTAAATATTAAAAAGTTAGGAATGCAAATGACTGACCATTCATTTATCATGCCCTGAAGACAAAATGGAATTCTTAGAGCCTGTGTATTATTTTCTTAATGTTCACCTCATTAAGAACTCTTCTTAAAACCTCTCATTATTCTGTGAAAGAAAGATAAATGGTCCATAATGAACATCTTATCAGATTTTAAATCAGATCCAAACTTCTCTGGAGAGTCCTTTAAAATTATGTAATATCTGTCATTTAGTTTTAAGGCTTTAAGAAGGTTAAGAAAATGTAAAATATCACACAACTCTCAAACCTAATACCTTGTTGGCCTCTTGTCAATCTGGATCCAAGGTCCACTTTCATAAATATGGTTTATGTGCAAAAGTCTTCTTAGAGTGGCCCCTTTTCTCAGGAAAACATATCTATGGGTAATTTGAAATACACACACTTTTTTTTAAATAAAGAAGGAAAGTTTTGAGAATGTGTTGGAGCCAACTCTAACCAGCATGTAGAGCAGATTTTTTAAAAAAAAATTTCCAGTGTGACCATATACATGCCGGAAAATAGCAAAGATTATGAGGGCTTACTTATATGTTTGTTGATTTTCTAGACTTCACAACATATTAATAGTGCAGATTTAACTTTAAATTATGCTTAATAATTCCATCTACTTCTTCCCCACTCTTCTGCACTTATACATATCCCTCCCACGCCCTGTTGTTTAGAACTAGCACATCTCTCCTGTGTGTGTTTGTGTGTGTGCATGAGTGGGGAGAGGGAGTATATGTAGAATTGCTATGTCACTTTCTTACTGCTAAAGAAAACACTTTCATTGCACTTTTTGTTTGGAAATCTTGTAAACCCACTGGTCAAGAACACCAAGGCTAACACTTCTCACGTGTTCTTGCTAAAAATTAACAAGATTGATGCAGCTTATGAAATTCAGGTTCAGCATTTTATAGCTGAAAAAAAAGTTTGGAATGCTCCCTGCCATTAGCATCAAGGCTTAATGGTTAACCTCCCTCATTTTAGAGATGGTAAAACTGAGAGCTTAGGTAAGTTAACCAGTTACATTGAATGCAGTACAGTTCAGTGCAGTGAGTGCTGTATTTGGTGTCATAGGAACTGGTTTCAAATTCTGACCATTCATGTGAATTTGGAAAGTTACTTAATTTTTCCATGCCTCAGTTTCCTCAAATGTAACATAATATTGTTGTTCTAGATGACATCAAAAATCCTGTCCATCTCTAATTCTAGGCCCTGCGATCTAGGACCCTATGATTCCTCCACACGCATAGTAAATGACATAGTGAGAATTTTCTATCAGGTCTGCTGACTCTCAATGCAAAATTCTTTCCACTCTACCATACTGCTTCTTCTTCATAGTATATTTGGTGGAAAGGTGGCATTATTTCCTATATGTTGGATTATCTCCTTCCTCAACCACAGCTTATTTTCATAGGATTCAGTCTTGTTTGAATAGAAATTGTTCAAGGTCAGATGATATTTTTTCAATACACTTACAAATTTTGCTTCCCAATTTAGAAATGGATTTATAATTACTAGAAGATAATAAGTTATATTCCTGGTGACTAAGAACCAATTTCTTACTATTATCAACCATGCATTGAATTTTGAAGGATATCTCTTAACAGACCCCATGTTAGTCGAATACCTTTCCCTTTAAAAACAAAAGGAATTGAAATAGGAAATCAAAGAATCAAAGATCAAAAATATATTCTTGGGGAAGGGGGGGCTTCTAAACTTGCATTCAATTTCTAATTCTATGTCTTGCCAAACTTCATATTCTTTATTTGTATAATAGGAAGATCAATACCTTCAATACTTTCATTATCTATTCCACACCATTGGTAGCAGAATAAACAATTCTTAAGTCTTAAAATTTTAAACAGGAGCAGGGAACACACAGCCTTGGGGCCACATGTGGAAAATGCCAACATCTAACTATAATACGTGCACCTTAAACTGTTTTTTAAATACTGTTTCGAATGCAAACTTCATCAAAACAGTAATAGATATAGAAAAGGAAAGTGACATTAGGGATGTATTATGAAAAGGTGATGGAGCCAAGTTCCAGCGGGGGAGTATCTGAATTCAAATCATGCCTCTGACACAACTCCCCTATGCTTGATTTTTTTTTCAACTGTTAAAGGAAAGCATTAATCTATATGTCATCTGAGGTCCTTTTTAGCCCCAGAACTATGATCCCGGGCCCTACTATTCTATCTATAGTGTATAGTCTTTGTCTGAAAATCTCTCCTCAATATAGAACTGCCCAATTTTCAAGGTTTTCATATATCAATTTATAAGACAACTTTCTACAGTAGGAAATTAAGACTCAAGTACATTTCATTCCTTCCTAAAATAAAAGTATCTTGCTTTTTTGAAACTGTGTCTGACTCTAATAATAGTCTCTAGCAGGTCAAACAGCATGACAATATCATACTGATTGTTAAAATATTAAGTACTAAAAGGAAATCCATACTGAAGCATGATATTCCAGATTTAGAGGCAATCTGCTATAGCAGAAACAACTTTATTAATTTATTAATAGGACATTCCACACCAGGTTACTTTACCTTGCCATATCCTTCAATTTTCTCATCAGAAAATTAGTATAATAATATTTTTTCTACTAACTTCATAAGACAGAATGTAAAGTAATACAATGATGCATATAGTAGACACTTAATAAATGTCTAATGAATTAAATGGGGTCATTATCAAGTGAGCATGTTGTAAAACTCGAGTACCACAGAAATATAAAGTACTGTTAGACGTGCTTATAAGCATTAAGTAATTTCTCAATTTTAACATTTATTCAATTCTAAAAGCTCCATAACATTTACCATCCCCCAAATATATTTTATTTCTTGCATACTCTCATATCTACCTTGTACCTCTTAAAGAATTCAGATTCATTTTCCACATGCTCTTGCTTCTTCTTCCTTTCTCTGTATTTTCTCTCACAGTTTAAGTTAGAGCAGATCCTTAAATCAATCATACAAGGTACATCTCACCAGAATACCCAGAAAAGAAGGCTCCATTGGAAGAAGTGTTAGAGCCTTGGAGGTAGAATACCAATATAGTTAATGAAATGATTCAGCAGATATAAAATATTTGGGCCAAAAAACCCCCCTTTTTCCTGAAAACAGAATAGATACTCTTTATCATACATATATACTATATATTGTATAGTATATGTAGTATACATGTACAATATATGTTACACATAAAATATACCATATATACATATGTATGTGTGTATATACATATATAGGCAGATGTATGTATGTATATGTATACATATACATATATATATGCATATGTGTGTATACACACATATTTTTGGTATACTTCCAAGACCATGTCCATTTTAAGGCAAAGCAGAATGTCAAGAACCATAACAGCTCTCACAGCTAAAACTCTTTTGATTTTCAAATATAGGAGTACACATTCTTTTAGAATATGAAACAGATAACAAGAGTCTTTTAAAACATATCATACATGACTTCTCCAAAATGCTCATAGGTAGGTCAAGTCAACAAGCATTTGTTACATATTTATTGCGTGCCAAGCAGACACCAGGATCTAGAAACATGGTACTTTGTCCATAACCTCTTTGCTTATGTCAGTGCCTACATATTCTCAGAATAGGGCAGCTAGGTGGTACAGCGGATAGAGTGCTAGGCTCGGAGTCAAGAAGCTAATCTTTCTGAATTCAAATCTGGTCTCAGACACATGACTTGCACTTGACTTTGTTTTGAGTGAGGGAGGTCTGTGCAGGTCACCAGCCTCGCTTCTCCTCCAGAGCCATCTGAATCCAGTGACCAGATATTCATCATGATGACTGGAGATGATCCAGGATGAGGCAGTTGGGGTTAAGTTACTTGCCCAAGGTCACGCAGCTAGTGAGTGTCAAGTGTCTGAGGTGAGATTTGAACTCAGGTCCTCCTGACTCCTACACTGGTGCTCTACCCACTGCACCACCTACTAGTTGTGTAACCCTGGGCAACCCACTTAATCCTGTTTGCCTCAGTTTTCTCATCTGCAAAATGAGCTGGAGAAGAAAATGGCAAACCATTGCAGTATTTTTGCCAATGAAATCCCAAATGGGATCACGAAGAATCAGGCATGACAGAAATGACAAAATTTACATTGGATAAATATCATGCTTGCTGCCATCAAAATGTTTTGTCATTCTCTAAAGAAATAATATACAATTTTTCATAAGACCTTGGTATCTTATCCCTCTGCAAAACTATCAGATTCATGAAATATGGTCGATTTTTCTTTTAAAGATTGTATCTCTGCTAGGTACTGTGCTTTCTATCAAAGGCAGTCCGTCAATATTCATTTATTAAGCACTTATTGTGTACTAGGCACCATGCTAAGTACTGGGGAAACAAAAGGAAGACAAAAAGACAATCCTTGCTTTTGAGGAACTTATTTTCTAACGGAGAAGACAAAATGGAAACAATTATGTGTAGCCAAGATTTTACAGAGGACAAATTGGAGGTTATCACAAGGGAAAGAGAGCTTGTCAAGTATTACTTTCAATTATTTAACAGTTTAAAAGAAATAAGGAACAACACTTTAATGACTTGCCCTCACTACCGTAAGCAACAATCTCACATTTGTGCCTACATAACGTCCAAAAATAAACTCCCCCAGAGTAAAATAATCAGACAAAAATAAAGTATTTCATAAGTATTTCATAGATAATTTCATTTCATAAACCCTTTCCCCATATTTTCCATATTTCTCATGAATATCTGTATTTCTCACAAATTGAAGGGGAAATTTTATGTATGCACGTGTGGGTATGTTTTCTTGCCGTATATTGTATTACCTTTTGGGAAGAGTTTCCATGGCACATGGCAGCTAGGAAAAGCTTTCTTTATGTCTCAGGATCTGAAGATTGCATAAAAGGCCAGGTTATAATTTATCTATGTTGCTGTAAAGTTATTTGCTGAACTTTCATTGCACTGGGTCTTGGGAGTCTCCAATGATCAAGATTTCATCAATCAAAGAATCTATATGTCTTTAATTTAAGTACATAGATTTGTAAGAAGGTAAAATCTCCAATACTCAGAAGGTCAGGTCATCCCATTTAAATTTTGAAAAGTTGGAATAAGTGTCAAGGGTTGGGGTGAAATGAAAATGACCTGTCAGTTAATAAACTATGTGCCTTTATTTTGAGGTATGACTGTACTTTGAATGACCATCAGAATTTTGCTCTCACAGCATAATTATTAGCACTTGAAATAATTTGGTGCGTCATTTAAGAGTTTTGGAAATCTAAAGTCTTGAGCTTGAGGAGAAAATGGGATATCTTCTATAATCCAAAGGCATAATTGTCTTATAAAAGGAGGATAAAAAATGTATCATTCACAGACACTTGCAGTCTTTTAAAAGAGAAGAGAGTCTCCTTGATCTGGAATGATTTAAACGTAGTCTTAACCAAATTCTCTGATCTTACTCATAAAGCCTTCTTCTAGTCTTTTAATTGATTCATCTACCTGTGGCAGATTTGCTATATGGTTTTTATTTTGTTTTGTTTTGGTATTTTCCTGTTGCAACTGAGGAAAACACACACTACAGTTTTCCAGATAAAGTTTTGTTTTCTAGTGGCTAAAATCAAACATGTTTTAAAGTCTTGTGCTTATATGTATCCATTTTAAATTAATCTTCACAAATATGCTTAAAGATAATTGTTTTACCTTAAATGAATGAAACCAACATTTAATATACGCTAATGTATACGATCACATCAATTACTTCTACAACTGATTTAAAGGATCTGTCAAAATAACTCCTTAAAAAATTCATTCCTGAATATTGCTTGAAATGCTAGGTTTTCAGAACTAATAGAAGCACTTGGAGCTAGCACTTAATAACTAGAAAACTAATAAGGCACTTGGCTTGCGTTCTTCAAAGCTGCCCTGGTTGATCATGGCATCAAGAGTTAGCATCATCTCACCATCCCTATGGAGCAAGGGCATTTCTTTTGGAGAGGGAAATACGATCTATTCCTCAAAACTGGTTGGTTAGGTTAGTGGAGATAGGAGCACTCAATACCTCTCATAACTCCCTAGACTCCATTATTTTTCAAATTTGGGGACATATTTTATGTCCCCAAAGTACATCCTCTAATGAAAAAAGTTGGAGACCCCTGCTCTAAACATAAGAGGCAGGATGATCTTAGATACTTTTTCACAAAGTAAAATGTATGTGTTATCATCCAGAATATATAGTAAATGGACCATTACATTCACTTGGGAATGCTTTGCGGCACACAGATCTCATCCCAATAGTATTTGTTATAATGGAAAATGACTTGTAATTCATTGCAATTATCAAGCACCAGTAACCCTTTTCCAGAAGTTTTCTCTCCTTACTTTTGGCCCTATGATAGACTCATATATAGAGATGCCATAATGCTACATTTTTATTTCTGAAAATTTTCTTTATTAACTGTTTTTTAAAAAATGATTTTTTGAAGGAGCATTTAGAAGGTTTTCACCATGACAATGTTATTTTTCTATCTCCCACCCCTAAAATTATTTCAGTGTTGTTGTTTTCTTCTCTGAAACATGAGAAGGTGGAAGACACAATATATTTAGGAAATCTTAGACTCATAGTATATGTCATTTAATAATATATGAATGATTAAACAGAAATAAGGTCAAGGTTCTCATTTCACACTTTGTAGTTTCTCATTGCAATGTCATTTTCTTGTTCAAATTTGTTTCAGAACCTATTTGCCCAAAAAAACACAAGGCCAAATACGTGTTTGTTGAATTGAATTTACCATGCCAGCAGTAGCAAATGAAGTTATTGCATCTGGATCCAAATCTATGTAAATTGCAATGTTTCTTGCTTGTCCTTTTTTTTTTTTCCTGAAATCTTCTCATCCTTTTTCTTCCTTCAAGGCTCCATTCCTCCTTGAAATGTTACTTGTGTCATTTCCTCCTTGAAATGTTACCTTATCATCTCCCAATTCATTGGCTGAAAATATTGTCTCCCCTCACTGAAACCACACTCCCGATCATTTTTTTCCATAGCAAATTGACTAGATCTCTTTTTTCCATCACTACCTACCTTTTACTTGTTTGTGTATGTATCATATCCCACTACCTTTAGTAGAATGAATAAAAAGGACAGGAATTTGAAAATAAACACCTAGAAGTTGGAAACTGTTTTACATTTTCTTTTTGCATTTATTCTATGACTGTGATACTTTTATTTGTAGCATTTTTTTAAAATAAAAAATGGATACGTGTTATAGCAGAAGTAGTTTAGTTCTTAGGCAGAATTATAGGCTTATGCAAGTAGAGGATATTAACACTTTAAAGACATCTTTTGAGAATGCTGATGTGTCTTCGGAAAGAATTGGGGGGAAAATTAGAATCAGAGTGATGAGTTTGGATACTTACAATAATTTGTGTATGGGAAGGGTACAATAGAAAGATAGAAGAAGAAACAAACTCAAGAGACATTTTTATGTATCAAACAATATGAGTCAATGACACATGAGATAGATGGAGGAGAAATAATTGCCAAAGACATGGCCAAAGTTTCTAGTCTGTGGCAATAGAAGAATATTGGTGGCATTGACAATGATAGGGAATTTGGTTAAGAGAGTTTTGAGGGGCATAAAAGCAATGAGTTAATGAACCACAAGGTCCTATTTCTCATGATATGTTAGAAGTTATGCTTTTTTTGACAATTCAGGTTTAGTCCAGTGCTGTTAATAGAAAAACAAAACAGAACAGAAGATGCAAGCTGAATGGATGTTGAAAGAACATTTCTGAAAGGCAGGAGATCTGGATTCAATCTGAACTCATTAGCTGTATGACTGTGCTCTGTCCTCACTTACTGTTTTTCATGATGGGAAAAATAGAGATAGCATATGAACATGCATTTCCTTCCTCATAGAAGTCCTATAAGGAAAATATTGTATAAACCTTAAAATGCTCTCTAAAGGTGAGTAAGTATCTTGGGGGCAGGGACTGCTTCATTTTTGTCTTCCTATCTCCAGAGACTTAATGAATGGATGCTGAATTGAATTGAGTAAATTAAGTTAAGGTTTTGATAGAGCCAGAATGATGCATCTTCACACCCAGAGCAAGTATCATAAATTTTAAATAGGACAAGGGATACAAGTACTCCCTCATAGGAGAGCAGAACACAAGTAGAAATAAGGAGCTTACCCTAGTGTGAAATCTGACTTATTCCTGTTTTAACTAATTATTCTTATTCTTTAGGCACTAAACCCTGTTGTTTTTAGATTGACAAAGAACTCTACATGTAGTTAAGATCCATTAAATTAGATATCATCTTATATTTGGTGCCCTGGAACAAAAGTCTGATAACCCTACTCTATTTGCATTTCTGGGTACTGATTTTGATACACAAATAAGGCACCTTATTTTACCAAGATATGAAATCTGATAAATCATCTTTTCTATGTCATCTGAAAGGTATATTTCAACCACTTGGTTTCAAAATCTGTTCATCACTATGATTTTGTATAGAGAGAATGCACTTTTAAATAAGTTGTGAGCTCTGTGGCACTCATGCCAGAGAAAAGATTAGTGTGTGTATAACATTGATATGTAGGATAAAGTACCACATAGTTTCTGAGAATGGAAGTGATTTTAACAAGATCCAAATTCTAAAATAATAAGAATCTCCAATATTATTAAACTGCTTTCCTGTATTTTCATGATTAATATAACATTAAATCAAAAATTAAAGCTAGATCCCCCAAAACAATAGAATGTTCAAAACTCATCTTAAAACTCCATACTCTAGCTATAGATTGAAATAATTTTAAACACTCAGGAAAAAATGATAAGGATGGAGGTAGTTGAGCAGGGAACGCAGGGGAATGTGACATAAATATTTCACTATCTTAATCCCAGGAGTTTATCCATTTCTCTAAACCATGGGCTAAGTTCTATAAGCTGTGATACATATACAGATTTACTTACAGGAACCTGAGCCTTCAAAAAATAGTTGTTAAGTGCCTCCTGCTTCTACAACTGCTTTAGAGGTTGGTGCTATAAGAATGCAAAGAAGAATCAGATACCATCCCTGTCCTTATGATGTTTACAGTCTAGGGGAAGAGATAAGGCATGTAAAGTATAAGAAGGTAAGGATTATGCTGGCAGAGAGAGAGAAAAGCTTATGGAAGAGATGATTTTTTAGCTAGAATTTAAAGGGTTTCTAGCAAATTGGCAGTTAAAGTATAGGAAAATGATATTCCAGATGAGAACCATATTGATAAAACAAATAAAGCAGAAAACTAGGAAAATTAAGAAATGTACGTAAGGAATTCCATTTGGTTTGATATACTGTGGTTTTCTTTTCCCTCCAAATAGTACATTACATTTTTTTAAAGGTGAAAGGCTAAGTTTATACTGTATTATAATTCTGATGAGGAGTTGTAATAATACTGATTTATGCAGTATGTAAATTGAAAACAATGACCATAAACCCATATGTCTTATCATATCAATTGCCTAGGTACTAAAATTTCATACTTCCTAAAAAAAACAGTCAACTGTCAGTCAGTTAACAAGAATTTATTAAGAACATACTATGTAATGTATCAGGCACCATGATAAGTGTTAGGGATATAAAGGCGGGGATGAGGGGGCAGGAAGTACAATGCTCTGAAAATCCAGCCTCTATTTACAATTTATATATCTAAGGCAAGAGTCCCAAACGTGGGGTCCATGGATGTGCCATGCATCTATAGGTGCATTTCTGGGTCTCTGTGAAGTTATATCTTAAAAAGCCTATGACTAAAGACTATCTTCATGCCTTCAGAGCAATACATCCACTTCATTTTTGGAAAAATAAACTCATCCATAAAGATGACTTGGATTGGATAAAGGATGTCAGTGGTTAAAACATAAAAATGTGATCTGAATGTTCTATGTTCAGTAAGCTGAATAAGCACTGCTTCTTAGGGAAAACACTAATTGGATGTGTTCCTTTATTGAATAGTCTCATTCTTTTTTGACAGCCTTTATTATCAATTTTTTCAGCATTACATTGGGAATATAACTAAGGATACTGAATAATCCCTGAAGTCTTTGTACATTCTCAGAGAATCAGAAAATGATGATTTTTATATTTATTCACTATCTCTTCTAAGTATTTTTGTTCTGAATAACTGACCAGAAGTTGTATCACAAATTTTACTCATCTTCTTTCTGTCTTATTCCATTGCTAATATATCTCTATCAGCTATGCTCCTAGAGGACAGGGATAAATGGACGGATGTTTGAAATCCATGCATGGATGCTAGACATATAGATAAACTGGAAACTTTACTTTATCTACTGATTTCCATCTCTTACTTCCTAAATATATCATTCCAAGCAATATAAAGAAGTGAATGAAATGTCAGGAAGATGGTCCTAGAACATGACAAGTATCGCTTAGACAAAGGAGTCTTAAACTAGAATCTCCTCTTTGGGTTCCTCTTCATTAAAACCAGTTCTCTTCTCGCCCCTCCACTCTCTTCTCTGATTTTAGGCCATCACTGTGAAAAAAATTACAAGGTTTTAAAGAAGCCCTGAACCAGCTCTGTCTTTTCTCCCCTATGAAGATCTAAAATCAGTTCAAAGAAGCAGGAAGTAGGTCAGTGGGTCTTAGAGACCTACACAATACTAGGTATAAAAGCTAGTCTCAGTAACAATGTCAATACTTCAATGTATGTCATTTAATTTGTACAATACTGTTTATTACACTATTTAATACAGATTCAACCATACTTTTAGTTCTCTATCAAGCTTTCTTTCTGCTATATTACTAGTCTAAACTGCTGTTGTATTTATGATCCAAGCCATTTATTTGACATTTGCTATCTCCTTTCTTGCACATTTAGTTACTTCTTCGAATGTTTATAGCTTGTACTACTTTGTAAACTTCCTGAGGAAATGAAAAGGAACTCGTTTTTGTGATCATAGACTTGGAGATGGAAGGGACCTTGGAAGTCCTCTAGTCTAATCTCCTTATTCTATAAATGAAGATACTGAATCCCTGAAAATAAAGGACTTGCTCAGGGTCTCACATATAATAAACAGAAAGCTGGGATTTGAACCCAGATCCTTTGACTCCAAAGTCAGCATTCTCCATAAAAGGCAGATCACAGAATAAATACTTGTTAAATCATAGATTGACAACAGATAACTAAAGGTTTTATCTTAAATGTCTTAAAGCAGGGGTTCTTAATCTTTTTTGAATCATAGACTACTTTAGCAGGACCCCTTCTTGGAATAATGCTTTTAAATGTCTAAAATAAATTAAATAATATTATAAAGGAAATCAATTATATTGATATGTAATTATTAAAATATTTGAAAATCAAATTCATAGAACCCCTGAAATATATCCACAGACCCCTAGACAAGTCCAGAGTAATTTTTTATGAGACCTAGTGAAGATCTAGTAATATAGACTCAATTTAAGAACAAAAACTTCTGAATAATCATGTCCTTTGGCTCATGATCCTATTTTAGAACTTCAAAATCTTGTTCCTGGTTTTCTGGAAAATGCTCATTGCTTCCATGCAAGCACTCATGGAAAAGCAGGATATCAAGTTAATTTCATTTAACCCAATGGTTCTTTCCTTTTTTTAATGTAGATCTCTTCAGTATTCTGGTAAAGCCTACTCACCATAAGGTGTTTCTATGTATAAAATTTCATATGTATGTATGTGTATATATACATATATGTATGTATGTATACATACACACATGCATGTATGTGGAAAACCAGTTATATTGGAATATAGCTATCTAAAATTAATTTCATAGACTTCAGGTTGAGTGCTTTATTTAACCTAACAGAAAAACACAACGTACTTTTATCCAATTCATTAACAATCATGAAAATCTCCTTGCCAGTGGGGCCTTCCTTCTCCAGGGATTTATAGTCTCTATAATTTATAGTGTCACTGTAGATAATCCTCCTCAGAACTTGACATTACTAGAGCCAACCAACCCTAGATTCTGCACAATTCATAGAAAATGAGAAAGGATAGGACTGAGAAACAATGGTAGTTCCATTCTTTTGTTTCCCTTTTATAATTGTTAAGCAACAGCAAAACTGCCACTTTCTATGTAAGGTCATTCCTAGTTCCCCTAGCTTGTGGTGCTCCTCTCCATTACCCTTTATTTACTTCATATATACATATATGTACATTTGTTGTGAGATACTTGAGGGCTGGGATTGTTTCATTTTTGTCATTGTATCCTCATTACATGTCACTTACTAAATGCTTGTATGATAGATTTAGATCTCTGAAAACTTGCACCTCTACGTTGGCCTGTCTTCATCTGGCATTGGTAATGCTAACATTTTAAAAACACATTTTTAATCACCAATTTAAAGCTCTTCTCATTAAAACATTTACCAGCACTCCTCAAAAAATAGCCTTAGTAACCAGTTGAAATGTTATTAAACTCCCCTTTCTTTAGACACCAGATCTTGGAGATGTGTGTGACCGAGCCCACAAGGCAAGAAGTAGGATGAAATAGGTTTGAAGAAACAGGCAAGCCCCCTAAAAGTAATCTAAGGAAGAGATCAAAAATGCTTTCCTATTTCTCTCTGCCCGAGTACTGAGATTTGCTTCAAGCAGTAGACTGATGTGGAGAGAATTTACTATTTAATCCTCCCCTCCCTTTTCATTTCAATAATACCAGTTCCCAAACACCAGGGCAGGCCATCACTATGTAATATTCCTTATGCCCCACTGTAAATCAAGGCAAATAGAGAGTATAATTTAGGGAGGTGGGAAAGTCTAGAGCTTGGAGTTCTCCAGGAGACAACTAACATTAGGAACAATGGACTCCTCCCCATCCTTGAGTCTGTATACAAATGCTTTCTGAGTCTACCATTCAAGGATGCTCTCACTTGTTCGGCTACCAAGTGCACTGGGTCTTAGGAAGACAGGTCTTGAAACAAGAAGTAAGATTCATATCTCTTTTGCATTTTGTTTCTTTTAACACTCTCAAATGCTTTTGCTTTTGTTTCAATAAGTCCTAATACAACCACTATTATTTTATAATTGGGAAACATTATTGGACGTGCCCAGGGTAAAAAACAAGTTGTGCTGGAAGAAGTATTTGTCTTCCTTGAGAAAGCAAATCTGAAATGGCTCCAATATTCACTTGCTAATCCCATATGGATAGAAATTGAATGAATTCGCCTGCAGGCATTTGCCCAACTTATCGCCTCACTTCTGTGGTTCTTCTAAATAATGTAACTTTAAACCATAGAATGTGCCTGTTTATTTTCCTAGTATGTGAACCAGGCACACTAAAGTGTGAATAAGAATATGTGTATAGTGTGGCAAGTGATCACTATCAATTACGTTCAAGCAGCTTTCACAAACCACAGCATTATAAAATTTAACTAGAAATCCAAATAGAAGAATAATCGCTATACTAATTTGAATATGATAATATTAATAACCACTTAGCATTGATAGAGTGCTTTAATGTTTGCCAAGTGAAGACCAAAGGTACTTTCAGTGAGGCTACAAAAGATGAGTTATATCATCTCCCTCCATGAAAGGATGAACATTAAACCCATAAAAACAAGAGATTAGTGACTTGTCTTATTCTTGTTCTTATCTTAACCCCATCATACATAAAGATGACAGTAAAACAGTGATGATTTTGTTATACTAATACTTTCAGTGAATCTAAAGAAGACAAGCTAATGTCCCAATATTCTTTTTTGATGACAAAAAGCTGTCACTTGATCCACCTGCACAAAACCCTGCCCAAGAAGTCAGCATGCATTTGTTAATTACTCAGCTATGGTTCAGGTATTTTTCTAAACACAGGAGATTTTAAGAAATGCACCCCTCCAAAAACAAATTAGTCATTGCCCTCAAGCAGTTCACATTTGAATGGTGGAGGCAAAACTCAAACAAGCACATGCATACAACCCTACCATTGTGATTGTCCAGATTTTACAAATGAAGAAACTGACATTCAAAGAGGTTGCCTGGATTGTCCAGTCACAAAGCTATTAAGTAGATGAAGCAAGATTTTAATCCAGTTCTTGTTGACTTATTTCAGTGCTCTATCCACTCTTTTGTTTGTATTAATATAGAAAGTATTGTTGCTACTTTTAATTGACAAATCCATCTCCAATTTTTCTTGTACATGTCAGTTCTAAAATATATGCTCTATTAAGATATGTTGGTACGTATAAGAGATATGGAAATTCAAATTATGATTATATTGGACATGAAGGCAGAAAATTGTCTTCACTTTTCTCCTGCCTCTTCTCCCTCTTGATTTTCCCATGGGAGATATGAGTATGAGAGACAGCCTTGTGTACTAAATGGAATACTGGATTTGAAGTCAGGAAGACTTTAGTTCAAATCCTGTATCTGAAGTGTACTCAGTATGGAACATTGGACAAATCATTTAAATTCTTCAGTTTCTTCATCTGTGAAATGGGAATAATATCTGTGGGAGCTACCTCATAGGGTTGTTAGGGGGCTGAAAAGAGAGTATCTATGAACTTATTTGCAAACTTTAAAGTATCATGAAAGTCTTAGTTCTTATGACTAAATTTACTTATGTTACTTGTTTTCTTTTCTTTTTCTTTTACAGAGCAAGAACCTAGAGGCATCTGTAATGACATCATATACAGGAAGATTCCTAAAGTGCCTATAAATAGTACTAAAAAGAGGTATACTATCCACATATGAATTAGGATTGACCCACCCTCAAGAGTGCATCTGCTCATCTCACCTTTATTCTGTGTCAAGCATGCCTGAAATTAGGTCATCCAGACCTCTTCACATAGCAACAAACTATTGCAATGCCAGGCATGGCAGCACACCTAAGGACTACTGCTGTGAATAATTTTTAGGGTCTAATCACATAGTATAATGAACTATTTATTTAGCAATAAATTAAACATTGTTCAATAAAGTAAAGCATAACATTCATAGCAACATCCTTAAGCAATATACATCTTTCTCTCTCTCTCTACATATATATATATATATATATATATGTGTGTGTGTGTGTGTGTGTATGTGCATATATATATATACATACATATATATATCTATATCTTAACACTCAGTATGTCCTATGGCACATAGAATATATCATTGTATTCAGTGGTATTCCCCAAAATACTTGTTTATACAATTAAGGGATTCCAGGCCAAGGTCTTCCCTAGCACAACACATCCTTAAAGGTAGCAGAAAATACCACACCATACACCCCAAGATCACGGTAAGAACAATCTCCTTAATCGATACCAAGTATCTAAGTAAAGTTCTCTTTCATGTTAACTCAAGTTTGACTTCCAAGGCTGACCACTCCCTACTTTTGCCTGGATTCACAGGTAGGCAGACTGCTCTGCTCCAAACTCTCCCAGCTCCTGCTCTGGGAAAACAGCTTCTGCCTCTGAGAAAACAAAGCTCAACAGAGCAACAACAATCCTGACACACCACCAGCACCATCATTTCATCTTAAAAATCCAGAAGCTCCATGATAACGGCTCAGTTCACTTTAACAGCTCTTAAAAGGGGCCAGCTAAGACTCTTTCCCATGGGCAGGTTTCCTCTCTACAGTTCTATTTGCTTTCAAAGTTCAGAGTTTAGTAAGTCTCTGCCATCAGAGGTCTTCTCTCTGTATTCTCTTCTTCTCAAATCTGACTCTCTTAATGTCTATCTTCTCAACAACAGTTCTCTTTATCTACTCAGTATCTGATTGGCTAGAGCCTACTTGCTCATGTCTGATTGGCTTTATTCAATCCAGAAAAACAGCAAATGATCCTACTATGCTTGCTGTTACAGTTGAGCAACATTTAGCCATTTTAGGAAAGTGGCTTACCCTTTAATTTTCTATCTCCTAAAAAGAACAATTGCTAACTTTTTACTATACTCTTGAAGATCTAAAACTACACATTTATAGTACAACCATTTAAATATAAAATAAACATATAGAAACTGTGCACATGCAAACACATATGTATAGTATAATGTATATGTATGCATGCATATAATACTCTTGCATATATATGCATGTATATAAACATGTACATACACATATGAAATTTGTCAAATGATTCTAACCAATTTCTAGATCACAGAATGTTTAATGATCATATTGGATAAGAATATATTATTCCAAAAATCCACAGAGAAGACTACGTGTGCCTCACTCATGTGGTGTGATTTGTTGCCGCCTTCTTTGAACTCTAGGTAATCCAGAACAAAAAAGATGTTAGCTTTATCAACCTTGCTGCATCAGCCAGGATGTCAAAATATCTATTATAAATCTTCATCTTCATCTTTTGTGATTAGATATTTAGACAAAATTCAATGCAAGATAATTCTTCACATCTATCTACCCTTTTTAATTGATGACAACAACTGAGGAGGAAAATTCCATCACCCCTTATCCATCAACATGCATAATTTAAGACTTCACAGACAACTTTTGCTATTAAATGTGTTAGCATTTTCGCAGTTTTACTACATGAAGTGTTTTTATAATGTTGATTAAGACAATTTATATTCACAAAACACTGGAATATTAACTTATACCTTCAAAGTAATCAGTATCAAGTATGAGAATTAATTACACTCTGTTTATTGGCTGACCCTGAATCCTTTAGTACAAAGTACATATTCATGAATGCTCATATTAGCCCAATCCATTTTACTAACCAGTGGACTAAATCTTATGGAATACATTTTTCTGTCATATGACTGTTGCTCCGTCTGCTTTCATTGGAAACTGTATGTGTATGACTGAGGGATAACCTTATACCTAATGCATTTCAACTTTCCGTTAAACTTTCTGCCCAAGTGCAGAGAGAACCTACTCAATCATCTTCATTCTATAGCATAATAGTTTGAGACAGTAAGGTTTGTCAGACCATGAATTCTCATATTCTTTGCATTATCTTTTTATTCTTTTGAGGTAGTGTGAGATAGTAGGGCTACTCTTAAAATCAAGAAGATTTACTTTCAAATCCCACCTTAGACACTGACTCCTGGACAAGGAACTTAACCTCTCTATGCCTCCATATACATACTCCTTTATAAAATGTAGAGATTGAATTCATTGGGCTCTAAGATCCTTTGCAATTTTAAATCAGCCTTATGATAGGAATGTTGTGCTCTATGAACAAAACAGAATTCAAGTAGCTCAAAAGAAACAGGAGATGTGCAAATTTAGAGAATCCACCCCAAATGTTCACATGGACTATTTGTGCTAGATCTGTGGTAGAACATTCTGAGCTCGTATTGGTCTGCTCAGCCATGGTCAGACACATGGTAACTTGACTCAAGCACAGTACTCTTCATTTTGGTCCTCTTTGAGAATGAAAGAAACAACCAATGACAGGATCACAAAATTGTAATGACAGTTTTATCTTCTACTTTTACATAAATCTCTTGGTCATGTGATTTTTTTTCCCTTTTTTGCTGGGAAGAACATTAGCATCCTTTGTTTTCTTCAGCAATCAGTTCAAGTGCTGTTTACTCCAAATCTCCCAGCTGCTAGTGCTTGTCTTCCAAATTACTTTATTTTGCATGTATTTTATATGCACTTCTTTATGGACATATCTCCCCCACCAGAATGAAATCTCCTTGAGGATAGATATTCTTTTGTTTTTGTCATTCTCATTGCCTAGAACAATGCCTAGTACGTAGTAGGTGAATAATTATTGATTGATGGATTAAGGATTGATTCATCAAAATTGTCTTAAATATCACAATTCCTAAACTAAATAACAAAAGTTGTGATTCCAAAAAACAAGACGAATATTGATTCTCCAGATTAATTTGAACCTCTGCTTTCCAAAGAGCTGTTTCTATTCAGCGTCTTGGCTTTTACTTTTGTTGGATGAGAGATCAGCTTATTTCCCTAAATGATCATCATGTATACTTTGTATAATGTCAAACATTCAACACTGATACTGGCAATAAGTGATACATGTGTGTTGAAAACACTTTACGATTGGCTTCTTCAACAGAATATGAAGGCTATGGCATTAATTGTTAAGTCAGACTTAGTTCAGTGGAAATTTTTAAAGAGTCAGCTGATTCAGGCATTGCTAGTCAAACCTCCAGGGAAAGAAACTTCTTAACTAGAGAGATCCAAAGGATCCAGATTGTGATAAAATAGGTCAGATGGAAAACAAACAGCATCCAATTTCACCATCTAGTACATCGTGCATGGTCCTTGTTTCTAACAGGATAAGTACTTTGGTTAAGGAAAGCTGGGAAAATCTGCCATAATACATTTATTAAAAAGGCTTCCTGCCAATGAACTAACACACACACACACACACACACACACACACACACACAAACAAACAATCTTTAATGGAGAAAAAATAAGCTACAATCCTCTGTTGAAGAGCTTTTGCACAGTCAGCTATAGTACTTGAAACAAAGTAAAATGTATTATACCCTAATAACCATTGGGATGCTAAGTACCTTTTAACTCTCTCTTTGCCACAAAAGTTTAGGCTATGTCTATATGATATGGAAATTGAGACATGTTGTAATATCTTGGATTATCCATGTCCCCAAATCATTTTTGCCATGACTAGAGCAAAAAGACCAGATCTTTCAACAGTACTTCAGAGGGATACAAACAACAGAATTTAGCCCATACCAAAAACATTAGAAAGTTCCCAGATTGCATTGTTTCCTTCCTGAATTTAAGGTCACATTCCAGGTGAGTACCCCAGGCTGCTACCCTCTCCTCCCAAGGTGGCCTTCTCAGCAACTTTCTCTTGGGACTTCCACACATCAAGGCTGATACACAATTCAATTGATTCTGTATTAAGAGTTGACTTGAGGCCAGGTTTCGTGTTACTTGTTCTGGACACAAAAAATTACTAGTTAAAATTCCACTGCGATAGACATATCACTGGGACAAAACTTTACTGGGGCACTTGAATGAACAGAACAGTTTTCTCTGTTTTTATTTTGTTTCATGTATAGATCAGTCTAAGAGAAAGTCAATATTAAACCCTTGGCTATAGAATTCAAGATATTATTTCTCCTCATAGGATTTTCTAGGATCTTTTTCTTACTAAATAAGGCATCAGCTTGGTAGGTCTTAAAACTATGGTCCAGTTTCCTTCCCCAAAAGAGTGTTGCTTATACATTTAAAAGAATTTTTCTCCATTATACTACTGTTTCCAAGACTTGCCCTTTCACCCAGAAAGGACATTATCCTTAGTCTCTCAGTGCTGAAGCTTTTTATTCTTTTCTTTGTATTTTCAATCATCATAAATGTGCTCCCCCCATAGATGTTTTGATGAAGAATATTTTTTGATATCAAGATTTCAAATATAAATTTAGGATTCTCCTATCTCTCCAGGATTCCAATGTAATGCATGAATATTTTATTGGGCAATAAACCAATTTATCTATGTTAATTTTGAGCAAAGACCAAGAAGGACAGTCATTATTGATGACAGCCATCCAAAGTAGTGAAGTTGTGCCTGGTTTTCTTCCTTCTTCCCCTCCAATACCTTTCCTCTAATTAAGTCCAAAATCCAGGCTCATTATCCAAAGTTCTATTTTTTCAAAATTACACTACTTTCTAAGAGTTTACATTACAGATGAGTTACTGAAGTGACCTAGTACTGAAGTTTTTCATTTCAGGAGTTCCCATCACTGATGAAAAGCACTGGCTTACCCTACCACCTCCAGTTTCCACAAAATAGGTGTAGATGCTAGCTGTTTATGATCTGCAGTCCTGCATACTTATGTGACAAATGGACCAAGGTCTTCCAAGACGTTAGGTTCAAAAGGATTGGGTTATTTTTACTTTCTTCAGTTCACTATTCTCCATCCACTGAATTCCTCTGAGGAAATCTAGTATAATCAGCATATAACTTGAAACTAGCTTGTCCCAAGTGTGGGTAAAGGAACTTCAGGTCATACCTAAGTACATAGTGTAATAAGGTAGCACATGAAAGTCAAGCATGGTACAACCCTTAGTTCACTCTATGGAAAATACAGAAGATAAAAATTATTCACAGAATCCCATAAAAGATAAAAACACAGAAGCTGATCAAATAATCAGCTTACTCCTTCCTGCCAGAAGAGAATTAAACTTTGTAGCTGCTATCATAACCCCATGTTGATATTTTGGTTAGCCTCTAGTCCTTCTGCAGAATTAATGATGATATGTGATAAACGATGATAAATAACTAGTATTTCTATATAATTTAAGATTTACAAATATTTCATTTTAGCTTCTCAACAATCCTGGGAGGTAGGAGCTACTACTTTCCTGAGTAAAAAAAACTGAGGCAGACAAGGTTCAATGAATTTCATGAGATCAGACATGCAGTAGGAGTCTAAGGTTGAATTTGAACTTAGTTTATCCTAACTCCCAATGCAGTGTTCTATCCACTGCACCACCTGTCTTAGTGAGTGCTCATGTGTGCGATCTCTCTCTCTCTCTCTCTCTCTCTCATATATATATATATATATATATGTATATATATATACATATATATTATACATATACATACATACATACATACATATATATGTGTGTGTGTGTGTGTGTGTGTGTGTGTGTGTGTATCCATAAATAATAGGAGTAGCTAACATTTATAGAGTGCTTACTATGTGCCAGGCACTACGCTAAGCATGTTACAATTATTTCACTTGAGTCCTATAGCACTCCAGCTGCTACTACTACCATTTTGAAGATGAAGAAACTGAGGCAAAGAGAAGTGATGTGACTTGTCCATAGTCACACAGCTAGTAAACATTAGAGGATGGATTTGAAATCAGGTCTTCCTGACTCCAGGTCCAGCATTCTATCTATTCACTGAACCTATGTCTGTCTGCCTGTCTGTCTATCTATCTATCTATCTATACACACACACATGCACCTCCCTACAGTATATAAGCACATACACATACAACAAATACACACACACACACATATATATACATACATGTGTATTTGTTGTATGTGTGTAAATATATCTACGTAATATATCATAATCCATATATACATATAGTCTTTGTTGCATAATTTCATCTTGTGGCTTGGCCTCTACCCAAAAAGAAAACACATTTTGAATCCCCTTCCATTGGATTTGCATTGTCTGAATAATTCACTGGCTTTATTTCTCAAATAGGATGCTGCTCAGGAACTGTACACATGATTATCTTTCTTCAAGTAGTTATTGGAATTCAGAGATCATTTTGTCTTTCTAGAGCAGGGGTTTCAACCTAGCACCCACAGACCTTATGGATAGATTTTAGGGGGACCTTGAACATGGATGGAAACATATGTTTATTTTCCCTGAACACTGATTCTAATTCAGCATTTCCATTAGCTATTTAAAATATCCTTCTGAGCTGCCCATGAACTTCACCAAACGAAGGGTTCTAGGACACAAAAAGGTTGAGAATTCTCACTCTAGAGTATCTATTTCCCAAACTCTTTCTTCCCCTAATCCAAACATATAGAATAATATAATAGATAGAATTATATCCTTCTCCTTTGGCTATGTGCATGTACAGGAAATCTCTCAATGCATCATCTGGTACCATCTTGACAAAAAAAGTACACTTTAGGAATATGTCCTCTGAGGTTGTATGCAAGCACATCTATAATTGTATTGTGCTTCTCCTATAAATTGCCATTTCTAAATCTTGGCTGAGGAGTAAAAATCTCCTTCCTTATCACCTTGTTGCATTTCATGAAAAAGAATAAAGTGCAGAAGTAAAGGAATCAAAAAGAGAAGGAAAGGTGACCTTTAATTATTCTAAGAAGGTCAACTTCTCCAAAAAAGATAAAGCCTCCCAATTTTCAACCAGTCACGCATCAGGAGTTCCCTGGGTCATCATAATAAGATTTCAGCCCACCCTTTATGGGAATGTGCCTCTCAGATGTCACCAGCAAAGCCTCTCCTCATCCTCACTAATCAATAATCTTAGGTTGATTGTGAAACTTGAAACAAAATGGTCTTCCATGATGCTCCTCCTCTCCCCACCACAAACACACACTTAAATATGTCAGTAGTACCTGACCATTTGGACTTTGATCAAAAGACTCATGCTTGGAGAAAAAGTCTTTACATACATAGGGAAGCTAGGTCAGGTCTGGAGTCAGAAAAACTTGAGGCCAAATCTGGCCTCAGATACTTACTAGCTGTGTAACCCTGAGTAAGTCACTTAATCCTCTTTGCCTCAGTTTCCTCATCTGTAAAATTAGCTGGAGAAGGAAATGACAAAACACTCCAGTACCTTTGCCAAGAAAACCTGAAAAGGGCTCACAAAGACTCAGACACAACTGAGCAACAACTATACATACATAAGCTTTAATCAGAATAGTGAAAATGGCAGCTCTTTATATTGGGTAACTACATACAAAGTCAAACAGCTTGGGTGATATTTTCCATATTGTTTACTTCCACAACAGAATAAGTGCCCATCTCCACTCTCTCAAGCAAGTTTTTAAAAACTGATTTAGAATATATATATATATGTTCATCCAATACTGGCAGAATCATGATTCTTTATATTCTATAGTGTAAGTCATAGCACTCTGTATGGTACAGAAGGAAGAGCTTGACTTTTATTGTCAGAGATCCTGAGTATAAATCTTGCCTCTGATAACTAGTCTGCTGGTATAGTGGGTTACTGTGATGGATGTGGAGTCGAGTAGTTCAGATCCTATATCAGATACTTCCTAATTTGGCAAATCATCTAATCTCTGTCATACTTAAGTTTTCTACTGTATATAATAAAGATAATATTAATATCTACCTCACAGGGCGGCTGTTGAAATCAAATGAGATAATATAAAATGCTTTTCAAACCTTGAAGCACTATATCAGTCAATAAATAATTATCAAGTGCATACTATGTACTGTGCTAAGCACTGGGATACAAAAAGAGGCACAAGACACAAAAAAGACAGTGCCTGTCTTCTGGGTTCTCACAATGTGATAGAGGAAACAATAAGCAATCAAATAGGCAGAAACAAGCTATAAATAGGAAAAAATAGGAAATAATTAATAGAGGTAAAATATTAGAATTAGAAAGTGTGGAGTAAAGCTTAAAATATAAATGTTAGTTATTATTAACCTCTTGTTGACTCATTTTCTTCATCTGTAAAATGATGGTGTCATAGGTCACTTCCAACTCTAAATTAATGAATTCTTCGGTGCTCTTAAGAATGAGTCACTTAATATGTGCTAAAGGACTTGAATCCCACCAAGATATCTCTTGACTGGAAAAAAACTCTCCTTCTTTTGCCCTTTCTTTATCATGCCAGATGTGAATGGTTTTTGTCCATTGAAAAAATTCAATGGGTAGCATTGTGCCATGGGTGTTTTTAAGTCTTGCAAATAGCAGGTAATGTCTATGACATTACTCAAGCTGCAATCTCTGTGAGAATTCAATGTTAATTCATCAGATTTCTGGTGAAACCTTTATGTAAGGAATTGTACATGGCTACATCTAAAAATTGAACGTAACTATTTTAAAGTTTTCTTCTTTCATGGAACCAAATCAAAATGGAGGATGCCTGAATTTGCTTTGACTATATTTCAACCAGTCACTTCCTAAACTACGTAGAAAATCAATGATTCCAGGAAACTTAAATAGGGGGAGTCACAAGGAACCTTAGTTCTAATTTAGAAACTCATTTTTTCATCATGGAAGCATCTGGAGTCAGAAAAAAACCCTCTGAGTTTTAATGGAATTGCTCTTAATTGATTTGCCTGTTTTTATTAATTTTTCACTACAAACTATTAAACCACAACTTTCCTCATGAGCAAAAGGGGATAAAAAAAGTCCAGACATGCTCTGTGAAGGCATAATCAGTCTATTCTTTATTTCTTGGACCACTGCTTTGTTAATTTTGAACATTCTAGGAATTTTCCAGAAACCCAACCTTCTAATTGATAACCACACCAGCCTCTGATTTAGCCTCCCCATTAGAATATATCAATTTTTCATGCACCCCAGGCCACCAGTATACTATTTTTAAAAAAGAATAGACATAATTAACAAGATGAGTTCATAGTTATATTATAAAATATGTCAACTATCAATTCTGAGCAAAGCCTTATACATTAATTACATTGCTCTGTAAAAAAAATCTTTTAGGTATGCTCTTGTTGGTCTCTTTGGAATATTTTAAAAGGTAAGTAAAGTAGACATTTTTAGAGTTTGCAGCATGAGCAGAACTCCAATCATGTAAGTTTTTACTGGATCTTAACTGACACTGATTTGAGAGGTTAGGGTCAGAGAGTTGGGGAGAAGGCTTGGGACATCTATGGGAAATACTCATGTCGTACTCTTAAACAGTCTGAAGTATATCTGATCCAAAAAGACAAGCAGAAAACAAGTCAGCACGCTAAAAATAGGAAAATCCAAACACACAGAAACAACAGAATCTGGCTCACTGGTAACTCTTTCTGACAACCAAATGATTGTGAAACTGTAAGACTGTCAACTCACTTCAAGGAACATCCATCACAAAAATTCCCTAAAAGTTACATAGATGTGTATGCCCTGATAAGAAAATGCCACTGAATCTCAGATATCCATTTTGAGTACCAAAGCAGTCTGCAAACAAGATTTCACTGAATTTTATTTTTGTGGATTTGATGAAATCATATTTTTATCTGTGACACAGTGGACAGAACTTGACAGAGAAAGAACTTGAGAGGCCTGAAATGTACTCTTGATTTCAACAGTAATTAGTTTCAATGCATATGTATTTAGGGAAAGGGAAGAAACATATGTTAATTGCCTGTTATATCAGGCACCATGTCAAGTGCTTTACAAATATCTCATTTATCCTCACAACTTTGTGATGCATGTACTATATTCTTATCCCCATTTTACAGTTGAGGAAACTAAGGCAGACAGAGGGTTAAGTAAGTAATTTGTCCAGGTTCACACAGCTAGTAATGGTTGGAGGCTAGATTGGAACTCCAGGGCTAGAACTCTATCCTCTTCGCTATCCAGCTCTATGTCAAAAACCTACAAAAATTTAGTTTGCAATTTCCCATTGAATGCTTCATGTGATGTTCTGTATTGTAACTTTCTCCTTGTTTTCTCACCCTTGTACTAGACTATAATTTCCTTGAGGGTAGGTACGTCTTATATAAACTTTGTGTCTCCTCTTGTCTCTAGAGTAGCGTTCCCTATATGGTAGGTGATTAAAAAATTGACCTTGTTGTTGGTTGAGCCAGTATGACTCTGTGCCTCCGATTGCCTCATTTAGATAATAGAGATTAAATCCATCCTATTTTGTAAAACAGTAGCATATGACATGATGTTTAGATATGACATGATCCTCATCATCATGGAATTTACATGAAAAGAAGGAATGCTAGCTGAGTTTCAAATAAAACTACATGTAAAAAACATAAAGGCAATGTAAAATTGCAAGATGATACAATAAAAATATAATAATTGCATTTAAAAGTTTCTCTCATCTCTTAATTGTACCATTCCTTTAGAACAAATTGGCCAGAACCTTTGGTATAAATTCAAATCAATGCAAATTATTGTTATTGACACTCCACATGCACCAAGATAGACAATTAGTGGGTAGTGAGTGTGAGGTATGAAAGTGGTGAGTGAGAAGTGTATTTCTATTCACTTTCCGAGCAACCTTTGCAAAATCACTTTACTTTTCAAAGTCTGAGTTTCTGCAGAACAGAGATAATACTTGCAAAATCTACTTCACAAAGTTGATGAGAAGACATATGAAAAACCATAGCATTGTATAAATGTGAGTGGTTATGTGTGAGTGTCATCTACATAATTACCTTGGCTATAGACTTCAAAATGTAGAAAAGGCACAAAGATTTTCTTTGAAAAAAAGAAAACAAGGTCCCATTCATGCTTTGCTTGATTTTCAGAAAAGTAAAATGTTATATTCTAGAAACTTTAATTTTATTCCTTTCTAGGATAGGACAGATGATCTGTAAGTATTTCTAAGAGCCACCTGTGTGAAAGGACTTTCATGATCTTTTAAGAATATACAGATAAAATATTTCACAGGTCCCTGGCCACAGACATGAAAGCAGGATGTCAATTCTATGAAGTGAATAGTAAATTTTTAAAGCCAGTCAGTTTTTCATCCACCACTTTCCCTCTCAAAAAGATATATCTATGAGTGGAAGCAACATGTACCATCTCATTGTCCTGGAATTTCTGGAAGCCAAAAACTTGTGTTCATTATGATGCCAAACTAACTTTATCTCCTTTTTTAATATATCATCTAGACTGATTTTATTGATCAAGGCAATGCCATAGACAAATCTGGGTTTCAGGAAAGTATTTGAAAAATTCTTTCATTATATACCAAATGGAGAAATGTGGTTTGGGTAGAAGGACTGGTAACCTTTTGTTTCCCTGAAAGATACGGCAATATGTGAAAAACTGAGTTAAAGTCCTAAGGGAATGAACCTATTTGCTCTAGCTGTAAAACATGTCAAAGTCTAGAGACTGGCCACCAGTTAAGAGTTAAGTCAGAAATCCAGGCCATGAATAAACTTACTGACACCTTTGTTTGCTTACTTTTTACCATATGCTAGGCTTGAAGTTACTGAGCCATGAGGACTCTTATTCAAACTCCCAATGAGCTATAGCAGCATTTCTAAGAGCCACCTGTGTGAGGGGACTTTCATGATCTTTTAAGAATATACAGATAAAATATTCCACAGGTCCCTGGCCACAGACATGAAAGCAGGATGTCAATTCTATGAAGTGAATAGTAAATTTTTAAAGCCAGTCAGTTTTTCATCCACCGCTTTCCCTCTCAAAAAGATATATCTATGAGTGGAAGCAACATGTACCATCTCATTGTCCTGGAATTTCTGGAAGCCAAAAACTGGTGCCTTGCTATCCATTCAAGTTGGAGATGCCACTTATTTTGTATATAAGAGGGAAGTGAGATCTTCTTTCTACATATCATGACATGACCTAGGGTCAAGGGTAGAGGCAGGATCAAGTCTCCCAGGTGAAGGGATTTGCCACCAGAGAGTAAGATGGATTATAGAGAGTATTACATACTTATATTTACTCCACCTCCATTTCAACACACACACACATTTAGCCTCTAGAAAATCAATAAATGTGTTCATGATAGAAAAGCTAACTAAACAAAGCAGAAGGAATGCTAAGAAGAGATGAGCATAGGTCTAATTGTACTTTTTTTCTTTTGAATGAATTGATTTCTTATGACAAAAGGAACATGCAGAAGTCAAAAACATACCTACTTAATTAACAAGATTTTTAAAATGTATTCCATAAATCCATAATGTGGTGGTTTTGAAACAAAATCAATGGAGACTGAAATTATAGTTTGCAAAAGAATGAGGCGATATCTTGATAATACCAAGAGTCAATCAGAAGTAACACTTTCCATTCCTAAAGTAAATAAGAAACTATTTTTAACTAGTATAACAAAATGAATATGAAACATGGCAGTGCCTTGGTTAATCTTAGCTCTCACACTAAGGCTCTGATTAAGACATTTCTTTCTCCTTTCAACTACCACCAACCTTCCTCTACTCACCTTGAGTCTGTCTTGGGACAATACAAACCTGGTTATGTATTTCCTTCCTCAAGGCCCTACTTTGAATGATACATATTTCATTAACTCTCCTGAAAGCTCTAACATTGCACAGCATGATCAAGAACAATCCCTGAGATGTCACTGGACCAGTGGAGATGCTCCTTGGCCAGGGAAGGAATAAAACAGATGAATGAGGGAGCAAGGGAGCAGTAGCCTCATGTGTCATTAGATGTATGTAATGATAACTAAGGCGAAGAGCAAATCTGTCTATAACAGAGGGCTTTGAGTCTTAAAATAAAAACCAACCCATTTTATGACCATCATTGTTTTACTACTTCTATTTCCATTGTTATTTTTTCTCATACTCAGTTAACAAGTTTTTATTAAATACTTACCATATGCCAAGCATTGCGATAAACTCTGGGCTTATAAATAAAAAAAACAAAACAATTTATACCAAATAAAGAACTTACAAAATATTAGGGAAGACAGTATGCACATAATTAACTATATATAGAAATCTTGTAAGATAAATACAAGGTAATTTTTCAAGCAAGGGCATAAGGAGCTAGGAGAATCATGAAAATCCATCTCCACATGAAAATCCATCTGACTTTTCCACTCATGCCCTATTTCTCCACTGGCCCTTCCCCATGAGAACCATAGTTTCCATCTCTGTAAGCACCCTAGATTTCCCTCTGAGATTACTCCAGTTTACTCTGCATATATCTTGCATATACATAATTGTTTGCATATTGTTTCCTACATTAGACAATGATTTTTGAGAGCAGGGATTGTGTTTTTGTCTTTTTTTGTATCCATAGCACTTCGCATAGTGTCTGGCACAGAGTTAACACTTCTTAAATGTTCCTTGACTGCTAATGGATTGTTGAATGACATCTAGTTCAAAATTTTCAAAAAACTGGTTGGTAATGCAGGTATGTAGCTCAAGAGAGATACTGGGATTGAATACAGGGATCTAGAAAATAGCAGCATAGAGATGGTAACTAAACCCATGAGAGATGATGATGTCACCAAGCAAGAAAGAAGAAAAAACAAGCATTTATTAAGGGTTTACCATGTACCAGATACTAGGGACAGAAATACAAGCAAAATAAAAATTGTCCCTGCCCTCAAAGAGCTTACATTTTAATGGAGGAAACAACTCATGAAAGGAAGAAGAAAACACTCTGTGTGGGGGCATGATTTTGAAGTCCACAGTGTCAGCAACAAAACTGGGTGGAGAATGAAGCTTAGTGTGTAACACAATGCAATGCAAAACCTTGCATTGGTTCCAGGTGTAGCAGGCTGCAGGATGTTCTACTATTTCACGGAAAGAAGGCCTTAGGTATTTTAGGGAAGTTCCAAGATGAATCAGGAGTAGAGAAGGCATACTTTGAAGTCAAGAGAGACAGTAACAGTCTCAGAAGGTGAAAGTATACAGAAAAAGAAAAGATAGCTAAGAACAAAACGATGAGGTACATTTACATACATACATACACACGTGTGTATGTTCATACACATACATATATACACACACAGTTGGGGGCTATAGCTTTTAATCCACCAAAAGAAGTTTAGGATTGTTTGGATAGGTAGGAGAACAGAGACAGAGAGAGACAGAGAGAGAGAGAGAAAGAAACACACACACACAGAGACAGAGAAAGAGACAGAGAGAGACACACACATAGACACAAAGAAAGAGAGAGAGGTGTCACAAAAATCCAGTGAGAAGAGCACCAAGGGGGATCAGGTGACCAACCTGTTTAATGCTATAGAAAGACAGGAAGGATGAAGGTCCAGAAAAGGCTATTACATTTGGCAATGAAATGATCATTGGTAACTTTGGAGGAGAGTTATTTTAGCTGAGCGATAAGATCAGAAACCAGACTACAAAGCCAGGACTCTCCCTATGATCCCAAACTACTTCTAAAATACTCCATTTTAAAAGAAATTATTACTACTTGTTTCAAGACAATCAAATCCAATTTCAGGCTTATTTTTCATTTTGTTCTGTATCCTGTAGATGTCAAGGAGGAGTTTCACAGCTACAGCTTTCACAGAGCTAGTGAGACAGCTGGTAGCAGAAGAAAGACTGTTGAGCCTGGAGTCAGGAAAAGCTGAGTTCAGGGCAACCTCAGTCACTTAGCAGGTGTGTTACTTTAGGCAAGTTACTGTATCTGCCTCAGATTTCTCAATGCTAAAATATGGATAATAGCAGCATTTGCCTCCCAGAGTTCTGAGAACTAAATGAGATAATATTTGTAAAGCACTTCGTTTAGTGTCTGGCACATAGGAAATGTTTCATAAATGCTTATTATTTTCCCCATGTCTCTCAGTGTATATCAGGTGTTGTTTTTTAAATCAAGCCTTTTTTATCTTAAGAGTTCCTTTGAATAAGAGTTTCAATCAGAGCCCCAGTACCTTTCTCTTATATACCACCAGCTCCCCAAATGTTCTGTTCAACAGGCTTATTTTCATTATCAGGTTGGTATGAGTGTGTGCGTGCGTGTGTGTGTGTGTGTGTGTGAATATTCAGTTGATTGTATTTTTAAAATTACTACTCAAAAACCAGGAAAACCTACTCTATTAAATTTCTTAAGGCATTAATATCTAGACAGCCCAAACTACAACCTTAGGAAGATCTTAGGAAGTTCAGGTACATCATGGGTCTTTGAATGTTTCCCTAAAACCAAGAAATCTAGAAAAGTACTCTGAATACCAGATTAGGGTTGATATCTAATTCAATTCTGTACCTTACTCGAAGCATAGTACATGAGGCATTTAAAATTTGGCAAATGAAATAATGAATGGATACATGTGACCGATCACACTTTACCTTGATATGTGTTACAAAATATAACAAAAGGGGAATTATAAATCATCTGACCAATGGACATAGTCAAATGAATCAGTCTATGATTCAGGCCAATATAGTTTGGTTGATCAGTTAAATAAACTGTTACTAGGCTGTCAATTGTAAGCTTTTGTTGGTGAGAAGAGGTACATGAAGAGGAGTACTTTTTGATTTTTAAAACTTGAGAAACTAAGAATGTTATCTGATTGGCACTAGAGGGTAGAAAGAGCTACAACAAATGGAAGCTGCAGAGTCTTCACAAGTTAATTTTCTATCAGGCAAAAATATAAAATTGCAGCACCCTGTAGTAATAATTTTACATATTTCAAATTTTTTCTCTGTGTCTTTCCATGGCCAGGAATGTTAGCGAGATAGTGGCCCCTTCTATGTACCATTAAAAGTACTTGAGCAATAAAATTGAATATACTTCTAGCATTTCTTACACTAGAAAAAAATCACATTCATTTGGTAGAATCTAGGCCATGAAGCTTAAATTGACATTTGCAAAGCTGACAAAATTCTAATCAACACTTTCATAAGATCTTAGATTTAAGAGGAAGAATTTAGAGGTTATTTAGTCTGACTTCACAGGGCCTGGCACAAAGGGAACCCTTAATAAATGCTTGACTTTTTGACTGACTTCTTCATTTTACAGATGAAGAAACAAACCCTGAGAGTCAAAAAAGACTTGGTAAACATCACACAGGTAGTAAATGGAACAACAGAGATCTGACTCCAAAATCTACGTGCTTTCTACTTCACCACCTTGTCCCCCACTTTTTTCATAGTCCAGACTATTTAAAGGCTTTAAATAATAAATAGTTACTGAATGGTTGATGGGTTCATGAATGTTGAATGAATTGTTGATTTACTATGGTAACATAGGCAAGGAAAGCTCTCATTGAAGTCTAAGCTTTGATTTCTTCCATGGGATGGTAGGGTAGCTTCATTTTCCAAAAGAAGGAAGTCAACTCCTAGCTGATGCAAAGTGCCACTTATATCAAGGGGACCCAAGACAAAGTAAGGTCTTCATTACAACTGGACAATTTTTGGTTCGACAACAACAACAACAGAAAACCTAAACCCATGAATGAAAGGCATTGTTAAATAGTATACCTCACCTTTGGCTCAGTAAGTTAATGAACATCTTCTATTACCTTGAGTCCCTAATTAACCTCAGTGGTAAAAATTTCCTAGCAAACTATTGTTGGTTGTAAAGGGAATCCCTCCTTCTGACACACACATATGTTAATGCACCATTGTAAAAGTTCAGGGTAGTTATTATTGAGTTGTCTCAGCCCCATTAATTATCCACTATACTGTATTTAGCTTCACTCTGGTAAATCTTTTTTAATTGCCCAGCCTCTATTTACAGTACATCTTTATTTAACATGTTCCTAAGTCTGTTTATGTTTATGCCTTTTCCAATAAACTCGTTAAATAGAGTTTTAACTGGTACTATCAGAATCTTTAATGAGAACTAAGCCCAAATTCACTTAAATACTTTCACTTTGTTCTTTTGCTAATAGAAAATGTCAAATTCTAGGCTGTCTGGATCTAAGTTTAATTATCTCATCTCTGCTCTGGCAAAGAGAATCCTGACCTTATATAACCCTGAAGCCAATGTGTGGCTGGAAGGAAAAGATCTTATTGGTGTAATTATCCCCATTTCTCTAAGATGGGACAGGATCTTCTGATAAACGAGATTTATTTTTTTTTGCCAGTCACGTGAAAAAACATTTGGAAATTATCTAGTTCTCTGGAGGAATTGTAGCCTACAGTGATGCCATTAAACAGAATAAAAACACAGAGAAGAAAAAACAGAAATATAACTAAATGTCAGTTGGTATGCACTTATAAAAACAATTCTGATCCATAAGTATCTGGCACATTGAGAAAAAGGAAGAGCACTCTTTCTGATTGGAAAATAGACATCTGGTATTGACCATACTAATGCTAAACATATCTAATCCTGGAAAGTTGAATTTAAAATATATGATAATCAGTCCTCCCTACCTGGCTAATGGTGGAGTGTTTGTAAAGTTGCTCTTTTGAAGTAAGCTGTACAGATTGAATTTGTAATTATATCACATAGCTTCGAATCTTACTGGTCTCAGTAAGAGATGTGACTGACAGTATTTTAGGCAGTATTTAGCCTTACGTGCTTAGAGTTCAATTCATAATTCATGAACATATGTAAGGGAGAGTTCCAATCTATATATTGTATGACTGCATACAGAAATAAGGCATAAATGCAGGTCAGTTGTCTTCTATCCACAGGGGAATGCAACATAATTAGCGTTCTTTGCTGCTACAAAATTTAGAATGGAAACATTTATTTTTGCCTCAGGGTGACAGAAGGAAATGACATATTAGGAATAATATTGATCCATAAACTATGTGTAAAAATGTGGGAAACTGATCCCTTGAGTTGCTTCATTGAAAATTAGCCCAGTCCAAGAAAAAGAATTGTTTCCCTATGGGGTATCTGGTAAAGCATAGAATTATTCAATAGTATATATAGCTAACAGATTAAAAAAAAAAGTATAGCAGAGTTGGAAGAGACCTCAGAGATTTTCATCTTCAAAGCTGAGGAGACTGAAGCCCATCAATGAAGTAAATGACTTGTCCACAGACTATGAAAACATTAAGGGAAGAACAGAGTCTCCTAATAGTCCAGGTTTCTTCCCACTGAAGCATGCTGTCTCTCTGCCCCAAGAAAACCCAGGCTGGTGCGTTCCCTCATGACTTGAATAAAATTCCATTGACTCAAGGATCAAACGGAACTCAAGCTGATCTGGTAGTTCAGTTTGAGATGGCAACAAAATGAGACACCAAGATAACCCAATAGTTAACAAAAGGAGGCTTACCTAGTCATAACAGGGAAAGGATACTGGGCAAAGATACAGCAGTGATTCAGTTGGTCATAGCTTCCCGGCTCTGCCATTGTATCGGCCAGAAACCTAATGGAGGAGCTGCTGACTCTTCCTATGATGCTTCTTTTACTTAATCCACCAGGAAGTGAACACCTTACTTTACTAAACCAATTAAATCTTGAGAAAGGACTCAATACTTTTAAAGGAAAAAAAATGGCCTCATGTGCACACGTGGGGAACTTGTGGAAGTTTGGATTCAGTCAAAGGCTCTCACTTGAGGACCTAAAGGGCCACATGTAACCTCAAGGTCATGGGTTCTCCACCCCGATTGGCCTTAGGATATTGTATCTACTGCTATCAGTTTATGCATTTAAAAAATGAAGAATCAGATCAGACAAACTTGAATGTACTTTTCCTAGATTTACATTCTGTTTGTCTGTGAAAAAGTATACCCTGATACCTAAAACTCATCAAAGTGACCACACCTACTGAAGACTTTGAGGAAACAAAGGTAATTTAGTAACAGTCAGTAGAAACATTTTAAAACACTGAACTGAACAATCACATCTCTACACACAGATGGGGATGGGGGGAGGGAAGGAGGAGCCCTAGCAACACAAGTGATGGCATAGCAACACCAGCTGTTGCACAAGAGGAAAATTTTAAAAATATTACTTTGAAAAACATGCATTTCTGGAAAAAGCTACAATTTTATTTATTGAGAAAGAAAATCAGATTGATAATATATCTATGTATATGCAGAATTTATGATGTATCATTCCATTATATCTTTGTTCCAAAATTCAGACACTGACACATTTAGTGGTATTATTGAACACTATTTTTCTCATTTGGAAGACAAATGCTATACTATTACATTAGAGCTGTGGCCATTCGATTTATTCTACAGGTGCAGCTATGTATTATGGGCCTATCATTCCACAAAATAAGACGAAATTCATATTATACATTAGTTATCATAATCCTTAAGTAAAATTGAGAATGTCTATATTCTTGGTCAAATATTCAATTCAATAGGTATTTGTTAAGAGTCTGCTAGATGCCAAGAATTGTGCTTGATGTTAGGGAAACAAATATAAAAATGAAACAGTGCCTATACCTGAGGAAGTTTTATTCTATTGGAGGACACACTAGGTAACACATATAAATATATAAAAATAAACACAATGTAATCTTTGGGGGGGTGGGTGGGAGGGAATGGTATATGAGCATCCCCTCGCTTAAGGAAAACCTATAACCATGTCTCTGACAGAGGCTTATCTTCCAAGTACAGATCTGCTATTTTTTCTACTCTCTTCCAATCTCATTTAGGTGGTGTAATGGATAGATTCTCTATGCCTAGAATCAGGAAGACCTGAATTCAAATCTGGCCCCAGACACTTAACTATATGACCCTGGGCAAGTCACTTAACCATTTTCTGCTTCAGTTTATCCAACTATAAAATGGTGAAAATAATAAGATTGTGGTGAAGATCTAATGAGATTAAATATGTGAAGTGTTTAGGATAGTGCCTGGGATGTAGACATCGTAATGAATGAGCGTTCCCTCTCCACATTCCCTTCTCTTCCAGTTATGGATGCTCAGTAATATACTAAATCAATCAATAAGTCTCTGTTAATCACTTACTATGTGCCAGACCCTGTGCTGTGTTCTGGGAATGTAAATACATTGAATGAAATAATGCCTTGCCACAAGGAACTTATATTTTAATGGGGTTAGAGACATTCTAAAGAGGGAAATTAAACTGAATATGAAACACCAGTGAAGTCAGGCACTATCACAGATGATTTTCCTCATATCCCTTGGCTTGGTTGAACTTCAATATCTTGGTAAGAAAGAAGAAAATCTGTATATTCCTGCACCTGACCAGCAGAGTCTTCACTTCCCAAGGACTACAATCGCCATTTTTCAGATGAGATACCATCAGCTCATTCTTCCATTCACTTCCTGGCTATTACAACCTGACTGTTTACGTCTTTCCTCTTCCTGGGTGCTCTTAGCCTAATTCTTTACTGATACATCATTTTCCATTATGGAAGTCTAGTGCTAGATTCATCTCTCCCATCATCCATTTCAGCAATCCAGTCTTTGAATAATGGAAAGGCACGCTGCAATACGAGAGCTCAAATCTGGAAGATTGGAATTTGGGTAATTTTTTTCTTATAGAATTTCATTTAGAAAATGAAACACTGACTAACTAATATACTCATTATCTGCAATGCTGAGTACATAATGTGTGTTAGTTAAAAGGAATATTTACATGACTTAACTTAATAACACACTTGCTCTGTACTAACATAGAGAATACTTGCTTTGAGCCAATTATGAAATGTCAGAAGTACCCAGGTATTTATTGACTTTATCAAGAGAAATAAAGTGCATTCATTTTTGCATTCTTCACTTATTTGGTAATTATTACTGTCTATCAATGAGACTATCCTACAAACGATCAATTATGTCAATATATGATCTATTTAAATTTTTTTCAACAAAATGTGTCCTTCAAGGCTCAGTTTAATATGATCTATTTAAATTTTTTTCAACAAAATGTGTCCTTCAAGGCTCAGCTGTGAAACTCTGCCTGACCACTCCAGCTGGATCTCTCCCTCCTCTCAGCTCTTTGTATCAATTTCTCATCTGTGATTTTAGTGCCATGATTGATTTGTTGGATTCCCTAGATTCCTGAGGGCTCCCCTGCTCAGGAATTGAATGACTACTCTCTTTCCTTGTCTGAATCTCCCATTCCTAACCACTGGTAACTTCACAAGCCAGGACCTTGATCACCTAGATTCTGACTTGTTTGCTCATCTTCCCCCCACCTCCCACCTTGCTTATGCTTATGTAGTATAAAACTTTTATCCCTAGTCTCCAAAATTCAAAATTCTAGATGGCTTTTCAGATCCTTGATGTTGCTTATCCTTCAAGCCCTCTTTTGGTTTGACTGCTTGACCATAGAAATTTTGTCAAATTCACAAACTTTGAAATTATGACCATGCTTCATTGAAAATTTTCCCAGGACATGGACCTGTTATGAATCCAAGTTCTTGCTGTTGTTTTTTTGTCACCTGAGACATTTATAACAAATACAGTCAAAATCTGGATTGCATAAAAGCTAAATGTAGCTTAGGATTTTTTTTTCAGTACACATAAACACTTCTTTTCCTTTTTTTCTTCTTTTTTATTTATTTATTTAACTTTTTACATTCATTTTCACAAAATTTTGGGTTCCAAAATTTTCTCCCCATTTCTCCCCTTCCCCCACCCCAGTACACTGAGTGTACTAATTTCCCCTATCACCAATCTGCCCTCTCTTCTATCATCCCTCCCTTCCCTTGTCCCTACCTTCTCTTTTGTCCTGTAGGGCCACACTTCTTTTTCAAGAGAACTCATTTGAAGCATATAGTCAAAGGTTGTATATATTTGGACCATTATATTACTTAGGCTTTTTAATTTTTTTTAAAGATTTTGGTTGTAAAAATTAGTTCTCTTTTTTTGACATATTTATGGGAAAACATTCTCCATTTGGGCTTTGCCAGAAGCTAATCATTGAGCTCAGGAACAATCATTCTTAAAGGATGTAACTACATTCTTAAGTGAAAGTATGACTTAAATAACAATTTTTCCTCTTCACTCGTTTCTCATGGATGCTCACTATTAAGTGGTTAGATATTGCTTTTCTTGAATATATAATTGTCTATATTGTGTTATTTTTGAGTGGCAATAACTAATATTTGTGCTTTATTTTTTGCTAATAAAGATATGAAGACCCCAACTCAGTATAGGTCTTTTTTCCTTCTTCCTAATGTCAGGAGAGATTAAAAAAATTTCTCCAGTTACAACTCCTGCTAACTGACAATATGCTTTTATTTGAAAGATTGAACACCCAGGTATATATGTCTGATTGACCAATAACAAGAGTTTATTGTTGTAAATAAAAAAGCTTTTGACTTCATATAACTTGCAGTGAATTAAGGAGTGCAAAAGTGACCAAACCACAAACATCTAGAGCTACAAATTACCTTACATATCTATCATCTATTATGTCCAAATCTCTTTTCTTCAAGTGAAAAAACTGAGGCCAAGAGTGGAAAAGTGATATTGCCCAAAGTTACATATCTGGTTAGTAAAAAATCCAAAACTAGAAATCAAGTCTCCTGGTTTCCAGTTCGGTGCCATTTCTGCTACACCAGGCTCTTTTTTAACTTTTGAAACTTTTTTTTTCATTTCTAATTTTCCCACTGATATTGTCAGTATAAAGTCACTTGAGGCCAGAAACCAGTGTTTTCACTTTCCCAATACAATTGTCACCCAGTTTCTGATGGCAAACTGTTTACAGGCTGCAGAACAGGAAAAGTGAAAAATTCAGAGAAACATCTGGAGTCTATTTATGGTGATTATATGAGCCACGGAAAGAGAAGATCAATTGATTTTTCAAAGCTCACAGATGGAATTTCCCATAATGGAATTTTAGAAAGTTTTTTTCTTGTTTTTAAACAAAATGTACTTTTTTATACAGTTCAACTAATGCTTTTCTGACATTTTTAGAATATCTTTCACTGAAGGTAGATCTTTTTGAATTACTAAAGCACATCAGATATATTGTTAATCGCATTATCCTTTTGACCAACCATCACCCACCCACTACTGCATTCTGTAAATAATTCATAATAATGTTGACTTAAGGTGTATAAATATTATCTCAATTTATCTTAAGAACAATTCTGAGAAGCAGGTGTTCTTATAATCCACATTTTACAGATGAGAAAACTGAGACAGGCAGAGTTTAAGTGACTTGCCCAGGATCTCTCATCTAGCAAGTGTTTAAAGTGGGATTTTAACTCAAGAATTTCTTATTCTGAGTCTAATTTTCCATTCACTGAGCCACATGCTTGTTTCTAGTGAAAATAGCTAGCATTTATACAGTGCTTTAAGCTTTGGAAAAGGTTTTGTACATATCTAATTTAAAAAAGGATCCCTCTTTATCAAAATGGAATGAGAATCTTGGCTAGTAAATCCTTCCAGAACATCTGGAAATGGATTGATTTTTCTTCCAACAATTGATTTCTGGTAGCCTAGAAAAGCTAACTACTCCCACACAGAAAATGTCAATACAATGCTTTATTCTTACACCAGAATATAATACATCCTAAACTGGCACGAGGAACCTGTAGGCTTTATCCAAAGTCCTCAGTCCTTGAATTCAAACCTGGGTTTGAATTCTGCCTCTGACACTTGCTCCATGATCATGGACAAGTCTTTTAACCAGTCTGTTCTTCAATTTCTTCATCAGCAAAATGAAAAGTTACAACAATAACCAAGATAGTCAGTTCAATGTCATTGTGAAATTGAAATTAAATAATATATTAAAACACTTTGAAAATTCTAAAGCTTCATACAAATACCAATTACTATGACTTGAAAACTATTCTTGCTGTCTATCCTGTGCTACTCATCACTGGTAGCTTTCAGTCGTTGTAACACATGTGAGATGATAGATAAAATACCTATGCAGCATAAGACTGAGATTTGCCTGGCCATAAGATATATGCATGTATAAAAATGACACTGCTTATTAAGACCCTAGACAAGTTACGTCCTACATGGCCACCTAACTTAACTATTCTTAAGTCACTTCTGTCAGTCATTCATTATTTATTACCTACTGTATGCTAGGGCAGCTAAGTGGCACAGTAGGTAGAATGCAGGTCCTATCAAGAAGACCTGAGATCAAATCCGATCTCAGATACTTACTAGCTGTGTGACCCTAGGCGAGTCACTTGATCCTATTTACCTCAGTTCCTCATCTGTAAAGTGAACAGGAAAAGTAAATGGCAAACCATTCCAATATCTTTGCCAAGAAAATCCCAAAATGGGGTCATGAAAAAATGGGCACAACTGAAATGACTCAACAACAAATGTATGCTAGACACTATACTAAGTCCTGGAACATGTCTGAATGCAACTCTTTTCTTTGAGAAGAATACTATCTGACCACAGTTCCCTAAGAGCTGCAATTTAATTAGCAGCTGATTGAATCAATGACCACATAACTTAGGACTAGCTTTTAATTTCATAGGAAGTTTTGTCTAGACAAGAGCATCATCACTGATACAAATAATCACTCTTTAAGTGTGCTTATTATTGCTTCTGTTTATGGTTAGAGGCAGTACAAGGGTATATTCCCTAATGTTAGAAAACTGAGAAAATGATAAAATTAGCTGTGAGGTACACATTTTATAATTAATAGAAGTACATAATTTTATTTAAGATTATTTCTTTTTTAAATTTAGGATGATTATACTGCCTAAACTATTTAAATATGAAAACTGATATGGGAATTATTTTTTTAAGTTAGGTTAACAAATATTCATAGTAGCTTATGTATTTATCCTTACTATCAATGGTCCCCATTAGAATATAAGCTCCTTGAAGTTGGGGACAGCTTTTTGTTTTTGTGTCCAAAGCACTTAGCACAGTGCCTAGAATTTAGCATGAACTTTAAAAATTCTTGTTGACTAACTTTCAAAGGGCTAATTTCACCACTTATGGAACCATCATATAAAGCTCAGGTGTATTTTTACAAATCTAAAGCTGATGTACAGTGACTCTAAGGAAAGCAATAAAGATGGTAATTCATCTACTGTAAATGCTAGACATGTATAAATGTACCAAAGTGAATCATTCATCATCCCACAAATACATGACATACTTTCTCACCTCCCTCCATGCCTTTGCTCATGCTCTTTCTTCTCTATGCCTGAATTACCTTCATCTTTTAGGAAGTTGATAACTCTACCTACTGACAACCTACTCATCCAAAGTTCATAAAAATGCAACAATTTTCTGTGATAAAAGGTCCATATCTTGGATATCCAAGATCATTCAAATCTATAAGACTAAGAGTCACTCCCTGTTAAGTAAATGGTCAAAGGATATGACTAGGCTATTTTCAAAGGAAGAAGCCTGAGCTATCAGCAGTCCTATGAAAAATGCTTTAAATCACTAATAATTATATAAATGCAAATTAAAGTAATTTTGAGGTTCTACCACATACTTACCAGACTGACAAAGATGACAAAAGAGAAAAGTGATAAATGTTGCAGGTGCTGTGGGAAAACGGGTACTTAAATGCACTCTGGATATAGTTATAAATTACTCTAGCCATTTTTCAAGAGCATTTTGAAACTATGTTGAGAAAATTAATAAACTGAGTATACCTTTTCTCCCAGAAATTCTATTTATTAGGCATGTACTCCCAAAGAAACCAAAGAAAGGAAAAGGATATATATGTACAAAATATTGCTTGCAGCTCTTTTATCATTTTGCAAATACTGGAAACACTAGGAAAGTTCTGCCTGTTTGGAAATGGTTTTTCAATTATACCAAATTTTGTTTTAAGAATGAAATGGAAAGGTATTGTGCAATAAGAAAAGATAAAGTGGACAATTTCAATGGAAATTGTGATGATCTCTATAAGTCAATAAAGAGCAAGGTGAAAACTAGTAGAAACAATCTGCACAAAGTTAATGTTATAGAAGAAAACAACTTTTCTGGACTTTAGAACACTGGTCAATGCAAGGATAAAGCGGAAGACCAAAAGGATGAAGATGAAACATGCCAATTACCTCATGACAAAGAGTTGAAATGCTGAAAGAGGCAGACATGACTGATGTGGGAATTTGTTTTGCTATACTATGAAGCTATTTATTGAGGACTTTCTTTTTATTTTTTTTCTTATTTGCTCAGTGAGAAGATAGTGGGAGGTATAGATTAAATTGCAAAATGCTTTTTAATTAAAAATAAAGTAAAATTATCAAGTTGGAAAAAATACAATGTGAAATCAAGAATGAGAATTCAGATCAGTCTACTGTTTTCTCTGCCATAGTGCCTCTCTGCATTAATCACTCTCTAAAAGGAAACTTTCACAAGCTGCTTCACTAGCAGTCTGCTACTGATCTTCCAAGTTGGGACAATCTCCACATTGTTTTATAGTTGGAAAGAACCAAAAGGGACCATGTAGTTGTTTACTGCTGCCACACACATTTGGGCCTTGTTTATTTTAGTAATTTTTTCTCTACCTCACCTTAAAGTGAGTAGACACCAAAATTTACCATGTAGTATCTGGTTGTGTATTTAGACATTCACATATTAGGAAGGGAAGATTGCAAAAAATGTTACTTCATAGTTTCCCCAGGTAGAATGCATTATTTATCAATTTTTGCCAGGAGGCAAAAGACAGAAATGCAGATGTGGGCATTCAGGTGCAACTGTCCTGATGAGACCCAACTCCTTGTAATATTTAACCCCAATTATGAAAAAAATGTTGGTAATTCCAGAAAACCTAGGTAGATTTAAGAGTTTTTTTTCCAATTTTCTACTTATTTGCTTTAATTTCCTGAATCATTTTGATTAGCATTCTAAGAGAACTGATGGATAACAAGGCTAACCAATCTTTCCTGGAGAAGAAAGAATTATATCTTTGGCAATATCTACAAAAACATATAGTCATGCCATTGTCATGGTCATTTTAGAAGGGTCATCCATCATTTTGCTGTTTTCCACTGGGCTATAAACCAGTCATTCTTGAGTTGGAGACCTCCATTGGCAAAAATGCAGAAATATAATCCAGGTGTAGGCAATTGCAGGAAATATTTCCCCATTGTGAATTACTGTGCACTAATTTTATAAGAATCAAACAGACAATATTATAATGCTTGTGTATCCATTTAAATTTCTCTTGAATGACAATATTAAAATATCTGTCTGTATATACTTAGGACTACATCAAGGGAACTACAAAGATGAAATAAAGGAAGACCTGGAAGACCAAATAAAATCTTCATTTCAACATTTATGTGGATAATACTGTTTTATATTTGGGAACTATTCAAAGCTTTCATTTCTTCTCTTATTTCATCTTTTTTAGTCTAAAGTTTGAAATAATTACAAAAAAGAATTAAGTCAATTTTAATCCTTCATCCTTATTTTCACAAGCTCTCTTTAACCTCTAAAAGAAGAAAACAGATGTATTTATGAGATTACATCAAACTGTTCCATGAAAAGAGATTGATTCTATTTTCTTATAGTGGTAATATTATTCAGAAGCACAAACTTAGATTTTTCTCTCCACAAAAGTAGAAAATACATAATGGACAATTAAGGAATTAATACTCAAGCATCAATAAGAGTTAGAAGCAAATAACTGAGCACATGTACTTTAGGCAAGAAATCCAGAATTCACAGATATTCCTCAAACAGAAAGCAAATAACATATAGATATTTAAGAATACTAAGTATTAGCAGCTTTTATATTTATCAGTTTCTGACAAGATTTTGCCACTCTCATGGATAATAGTCTGGATGATAGATATGTTCCTTCTGTCTCATGAGGAAAACAATGTATTTGTAGTTCAACTAGGTTAAAGCAATTGAAACCCTTTGCATCAGTGATACTGGAACAGGTAGGTATAGTACTCAGGATCCCCACATCATTTACACAAACAGTCCCTGAAAGAGCCAGTCCTGAGAAGCTGACATAAAAGTATGGGGAGCTGTAGAGTTACATGGGGTTTTACATATCTGTCAGCTAAAACTGAAATACCAAGCCTACCATTTGGAGAAATTACATAGATTTGTGATCCTCCTGGGAAGACTCTATATCCATAAACCAGTGAAGAGATTATAAAGAGGAACAACTGCATGTTTCCAAATAAACGGTCTGATCCCTCATTCTACTTAGTGCAAGATCAAGTATATGGCAGCTGAGTTTGGTAGAAAAAAAAAACAATATTAGAAATCTAGCTATTGGGCCCTAGCCCTGGACCTACAACTAATTACTGTTAGGACCTTGGGGAAGCCAAACATTTTCTGCTCCTCAGTCCCTACATGTAAAAAGTGGGGATAACAGCAATTTCTCTCCTTGCTTCACAGAGTTGTGAGGATCAAGTGGCATATAAATATGACTAAATATCGAATATAGCGGATAGAATGGCATAGAATTATTCTGGATAACTAGTTGCTCCAAATATCAAGGAAGCAAAGCCTAACTTTTCCCACTGATAATCTAAAAATGAATTTTAAATTCAAAGAAGAAGGCCAACATTTTATTTTCTATGCAATATCATTTAAAACATAATATTGTTACTTGATTCTTTTGGGAAGATAGTTCTTATATCAGTCTATTGACACACTCATACCAGAAGGCACCTTTAAAATCATAAGGTGTTCTATTAATGGAAGAGAGATGCTTGAGGCAGATATGAAATGAAAATTTGGCCTCAGACCTAGCCAGTTCCTTTAAAATAAGCTACCATTTTAACTCCTTCAGGAGGCTTTGTGGAAGGGAAGACAAGTGTACAAGAAATACCCACTTAACAGAAAGACAGGTGGCACTAATCTTTCATGATACGTGTATAGCCCAGTGGAGAGCTAATGCACCATCAATAATAATTTTTCCCCTGACTTGTCTATGGGTTATCTTTCCTTTCTTGAGTTTTCTACACTTTCCTAGGCATTTTCTTCTGTGCCCAGAGCTACTTTCTAATGACTTGGGATCATGTTATTATTCATTCTAGTGAAAATTTTCTTGGCCAAATTTGTGGCATAGACTAACCAGAGGACATCATGGAAATACATCATGGAAAAGGGACTTTAAGCTAACCAGAGACACCCAGAAGTACAAAGTGGAATGAAAAAAAGTTTTCTTTTTTTTTTTTCTTTAAAATTCCCAATAAAGTCAACTGATCCTTCCTTGAAAGTTTCTTATGACAGAAAACTCACCAACCTATTTTTCTTCTTTCACCAAAGGTTGAACATTCTAATTTTAAGCAATTCTAATTATAGATTTTAAAGAATGTTCTCCCCTCCAGGGTGAAGAAAAATAAAAAGAATCTCTCTTCCACATAACAGATCTTTAAATATTTGAAGATGTCTTTTGTTTCTCCTCTATCATCAATCTTCCCCAAATTAGCTGAACTTTTCCAAGCCATCCTTTGGTAGCAGTCTCCTTTTGGGTTCCTCTTACCATTATAGTTACCTTCCTGTGAAAGTACTCTAGCTCCTTAATCCTTCTTAAAATGTGCTGACCAAAACTGGACACACAACAGATGTGAACTAGTTAGGAAAGAATAAAGAAGAACCTATCATCAATACTATATCTTCATGTCTTAGTTCTATAGCAACCTGTGATTCAACACAATTCCTATTAATTATGAAGGACTTAACGCTTACCAATGTCAGTGTTAGGAATCACTGAGGAGATAATGTAAGCAAGATAACCATTATTCTCACCTGCCTTCATTGTTTGAAACATGTGATATAAAAATTCAAGGTATTATGGTGACAATGAACAAATATCAATTATTTCCCCACTATATCTGTTATAAGATGGCTAGCATGATAGACCATCTGAAGGAAAAGTGGAAGCATTAAGTGTGCCACTTTTGCTCCTAACTATGACTAAAGTTTCTGGTGTAGATTTGAAAATTGTATACCAATGGGTTTTCTGTAAACCTGAGGTGCATTGAACTTAGTTTAAAAAGATATGAAGATTAAAAAATCTTGCAGTTTTAAAAAGGGGCATCAAGAATTTACTGTTTGAAACATGGTTTGAAAGAAGGTAAAATATCCTTATGTAATAAGGATACAATTGAACTAGAAGTTGGGTTTTTTTTGTTGTTTTTTTAGTTTACAAAAGGTAAATTAAAAAGTCTGTCCTATTTATAGGAGTTCTTAGGGTAGGGTAGGGGAAGGCAGGAATAATTAGTACATAACTTTTGTTAACAGTATTTCTATTTACATAGAATTATTAATTCTAAAATATTAATATTCCTGTTTATATCCTGTTGCATTACAAACATTATATACAGTAGAGCAAAGTAAACTATTTGGCAAACAATAAAGTTTCCATTATATTGTTCCTTCATTTAACATTTTTGTGTGTGTATCAAGCTTAATTTTTAAACATTTAGATCAAAGTCAAAGAGCAATTTTCTTTCTTAATACATGATTTCAAAACTTGTTCTCATGGGAAACATTATAGAAAAGTTTTGTTGTAATGTCAAAAACATTAAAGTTTATACAATATTTTTTATGTTATACTTTACATTTTGTTTACAGTAAATAATTTCCTTTTCTAAAAAAATATAGAAAACTCTGAGTAAATGGCAAAAATACATTTTTAAAACTAGAAAAATACAGACTAGATAGAATTAGTATAAATCTTACAAAGAGGTGTTTATTAATTCCAGTGGCTCCCTATCACCTCCAGGATCAAATACAAAATTCTGTCTGGTATCCAAAGACTTTTACAACCTGGTTCCTGGTCCCTATGTTTCCCTTCTTATACTTTACTCTCCCTTATTGTACTCTGAGATTCAATCACACTGGCCCCCTTACTATTCCTTGCACAAGATACTTCATGTCCATATTCCAAGCATTTGGAATGTCTGTCTGTCTCCCCTGCCTAGAATATTTCTTGCCATCCAGTCTCTACCTCCTGGCTTTCTTCAAATTCCAGCTAAAACCATATTTTTATAAGAAGCCTTTGCTGATATACCTTAATGCTAATGCCTTGTCTCTGTTAATTATTTTCAGTTTATCCTTTCTTTTTTTATGTTGTCTCCTTCATTAGACCATAAGCTCCTTGAGAGCAGGGACTGGCTTTTGCTATTTATTTATCCCTAGCATTTAGCACTGTGCCTACCATGTATCAGATGTTCAACAAATGCTTATTGACTGACTAACTAAAAGAGAGATTACTGTCAATGAGTCACCTGTAAAAATATTTCTCAACTTGGTCCATAGCTGACTGAATTCTACCCCCTAATAAATGTTTGAAATTAGAAAAAAAGGAACAAGAAGGAAGAATGTTATTTTTTTCATTCATTAACAGAGTTCTTTCGTAGTCATAATTGCTATGGCAGAAAAAGTTCACTTTCATTATTTCAAATAGCTCTTTCCCAGGATCACCCTATGCAACATTAAAAACCACCATTAATTTCCCATTAGTAAGCTCTAATTAAAATGAATATGTATCACTGCTTACAGCAATTGCATCTGTAAGAAATGCATAAATATGAATCTTGACTAGAATATTCCAAATGACAATTTCCAGCCAAATCAGCATTTTGATATCATTTCAGAGAGCTTTTTCCCCCCAACAGCTTTCAGAATTTTCCCAGTCTCTGAAAATTGCTAGAATTTTATGAAAACACTTACAATAGAAAGTTAGCAAGCTAGCTAAAATCTATTTTATCGATCAGAGAAAGTAGCATTCTAAAATATGAATAATGACCTCATGTGCTTTGGCCCCTTGGGTACTGTTGTGTATTTCTAGTTTAGGGCTTCTGAACCACAGCTCTAAGAGTGAATGGGATTCTTATTACTTTAAAGAATTAGGCTATTGTGAAATCCTCTAGCTAATAGTACAATCTTAATAAAATAAATACTATTTCATTAAAACTAGTAAAAATAATGTATGTTTCCCAAAGTTTTAGTTTAACCCTCCAAAGTACGGGAAAATATGTAATTTGGGGAATGTTTCCTTGTATGCAGTTTTTCCCTTGTTCCTCTCCACTAGATAGCATACAAAAAAGACAATGAATTGGAAAATGAGGATTTGTAAAGTGCAAAAGAAGGTAACTGACTTTTGAATGTGGTCATAACAGGCTATCCTAATTATCTCTAATTATCAGCCACACTTTATGGAAAATGTTAAGGTGGGCCAGCTGTTGGGTTACTTCATCTAGTCAGTTTTCCTGAAAAAGTGGCAGCAACATAAGAAATTAAATCCACCAACAGCTTTAACTCCTAGAAAATCATAAATTCTCTTGGCATGCACTGAGGTTTCCAAGAAAAAAAAAAGGGTTATATGAAGTTTAGCAAGAGGATTAAATTATCAGCATTGCCATTCCAATGAGATAAACTATATAGCCACGGCATGATATGACAGTTACAGCTTTTCATCTCCACCTCCACCTCCTCCTTCCTACTACCATTTGCATGAGTTGGGGGATGGTGAAACTTTGATATTTAAAAGTCTTTTTATTTTTCCTTCTTATGCATCAGGAGAAACTATATACCCATTTTCATTTGGAAAAGTTTATTTAAGTACAAAAATGATCAAAACAACTACAAAGTTTCACAAAAGATCTTTACAGAAAGCTGCCTTCTAAGAAGAAGAAGAATTCTATTTCATGTCATTATTTTGTCAAGTGCTTGAAGCATTACTACACATCTAAAAAGAAAATATGGTGTGGAATATTAAAGATAACTGAACAAAAGTAGTTTGCAAAAATTGTCTAAATTTTGAAAAAAAGCTGTCAGTTCAAATTTTTAAAATATCTGCTACTGTTATTTTAATTATCACTAAATGTTTGTATTACTCATTCCAAGGTAAACACTATAGATGCTTCGTGTTGAATTTGATGCTACATAAACATGAAAAATAATTCAAAGAAATAAATCAGTGCAACATTTAAATCCATTGGAGATAAGACTTTCATGTTCAAGAGCGATGTTTTAAAAAATTATGAGGCATTCAAATTGTGGGGATATCAAAATTCAAGTTATCTTATGTTACTGCATTGCCTAAATACTTTTAAAACAAAACTCTGGGACTTCTGGAAAGAAATCATTCTTAATCCTGTTATGCTTGTCTCTATAGAAGCCCTTGCATACTAGGAAACCTAGTAGAGGACCAGACTGATCATTTTCTTAATTGCAAGCAGTGGTATTCAATGAAAGGATTCAGAAAACTCAGATAATACTTCAGCTCCACAGAGTCTAAAAGTTTCTTCCACATGGCCTTTCTCTATTCAGTTACCACATTTGCAGTTCTTATACCACAAGGAATGAGAGTTTTAACAGAATATTGGTGTAGTAAAGTACAGAAACATGTCTCCTACCTAAACATACTATCTAAGAAGTTCTCTATATTTACTCATGGCACAGTTACAAAGACCTGCACTATCCATTCAGTAGGAAGATTTGAGAAGTTTCAGAGTACTAACATCTTTATTCACATTCTTTCATATATATGGAATTCAACATAGTGTAAAATGTTGCTCTTAAGTACTTCTAAAATACTTTTAAAAAAGAAAATCACCCAAAATAATCACTTTTCAAACTATATCCAAATCTATGAAATAACTGGACTCTTTCACCTAACAAGTTCAGGTTAGTATTTCCATTTAAATATTTAAGTAATCAGTATGTAAGAAGATTGTTATCTGATCTGCTTCATGTTAACAGAGTAAAACCACCGACTAGATGCCAAAGAGTATTACCACATATACAGGCATTGCCTTTCTCTTTATGTGTTTTTAATCAGTTTAGAAATCAAGTATGATGGCGGAGAAACTGATGAACAAAAGAAGTGATCCTGAGTCCATATAACATACACTTTAAGGGTAGTCATTTACATCAACCTATGGCAAAAAAGGAGTATCACTCTAAGAGCTCAATATTCACATGCAAAGACAACTCAACTAACTGTGTATCTGCCAGGTACTTTCCTTTTGAATCTAGTGTTGTCACGGGAAGAATGCTGAAAACCTGAGCGCTTGTGATGGATGATCAATCACATCTAACTAGAAATAGAAATTTTCTGGAGGAACAAAAGAATACAATTGCCCGTGTAGCACTCCCAAATCTAACAAGTTCTACATTAAAAATATATTTAAAAGCTTCTCAGTGGAGCCCCTCCCACTCACCAAAGCATTATCCGTTAAAAAAAAAAAAGGTGGAGAAGACTGTAGCAAGTAAAAAAAAAAACTAGAAGAGGAGAGTAAGAAAGGGTGGGGTAATCGACGCCAGTTTTCCCGTTTTCTATTCCTTTCCCAAGGTAATAGCTTCAAATTAAAAAAAAAAAATAATCGTCATACTCTGCAAGTGTCCGGAGTACCTAAGAAAGTGTGACTTAGACAATATCACCACAAACTATAACAGTGCAAAAACGAAAGTGGGTGGTCGTGTAATACTGGCAGCAAGCCTCTCGCTTTCCCTCCACCCCTGATACAGTACCTCCAGATTTGCCCGAGCTGCAAGATGTGGATGAGTGACTGCAGGAGCCAGATGCAGAATGAACAGGAAGCAGACCTGTTCTTGCCGCTGGCCCGGGTGGCACTGCTGCTGTTGCTGCTGTTGGTGGTGGTGGTATAGCTCTTGCTGGCATTTGAAGCTTGCCTTTGCGGTGTTGAAGGACGAGCATCTCCTTCTCCGACTGCAGACCCACCGCTGACCACCGTCTTGCATTCGGCTGCTGGCTGTGGGCAGCTGGAGGAAGAGGAACCAGGGGCAGCTGCCGCAGCTGAGGCGCTCGTGGAGCTGTCCTCGGTACTGAAATCGTGCACGAACCAGCGGAAGCTGAACACCTGCACAGAGAGGGAACCCAGCACCACGAAGAAGAGAGTGAGTCCAAACCACCAGCGCTGGCCCCTCAGGTAGTAGTCCACTGCCAGCCAGATGTCTGTCCCCACATCTGCGAAGTACACCGCCACAGCGGCCAGGATCCAGAGGCAGTCCCACAACGAGTAGCGCTGCTGCTCCCTGCCTAGACGCAGGCACAACGAGGAGGAGCCTCCCCCACCGCCAGAGACCCCCGAGCCGCCGCCCGAGCTACTGCTGCCGCCGCCGCAGCAGCAGCACCGCGAGCAGCCACCACCACCTCCACCAGCGTCCGTGCAGCAGCCACCTCCGGCCGCCTCCTCGTCCTCAGCTCCGGACCCCGACGGCAAGCCCGGAGCCAATCCCTGCACGGAGCCCGAGTGGTCCGAATTCTGCAGCGGGGTGAACGCCACGTCGCTGCTCTTTTTCATTTTCAGCCTCCCGTCTGACTTAGCGGCCATGATGCCTTAAAACCAGAGAAAAACCCTCCTTTATCTGACACCTTTTTCCCCTGCTGTCTCCTCCTCCAGCCACCTCCTTTTTCTCTCTTCTCTTTCCCCTCCCTTTCCTTCTTTACTCCCTCCCTCCGCCTTTTCCTCTGCTACTGCTGCTGCTGCTGCTCCACTCCTTGATTTCCTAGCTGACTGGCTGGGTAGGTAGGATCTGGGCTGGGGCTAGTAGCTCCCCTTCCGCCAGCTGGAGCGCCGCCTGGCTGCCTACAGCAAGCCAGTCTTCCTATTCCTCCCTTTCCAGTCCCCTTCTTCTTTTTCTTCTCCTTCTCCCTCTTTTCCCGGTTGCTGCTGCTGTCCGAGCCGCCGCCGCCGCCAGCAGCAGCAGCAGCCGCGGCGGCGGTCCTCGGACCTGTACATTCCTCTCTTCTCCCTCCCTCCCTCCCTCTTTCTCTCCTCCACCAGCTGACTCCGAGTGAGAGGATGACCTCATCCCTTCTCTCCCAGCTGCTGCCGCTCCCAGCCCTGTACGAAAGGGGGAGGGGGAAGGAGGGTCCCCCGGTTGTAGAAGGAGGAGGAGGAAAAAAGGGTGGAGAAGTGGGACCTTCCCTATCCCAGAGAGGTTAAGGTGTGCAGGGCCAACATTCTCTATTCCCTCTTGTTTGTAGACTATTTTGGAAAAGGTTGGTAGATTTGCTAGAAAGAGGGGAAGGGGAGAAGAAAGAGGTGAAGGGAGGGGTCTTCTGCATCAAACCCGAGAGAGGAAAAGAGGATTGTGGAAGAGCAGCTTGTGCATTTGTGGACGAGGGAGGAAAGTCCTGTTTCTTTTGTATTCATCATTTGGTACCTGGAAAGGGTGTTGCAGGTAGCGTTTTGAACCATACAAGGGATGGGAGAGAGATTTTGACCTGGTGGAGTATAGTGGAGGATCTCTAGTCGCGTGCAGGTCACAGTGTGTTTCTGTACTATGTGTTAACGTGAGTGCTTGTGTATGTATGTATGTGTTTGTGTGTGTGTGTGCGTGTGCAGCCCCTGGGGTGAGCAGGTGGATAAGGACCTTTCCTGTTGCCTGGAATCGATGCTCTTGCATAAGGCAAAACCCGAGAGGCTAGACAGGACCAGAAGTAGAAGAGGGGAGCAGCAGGGCGGGACAGGGTCCCCGGGAAGGGGATCTTGGGGATGAAGCTCGAGCTATTCCTTTTAGGATAGGGGAACGGCTTGCTCTTAGAGGTTTTTCAAGAGCAGAGGAAAACTGGTATTAGGAGTCAAATGCGGGCTTTGGTGTCTGGGCATTTAGTAGGGAAGAGGGGGTGGTGGTCAGAAAGCAGAGAGCTTGAAAGAGGAAAAGTATGATCGATCTTGGTACACTACTCGTTATCTCCTAGACTGAAGCCACCTGATTGTGTACCCGAGGCTATCTCATGCCTCTGATTACTGCTGCCCTGCCCCGTAACTATTCTTGGTGGCTGGCCCGAGCGACAGGGTTTTCCACTTTGTCTCAGCAGGTGGTGAAGTACTGCAGGTCTGTCAGCTAGTAGCAAATCTGACTGTTAGCACCCGGGCAGGACTCTAAGACTGCAGGAGGGCTTTCTTTAGATCAGAACATCTGGAAGTAGCTAAATTGAAAGAGCTTCGACCACCTTCTCCACCCATTTAATTTTTTTTTCTCTTAAAGAGACAGAAGCTGTGGAATAAGTAAATGTCCCTATCCCTTCAAAAAGGGCTGAGCCCAGGATCAGCTTAACTCACTATCACAGAAAACTAATAACGATAACAATGAGAAAAACTCTAGAGCTTAAACATATTCTAAAAGGTCCAATAAATAAATATGCTCTACAGTCACCTTTCCCCAAAGTAAACTTAGTCATTGCTTTGCATCATTTAAATTTTGCAAATGTAAAAGCCAAGGACTGTAATTCTTGTTGTCACGCAGTGACTCAGATTGCAAAGAGCAGAAACGGAAGTGAGGTGACACGATTTTCAAACGACAGCATCAGTTATATTCATTTACATCGAGAGGGAAAAAAAGCATGACATTTTTCCTATAACTAGTTTCCCACCAACTTTCTCACTCGTCATCAAACCAGTGGCAATAGGAACCGGAAATGGCAGAGTTAATTTGGGATTTAAATAGGAGGATCATTTAGGTCCTTAGGAATGACCATTATTTCTTTGCTTATAGAAAGAGTCATCTAAACTACATTATGCCAAAGACGTATCAACTTGCTTGGATAGTTGGAATGGAATCAGTTCCACTCACTGAACACAAACTGCCATTCACTCTCAGGCTGACCTGCTCACGACCTTGCTTTTTAACCTTCCTCTGATTCTTTGCCTGTTCTTTTCAATGGAACTGTTTGCAGAAAGATTTGAGACTATATTCCACACAGACACAAAACCAAGCTAAATTAATACATCCAATATAATATGAGCAAAACAACCTAATGATGAATATGGTGTGCAAAGAACAACTCTGAAGGAAGCTAAATATTGTTAACCACTTGAGAATGTCAGACAAAAAAAATGTTAACTTCACCCTTAATATTGAACTTTAATAGTACAGCAAAGTCCTTTAATGGAAAACACCAATGGGCGAAAAAATTCCCTCTTCTTTCCCTCCCCCATCAAGTTCAAATCTAGAGAGTCTTGCTCAGATTGTTCCTACTGGGTTTAACTACTGCAAAGGCACTTTGGGAAAGAAATTATCTCTTAGGTTACTGACTCCCAAGTGACAGAGTATATTCTAAGACAAAGTAAATGACTTGTATTGTACTAGGTGCAAATAGGAATCCACAATAGGCTATAGAGAAGGGCCCAGGACTTCTTTTAGAAGAACGTATTGTTCTAAATCAGGTTCTCAAATACCTATACCATACACATGTAGGAACTACTCTTTTTTGTCAGAATCATAATTCATGTAGCCCAGTTTTCTCTTGCCAACAGTGGCCCCAAGAGACACCCCATGGGAGGGCATGCTTTTTATCCCTGATTTCAGTGTTAAAGGTAAGGCATATTTCAAATTCTCTTAGCATCAGTTCACAAACTTGACTCTTTTAAACAATATTTTTTTCTCTTTGTACAGCTTTTGGAAGGTAATTATTTCCATAAATAGATTGATCACTTCATAGGAATTATATTTTTCCATCCTTGTCATGGAACATAATGCAGAGGTTCCTATTACTGTGGTAATTAGCTTATAGGTTTAAAGTTAAATGTATGAAATGAGAAGAAATCTCAGCCTTATGACTTCAGAACAGAAGTCCAGTATGAGACTGAGGGTCAGAGAAAATGACTTGGGAGTAGCACACAAAAATTAATAAACCTGGGAAGCAGATTTTAGAGGAGATGAGGGATACTACAAGATCATGGAGTACTGACAACACAAACCTTTCTCAGGCTAGAAGTTGAAGTAACTTAATATAACACCAGTCAAGGGTGTGCTAAAACCGGCTTATACTGAGCCAGTTGTTAAATTTTCAGTGTGAGCATTTATACCTTAGAAGTTGGTAAATGCTACAAATCAGGATTTTATTTACTCTTCTTTATTGTCTAGACTTTTAAAAAGTGATGAAGAAAGTGTTGATAATATAGATTTATCTTAAAAAGTGTATTAAGCATCCCTCCCTCACTTTTCCTTAAACATTTACCAGCACACCTCTGCCTCCAACACAGGTGAAGGAAAGGAATATGTGAGTGTCCCATAAACTGTGCTGGTCAAAATAATCTGTGATGGAGTTTAGGATAAAATAATCTCTCCTCTACAAACTTATGCATTTCTATACTTTTCTATTTTGTTTTCTTTCCCCTTTGTTGCCCAGTCAAAGATTCTATTTAAAAAATAGCTATCTTTTCCTAGATAACATGTACTTCATTCACCAATATTACCACTGAACCACAATTTTAGAAAATCAAGGGAGTATATCCCAGCTTCCCATTCGTATTTCTGTCAAGCAAACCATAAAACCTGACATTCCCTATAAAAAAAGGTAAAAACTCCATGAACTCCCTGCCTAACTTGGGTTTACTCAGCACTCTTTCCCCTACCATCCAGCAGCAAAACTACACAAGTGGACTTAACCTGGGGGTTTACAATAGAATGAAACCCCACACCTTAATCCCACCTCCCTCTAGTACTTTGGAGATTCAAACTCCAAAATGCAGAAATTTGTTGAAGCTCTGATAGTCAGTACCACAGAAGCATTCTGTATTGCAACAGACCTCTGCACAAGACCAGTGGAACAGAGGGAATGGGGCAGGACATATGTCTGGGCTTGTTATTACTCAACTATATATCACTGAGATCCAAATTCTAAACTACAGAAATTTACTCAGACTTCAATAGCAGCAGCATGGCAGCATTCTCTACTGCTGAGCTAGAGAACTGAGGAACAGAAAGAATGAGGGAGGAAACCATGTGTGGGGAGTTATAAGGCAACCCAATAAGGCTGAGGGAAAAGAACTCAACATCCAACTGGGGTCAGTTCTATTCTCTCACTTCAAAAGTCACTTGGGGCAGAGACTAAGGCAGGTGAATCATGAATTACATACTATGGGAAATGGTTGAGATTCTTTAAGATCTTCACCCCAGATAAACAACAAGGAGAAGAGAGGAAGTCAGAAAATAAGCAAGAGGGGAAAACAAAAGAGAAATTTCCAAACATCCTAAGAGGAAAATAACTCAAAGACTTTGAAGATAAACATAAAAACCAATAGGGAAGAAACTAATAGCAGAAGGAAATATGGCCTCCAGATCTGGGAAACTAGTTCAGGCATCTATGAATAAATATTGCAAACAAAGGAACATAATTCCAGTATATAATTGAGGAGATGATGAAACAAAAAGGCACTATTCCTGAATGGTTAAAAAATCAAATCTGTGACAGTAGAAACTATGGCCTGAACAGCAGAACTATTTGGCAAAATAGAAAAAAATAATCCATGGTAGCAAATGTCAACAAAGAAAGAAAAGAGAACACATGATTGAGAAAGCAAATACAGAGAGGTGGAGGTCAATCTAGAAGAACAGAAGCAAAAAAAATAACATTTTAAAAAACATACACTTCCGACAAGAAAAACATATTGATTTCAAAAACAGGACATGTAGAGATATCTTAAGAAGTATAAGTCTCCCAAAAGAACATGACAAGTCTAAAACTCCTGAAACAAGAATGAAAGAAATAACACAAGGAAACTACTCAGAATTTCTGAACACAGAAAACAGTGTCAATAAAATAATCCATAAATTTGCTCCCTACCCTACCCCCCAAAAAGGTTGAACATTTTAAGACACATAGTAGTTAAAATTTAACAGTTCCATGGAGAAACAATGAAATCTCTAAGAACTGGGAGAAAGACTTTCAAATACAAAGGAAAGGAATTTCAAATACCACAAGACTATTCTTCTCCCACCAGAAAATTCAGGAGATAGGTTCCAAGGGCAATGGAGCTCAAAATGCAGCGCAAGATGACCTACCTTGTAAATCTGAGTATAACCATAAATGAAAAAAGATAGGTGTTCAATAATAAATAAGCATTCAAAGTGTTCTTAGAAAGAAAACAATACAGGAAGAAAATGTTTGCTTCTCAACAGCCTCACACAACAGAAATTCAAGACAAGGAATAAATGCATCAGACAAGGTCAGCAGCAGCAAGAGTGGTGGCAAAGAAACAATTAAGATACTTCTTAAATGTGCACAAGGAAACAGGAATGAAGACTGAAGACAGGTAGAGGTAATGATGGAGAAGTGGGTCTAGGTCATCATAGAATGAACCTCTCCATACTCAGCTAATACTTGAATGAATATTTTGTTTTTGTTTGTTTTTTTTTGAGAACCCAAATTAAAGAATGTAAGGAAAAGTACTTAGAGGTGGGGGGAGTAGGATAGAGGGGAGAGTGTGCTGTGTCCTGGTCAGCTTAAGGGCTAGTTTTGAGGGAAAGGTGACTCCTGTGGTCTCTTAGGAAAAAAGCTTTCAGGACTGTAGATGAGAGTGCATGAAGAGTAGTTGAAAAGGAGGTGGAGTAAAGGGAGGCCTTATTTTAGTGATGGAGGGAAGTACCACGTCTGGTATTCTTGCTCTTGTGGATGACAAGAGCTGCTCTGTAAAGAGAGGTGCACTGGGTATTGTCTAGGAGAAATTGTAGATGAGAGAGTTGACATGGGTAAGGGTGTAGATTTTGAAGCAAATGGGGAAAGATTGCAGTAGGGCAAAGGCAAAGTGGTGAACTGCAAAATTGAGGCATGGGCCCTGCCGCAGGCCTGTGTCCTTTCTATCACCCTGAAGGGATCAGTATATTTCTAAAAGTGATACAAAACGTAAAAGGGGGATTTGAAGGGAAGCTCTTCAGGACAATGATGGAAACTGCTTAGAGACCCTGAAATGGCACCTTCAAAGTTTTGATTCTGTAAGGAATGTAGAGAATAGAGAGGGACTAGATAGTGAGACTATGGCCTGTAGGTCCTCAAATGCAGTCATTTGACTGAATCGACACTTCACAGAAAAAAATTCCCTTATCCTTAATAAAAGGATTTATTCTGTGAAGTTTAGGTTCAGTCAAAGGACTGTACTTGGGGACTTATAGGGCCACATATGGCCTCAAGGTCACAGATTTCCCACCCCTGGACCAGATAAGTGTAGGGACCATGAATCAGAGGATGAGGGTCTAGAGTAGATAAAAAGGGAAGATGGACAATGAAGAGAGTAAGGGAACTAAATCCTCTCTGGAAAGGGGAGGGTAAAAATGGAAAAGGAGGATTCTATTTGAATGAGAGGACAAAAAGGGGGGAAAGCTATAAATAACCAGATTAAAAACAGCAAAGGAAAAGGAATTAATCTGTAAAATTCCAAAGGCAAATGGGTAATGAATGTGAAAGAAGGTCCAATTAATAAATGGTCAAAAGATATAAACAGGCAGTTTTTATAAGAAATCTAGTCTATTAATAGCCATATAAAATACTCTAAACTACTAACAATTAGAGAGACACAAATTAAAACAACACTGAAATGCATATTAAAACAAGCATCTCACACTCATTACATTGGCTACTGTGACTGAAAAAAGAAAATTACAAATGCTGATGGGATTATAGGAAAACAGGCATAATAATACATAGTTGGTAGAACTGTGAACTTATTCAACCACTCTGGCAACCAGTTTGGAATTAAACCCAAAAAGTTATTAAATTGTGCATATCCATTGACCCAGAAATACTGTTTTTAGGTCTATACACAAAAGAGATTTTAAAAAGAGAGTAAAATATCTTTCTTTGTGGTGGCAAAGGATTGGAGATTGATGCGATGCCTATCAAATGAGGAAAGGTTGAACAAGTTATTATACATGAATGTGATGGAATACTTTTGTACTACAAGAAATTATGAAAGGAAGGGTTTCAGAAAAACCTGGGCTCATTTGTGTGAAGTGACTAGAACCGGGAGAACAATTTATTCAATAATAGTAACATTATGAAGATTATCAACTTTGAATTTAACAACTTGAATCAATACAATGAAAGATCAACCATAATTTCAAAAGGCTATTGAAGAAACATGTTATCCAGCCCCAAATATAAAATGGGTGAACTGAGCTCACTGAAGTTTATGTTTTTTTCTCCATGATTCATTTTATTTTAGGGGGAAGAAGAGACATGACTAATGCAAAAATTTGTTTTTTTTAACTATACATATTTCTAATGTTTTTTTTATTTTTGTTGACCTTTCCAATGGGTAAAGGAGGGATAAAAGACAGAATTTTGAACTGAAAATAAAATATCATTGCATATATTTTAAAAAAATATGGGAGGGGGATACTGGGAATAGATAACCCTTTAAAAATTAAGCTAAAGAAACTAAAGAGACATCATACTGTGTTTACAGGAAAAGAAGAGAAAAATCATAAACTTGGGGAAAAAACATCAGACACAAATGAAGGAAAATTAAAAGCTAACTCTGATAACTTTAAACATGAATGGATTAAACAATCCAGTCAAAGGGAAAAGATTGATAGATTAGATGAGAATACAAAACCCTAAGATATGTTGTTTACAAGAAACACATATCAAAAACGAAGACCTAAGCAAAATAAAACTAAGGGAAGTGGGGATGCTATACATAAAGTGAATTAAAAAAAAGAATTTCAAATTATGATATCTGACAAAGTAAAAACATTAAAAAAAGGGATTAAACAAGAAAGCTACATCATGTTGAATGGAACCACAGATAATAAACTGATATCTGCATTAAATTTATATGTTCCAATGCCATCCAGATTATTAAAAGAAACATTAACTAAGCTCCAAGAAGATAAAGACAGTAACACAACAGTGACAGGAAATTTCATTATTTTTCTCTCAATTATGGATAAGTCCAACAAGAAAGATAAAACAAAAGGGAAAACATACAACTGAAAAAAATTGCTAGAGAAACTAGAGTTAAAAGACTCATAGCACCTTCCAAATGGAACTGCAAAAGAATATATGTATTTTTCAACACAATGTGGAACTTTTGTAAAAATTAAATTAGATGAAGACATGATATGGCAAACAAAGGCAAAAATAGCAAATACATCCTTTATGTCCTAAAACATAATAAAAAGTCATTTTTGGTTCAGAAGACACAAATAAAAGAAACAGACACAAATAGAGACTTAACAATGAATTCCTAAATAATGAATGAGTCAAAGAACAAATCATAGCAACAATTAATAATTATATAAAAGAAAGAAAGATGAAAAAACAACACACCATAATTTGTAGGATTCAGTTATAGGGAGGGAGGAGTAAGGGGAGGCAGTAAGAAGAAGGGAGGAGAGAATCATATCTATAGAAACATGCATTAAAAAAATAGAAAACTCACTCAACAATGGTAGAAGTATACTTGGTTCAGGAGAAAACAGAACCAAGTAAGCCCAGAAAATGTGTGAGGTGCCTTAACAAGGATTAAGAATTTGGAGTTGATTACCCAAGGTTTCTAGGACAGCGGATAAACTTTCCTATCAACAGGTAATCCTTAAGGATATCGCAGTAAGACAAGCTATCTAATTGGGTTTAGAATGTCAAAACAATTAGAAAATGAGCATTTGTGAACTCATAAATATTTTTATGAAGATATTTTATGAAGACAAAATCCATACTTCTTATATTAGCTATAATACTAATACAGGAGATAGTAACATAACAAATTGTATGAGCATTTTAAAAAAAAGCAGAGGTTATTATCACAAAGAAAGTGGCCTGATTTAGAAGGAAAAACACCGGAAAACTATACAGTAACATCTTTAAAAATAAAAGGAGAAAAGACCTCAGTTTGTCTCCAAGGGATTATTCTGAAATGTAGGGAACCCAACTGATTCACTGTTAGGCTAAGTCGAGTGGGTTGATTTTCAGGGCTGGATTTTTACCAAGTTCAGCAACAGTGACTGCCCGTGATTCCACTATGGACTCTAGTTGCTGGATCCCTGCTGACCCTTCCAAATTTTTCAAGCTCACAATGTCAAAAAAATTTTTTTTTGCTGCCACAAAGTAAGCCAACAGAAAATAGTAATAAAATGCCTGAACATGCTCTGCATCAGAGAGCAACATTACGTACCATCGGGTATTTCTAGAACCAGGCACACAAACCTTCTATGGTAGAGCATATTTCATGCTCCATAAAGTCTGCACTATCACGGGTCAATCTCCTTATATGTCTGTGCATGTGTATATGGAATATACACCAAGTAAATTGTGCTAAGGTATAATAGGAGTTCAGAGGAAAGAAACACCACCACCATCACCAAGCAAAGTCAGAATTTATGTAGTGATTTAAGGTTTGCACAGTGCTTTACAAATATCTCATTTTATCCTCCAGCTACCTTAGGAGGTAAACATTCTTATTATCTCCATCGTAGAGATGAGAAAATTGAGGCAAAGTTTAAATTGCTCAGTCGCATAGTTAGGAAGTGTCTGAGACCAGATTTGAACTTCTAAATCCAGGTCCAGAGCATTACACATTGTGCTAGCTAACACATTCACATGTACACATACACACACAGAAAGAGAGAAAGAGAGAGAGAGAGAGAGAGAGAGAGAGAGAGAGAGAGAGAGAGAGAGAGAGAGAGAGTTAGTTGGCACTACATAATTCTTTAGTGTGATTCACAAAATGTTATCTCATTTTATTCTCACAACAATTCAGTGAGGTATGTAGATGCTTTAATTAACCCCCATTTTACAGATGAGGAAACTGAGAGTAAGAGAAGTGACTTGTGCAGGGTCAAGCATTTACCAAGGGTCTCAGGCAGGATTTGAATTCAGGTTTTCTTTATTCTAAGCCTAACATGCTGTGTCACCTATCTGCCTCAAACAGAGATCAATGGAGGTGGATGAATACAAGTTGAAGTTTGAAGAATGGGTAGCATGTGGATAGAAAGAATGAACTGGGGAGCAAATTGCAAGTGACAACAAGAAGTTGCTCCAGCTTTCATGGTAAATTGTAAAAATCAGTTTTATAAAAGTTGAATATGGATATGCATATATCCATATATAATTCATTCAATCAAGAGTTATATATTGAATGTCTATTGTGTATGAAAAACTCGTCCAAGCACTTTTGGTATCTGCCCTCAGTTTATGATCTAATGGTGTGTGTATGTGTGTGAGTGTGTGTGTGTGTGTGTGTGTGTGTGTGTGTGTGTGTGTGTTAACTCTTGTAATTAAAAGAGCTGGTACTATTTAGTTAGATTTGGTCTCTCCCCCTCAGAATGAAAAGGGGGACAAGTAGACAAAATTAGAATGACTGATGAGAACATTAAGTAGAGTTCTTGACACCAAAGATATCCTGCCAACTTCGGCATTTATCCTTATCTGACCTACTTATGACTGTCCTATTAAAATGTGACTGGGATCTATTTACCTTGGATTGGTCTTCAAGTCCAAAATGCTCAATTCCTGCTACTGCCTGATAGCCAGCCTTGGGTGAGAAGAATTCAGATGCCATGTGTATGAGTACCTTGATCCTTTTTATCTCCTTCTGGGTTCAGCATCTTCCCTTAGGAAAGGCTTCTAGGACCCACATCAAAATCTTCCACCTACCCAAAACAACCACTTCTATCTGTAACAGGACAAGACTTCTACCACCTTCTGCTGCCAGACCAATTTCCCACTGGGCTGTGCAGAACCTTCAGTGCAAAGAAGAGTAACCTCTCTTTGACTGTACCTGTCTTTTAAGGGTACAGAAATGACACTATCTACTATGTGATAAATATTCTCACATCTGTTCATGCCCTTCATCTCCCAATGACTTTGAAATCCTTCAAATAATATTCTGACTCCATTCCTTACCACCTTCCACCTGATTAATCATTTAAATCCCTCAATCCTTTCAGCCCAAAGTTTTGTCCTAATTTCATCGACCTTCCACTGTGTCCTCTGGAATACTTGTTCTATAAGCCATAAAATTCCCTTCATCTTAAATCTTTTCCTCCATCCTCCCTTCTATCTGCCAGCTGTTACTAAATCATAAGCCCCCTGGTTCCTCCTTGCTCCCCACTGAACTTCTTTATGCTCCCCTTTCCTCCATTGCTCACTGGTCTCTCTTTATATGAGGTTCATGCCATTCATATCTACCACCCAATCAAAATCCTGGTAGCTGTTGTCTACAGACTGGTTAACAATTTTCCCCTCCAACCCAGCTCCTACTCTTACACTAGAGGACTTCAACATACATATTGATTCTTCTTCAAATACTCAAACCACTTAGTTCTTCAATTTGTATAGCTGCTTACCTCCACCCCACTCAGCTATACACAAAATAACCATACTTTTGATCTTGCCATCACTTACACATCACCCACCTTTTATTTCAAAAATTCTGAAATTTCCTTATCCCTTGATCCCTCAGTTCTCTCCCAGGGCATCTCCCCTGTACTAGCCACCTTCTCCTCATTTCCCTATCTTGATTCACACAAAAAGAAAAATAAATAAAATTTTAAAAATATGCTTCAATTTGTACCCAGACTTGTTTGGACCTCTGGAGGTGGATTGCATTTTTCATCATGGAATTGTCTTGGGTTATTGGATACTGGATATTGATCAGAGTAGCTAAGTCTTTCATGGTTGATCATCATTAAAATGTCGCCATTACTATGTTCTTATGATGCTGTTCATTTTACTTAGCATGATTTCATGTAAATATTCCCAGGCTTTTCTGAAACCATCCTGCTTGTCATTTCATTTTAATTTTTTATTAATTACTTAATTAATTTTTAGCTTCCAACATCCACTTCCATAAGATTTTGAGTTTTACATTTTCTCCCCTTCCCTACCTTCCCCCTTCCCAAGATGGCATGCAATCTGATAAAGGTTCTGAATATAAATTCATATTATACATATTTTCACATTAGTCATGATGTAAAAGAGAATTAGAACCACAATTAGAACCACAACCAGAATGGGAGGAACCACAAGAAAGAATAAACAAAAGAACAAAAAAGAGAGCAAGTAGTATGCTTCTGTCGGCATTCAGATACCAAAAATTCTTTCTCTGAATGTGGATAGCATTTTCCATCATGAATCTTTTGGATTTGTAGATCCTTGTATTGCTGAGAAGAGCTAAGTCTATCAAAGTTAATAACTGCACAATATACATAGTTGTACTGTGTACAGAGTTCTCTTAATTCTTTGCAAAACCCATCATAATCCATTTTGCTTTCTTGATTTTTTTTCCCCTGTGGGATGTTTTTGTTGCTGCCTCCTATACAATGTTGCAAACTTTTGTCCACAATTTTACAGGCACTGTATCTACCAGACCTAAACCCTTAAATCTGTTCATCACTTCCACCTCATATTCATATTATTTAGGTCTAATCATATGGTCTGATGTTTTCCCTATTTTCTTCAATTTTTGTCTTAATTTTTTAGGAAGAAGCTCATGATCTGAGCCACAGATAGCTCTAGGTCTAGTCTTAACTGATTGTATAGAACTTTTCCATGTTTGGCTGCAACTTGCATAACCAGTTTCATTTTGATATTGACCATCTGATAATGTCCATGTGTAGAGTCAACTTTTGGATTATTGAAAAAAGTGTTTGCTATGACCATTGAGTTATCTTGACAAAACAATTAGTCTCCGATTCATTGTGTATTCCAAGGCCAAAGTTATCTGTTATTGCAATTATCTTTTGATTTCCTACTGTAGCATTTTGATTTCCTATGATGAATATGATGATGTCTTTTTTTCCTTTTTGGTATTGTTTCTAAAAGATATTGTAGGCATTCCAAAAAACTGACCAACTTTGACCTCTTTGACATCATTGGTGGAGCATAGACTTTTATTATTGCAATCTGGAACAGTTTGCCTTGGATAGAGGTCATTCTGTCATTTGGGGGATTTTATCCCAGTACAGCTTTTCTCACCCTTTTATTGACTATGAGAACTACTCCATTTCTTATAAAGGATTCTCGTATATGGAATGATCACCTGAATTAAATTCATTCATTCCCATCCATTTAAGTTCAGTGACACCTAAGATGTCACTGTTTAACATTTCCGTCTCCTGTTTGACCACATTCAGCTTACCTTGATTCATATTTCTTACATTCAAGGTTCCTATGGAGAACTGATCCTTATAATATCAGATTTCCCTTTTGACACATCCACACTCGAGCTTCTTTTTGGCTTTGGTTCAGCTGCTTTCTTCTTTCTGTAACTACTTGTATTTGTTTTCTTCCCCAGTAGTATATTGGACACCTCTCAACCTGAGGAACTCATCTTCTGATTAATATCATCAATGGAGTTTTCTTGGCAAAGATACTAAAGCAGTTGCCATTTCCTTCTTCACTTGGTCACTTTTTGTCAGAACTCTCCACTATGACATGTCCATCTTAGGTAACCTTTTATGGAATATCTCATAGGTTCTTTGAGCTACTACTACCTTTTCATGAAGAGAGGCTTTCATAGCTGGTATCCTGAGTCATTGCAAATTTAAGTTTTGGCAAATAACGTTGAACAAGTAAGGCAGAGGAGAATAGAGATGACCTCAAAACCCAGAGAAAACAGCCTATATTTATTTGATGGAGTAGGAAATATCAAGTCAGTGGGCTTCATTTCATACTCTATACAACTTACAGATGTCTTATGTTCTAGAATGGTATTTATAAACTAGATATTTGGAACTTAGAACTCATTTCTCCCTATATAAATAGTGTTCTTTATTTTGGGTAATTTCTTAGGTCAATAAACAGTAATTCATGAAACTTCTCATGGAGCTGAATTATTCCAAGGACAAATGAACATTTTCTCAGTACCTAGTGTGTGCATAGTGCTAGTTTATTCAGTGATTGAGATATGGTTACATAAAATACTACCTCTGCCTTCAAGAATCTCACAGTTTGGTAGTAATATGCATTTGTAATGAAAGAGAAAATATAATTTAAAAATAGAGAAAAACAATGTTGAATAAATTAATTTTATTTATTTTGAGTCCTTGTGCTTTAAAAGAAGGCAGTTTAGTAAGGTAGTTGGAAACTTTAGTAGCTATTCTAAAAGAGATTTTCAAGTGTTTAATAATTTTGATTATTTAATACATTCAGTTCATTTTCAAAATTTATCTTTCTTTTTTTCTCTTTCTTTTTACTTGACAAAAATGCATTACTCATTGCTCTTATCCTTATCAATAAGATTTAAGGATTTCTTTTGGTTCACAAATGAAAAAAAGTGAGAGGAAGAGAATTTTGCTAAGGTAATTGAATAAAAATTGCAAGATGGAGGGGAAAGACAATAGAAAGGATGTGTGTACATTCTAAAAGGAATAGATTAAAATGAAATAAATTGAGCTGAAGGAATTCCATAATAAGGGATGCAACAATTGTGCTTTGCTCTTTACTGGTCATACTATATTTTAGAATACTGTGCTTATTGTTGCATCACAGATAGGATATTAAGAAAGTGGAATATGTCCAAAAGAGGGATGCAAGAATGATGAAACTATATATCGTACTGAATAAAGCTAGTTTATAACACTGGGCATAATTGTCCTGGAGAAGAGAAGACTTATTAGAGTTCATTATCAAAATCATCACCATCATCATTAATTCAATGATTTAGAGTGGCATGAAATCCCAAGGATTATCTGATGCAACTTTATCATCTTCAGATGAAGAAAGTGGGGCTGAGAAGGGCTACATTACTTGTCCAAGGTAGCTCATCTCTTCAACTATTTATAGAATTCTCATTGTCAGAGGCATTATAATTGTTCTCTCTAGTCTCAGAGGGTAAACCTAGGAGCAATGGGTGAAAGGTATAGAGAGGAAGATTTTCTCCAAAAGTAGAATAGGCTCCTATAGAAGTTAGGTAGGGAGTTCTATCTTTCTGGAACTTTTCAAGGAAATTGAATGATAAGTTAGCAGGATCTAGGAAGGATTCTTGTTCCTACTTGGGTTCGTTATTGGAGTATATAACCCCTTTTGGTCCTTCCCAACTTTGAAATCTTGACTCAAAGAATGTGCACAAATATGTGCATAATCCACCTAAGGAAGAAGGGAAAAAAGAGGAGATGAGGAATAAGCATCAAGTTAGATACAGTGTCTGTCCTCTCGTCAGTTGTTATCAATGGCTAGGTGTCTTCTTTAGCTCTTGCTAATCAAGGTAAAGTGATGAAAAGTGTTTAATTGGTTTTGTTAATTTTTATAGATAACTTAATAATAAAATATTTTTAAAATCATAAAAATTTTAGAAGAAGCAGAATCATGGGAGAGAGTTTAATGTAAAGGGGAAGTTGGAGGAGATGTGCAAAACTTTGCTGTACACAGGTGATGTGTTTGTAACTTGAGGTATGCCTATAGAGTAACCCCTTCAAGCTTACTGATGAGTCCTGAGACTTTTGTACTTCCCCTTGCTTATATAATTTCCTTAGCTCATTGTGGGTTCATCGTTCCTACCAGAGCTCAGGTATTAAACCTGGAGCAAGCAGGTGGGAGAGAGAGCTTAACCCTTCAATGGGAAAGCATACCCTAGGAAAGTAGACATCACAAATAGTCTGACATAACAGAAAATGACTGAACAACAACAGCAACAAAAGAAAAGTGGAAGAATTTTATAGGTTGCTGAAGAACTCAGTGCTACTGGACAGAGAAGCTGGAGTCTGGAACTAAGCAAATAGGTGGGGGAGGATTATGTCTCTGGATGAAGCCTCTTACCTTTACATGGTGGACTAAGCAGGGGAGGAGCTTACAATGTGGTTGTTTTGGGGGGAGTGCTGGAGGGGGTGTGTCCTGATGTGTTCCTATAAATTCCCACTAAATTTTCTTTTATGAGTCAAAGTCTCAATGAGTCCACTCTAGCTACAGTTCAAATTGTTTCCTCTATTTTGTTGATAAGACTGAAACTGACATTATTCTAGTTTTATAATTTTTCATACTTAATGACAGGCATGCAATTGTTTCATTAAGATGTTTTAGATCAAATATATTTCACAGGCTGAGAGAAGTAGTGGAGGTTTAAAAAGAAGATAGCATGAAGGACAATGTTGCAAAATGTATATTTGTATATACGTGTGAGTACATGTGATAGAAACATTCATCCATCTCTCAAGCTAATAATCTAGCAAATGGAATGAATTTACTCTTTAGGATTACTGATTGAATCCTAGTAGATAAAAATACCAGAGGGTAAGCAAACTGTCAGCACTCTGTTTTATTTCATTTATTTCAATATTCAATCATTTCAATTCATTTTTTTCTTTAGATCTCTATCTTGGCTAAAAAATAATTTTGTTAACTAATCTGTTTTCATGTGAAACAAATATTTTTTGCCTTCTGTTTACAGTTAAGAGAAGAGCTATTTCCTTAACACAAATATCTTTATTTTAGAAAATCATGTAGATTATATACTTTGTTGACCCAATTAATGAATAGTTTGCATTCTTCCTTATACGACACTAATAAATCCACAAGAAGACTTTTTCCCTTTTGTTTTCTCTTCTGTCATCTGTTTTTTTCTTCCTATACTTTTCTTGCTTTATCTTCTTTTTGTTCATTTAAATAAGTCCAGTAGAGCTTATGTTTATCTAGCTGAGGAGAAAAATGACTATTTTATATTTTCTCTTTGGTACCCTAAACTCCATGTAATATAAATGATATGCATAAAAATAATCCATTGTTCATCACAATTACTTAGAACATTAAGAATTCTTAAATTAATGTTATTTTTATTATAAAATGAAAAGTAAGATAAAAGTGTTATTACCTAGAAAAAACATAAATAGAAATAAATAGGAAAAAAACATAAAGAATTATGTTGGGGGGGATGGAGCCAAGATGGTGGAGTAAAGGTATTGACTTACTAAAGCTCCCCCGCCAAGCCAAGGAAAATCTGTAAAAAACAACTCTAAACTAATTCTGGAGATATAGAACCCACAGCATGACAGAGTGAGGCAAATATCTAGTCTAAGACAACCTGGAAGATTGACAGGAAGTGTCTATTGTGACATGCTGAGAGCAGAGCACAGTCCAACTTGGGCCACCCTGGCACAGAAGTCACTTGAGCAGAACTTAGGGAGAATGAATCCCTGGCACTTACTGTGGTTTCCAGATTTTATGATCCCAAAATGCGAAGGACAAATTGGTAGGTCAGTGCAGAAAACCTGTGGGACCTCTGTGAGAATAGAGGGGTCTGGCCCCAGCCCCAGGGTGTGGATGGAGTGGAAGGACCTACAACAACCTCAGCAAGGGCAGGAGCAGCAGAAGAGGCTGTTTCTGGGGCTCTAGGCTCACAGATTGTTGGGGGATCCAGTGGCTGACAGTATAACCCCCACCCCCACTGAAAGCAGAGAATTACCTTGACAAAGAACTCAAAAGGCAAGTAAATGGCTAGGGAAATGAAGAAAAACTGGGGAAAAAAATCTTACTAAATTAAATTGGTATCAGGCCAAGGAAGAGCTCAGAAAGGCTTTTGAAAATCAAGTAAGAGAAGTAGAGGAAAGATTGAGAAGAGAAATAAGAGTTACGCAAGAAAATAATGAAAAATGAGTCAATTGCTTACTAAAAACCCCCCAAAAATGCTGAAGAAAATAACACATTAACTAATACAAATGGCAAAAGAGATCCAAAAAGTCGATGAAGAGAAGAATGCCTTAGGAAGCAGAATTGGCCAGAGGGAAAAAAGTGTTCCAAAAGTTCACTGAAGAAAATAATTCCTTAAATATTAGAATGGACCACTTTATGAAAAATCTAGAAATTATAAAACAAAACCAAAGGATTGAAAAACATAACAGATAATATCTCAGTGGAAAAACAACTAACCTGGAAAATAGATCCAGGAGAGACAATTTAAAAATTACTGGACTACCTTAAAGCCATGATCAAAAAAGAGCCTAGACATCATCTTTCAAGAAATTATCAAGGAAAACTGTCCTGATATTCTAGAACCAGAGGGTAAAATACATATTGAGAGAATCCACCAATCACCTCCTGAAAGAGATGCCAAAAGGAAAACTCCTAGGAATATTGTAGCCAAATTCCAGAGTTCCAAAGTCAAGGAGAAAATACTGGAAGCCGCCAGATAGAAATAATTCGAGTATTGTGGGAAAACAATCAGGATAATAGAAGATCTAGCAGGTTCTATATTAAGGGATTGCAGGACCTGGAGCATGATATTCTAAAGGTCTCAGGAGCTAGAATTAAAGCCAAAAATCGCCTACTCAGCAAAACTGAGTATAATATTTCAGGGGGGAAATCATCATTAAATGAAATAGAGGACTTTCAACCATGCTTGATGAAAAGATAAGTGTTGAATAGAAAATTTGACTTGCAAAGACAAGAATCAAGAGAAGCATGAAAAGGCAAACAGAAAAGAGAAATCTTAAGAGACTTACTAAATTAGAACTGTTTACATTCCTACATGGAATGACAACATTTGTAACTCTTGAGACTTTTCTCAGTATTCGGATAGTTGAAGGGATTATGTAGATATAGACACAGGGCACTGGGTGAGATGAATAGGAAGGGATGACATCTAAAAAATAAAATTAAGGGGTGAGAGAAGAATATATTGGGAGGAGAAGGAGAAATAGAATGGGGCAAATTATCTCTTGCATAAAATAGACAAGAAAAAGTTTTTTCAATGGAGGGGAAGAGGGGGGAGGTGAGAGGGAAAGAGTGAATCTTACTCTCATCACATTTGGCTTAAGGAGAGAATAACATGCACACTTAATTTGGTATGAAAATCTATCTTATACTACAGGAAAGTAGGGGGGAAGGAGATGAATGGGGTTGGTGCGTGATAGAAGGTTAGGCAAATGGGAGGAGTGGGTAATCAGAAGTAAACACTTTTGAGGAGGATCAGAGTCCGAAGAGAGAACAGAGGGGGCAAGAGAGGATGGAGGGAAATATAGTTAGGTTTTCACAACATAACTGTCATGGAAGTGTTTTGCATAACTACACATGTATCACCTATATCGAATTGCTTGCCTTCTCAGTGGGGATGGGTGGGGAGGGAGGAAGGGAGAGAAGTTGGAACTCAAAGTTTTAAAAATATATGTTAATATTTGTTCTTACATGCAACTGGGAAATAAGATATACAGGCAATGCACTATAGAAATCCATCTTGCCCTATCGGAAAATAGAGGGGATGGGAATAAGAGAAGAGAAGGGTGTGATAGAAGGAAAGGCAGATTGGGGAAAGGGATAATTAGAATGCACACTGTCTTGGGCTGTATGGAGGGGAAAGATGGGGAGAAAATTTGGAAGTCGGAATCTTGTGGAAGTGAATGTTGAAAACTAAAAGTAGATAGATAAATTTAAAGAAAGAAGTATGCTAAAGAAGTAACAACAGCTTTCATGATGGATCATGTCTAATTTTTATGCCATATACCAGACTGAATTCAAGGCAGATCTTGGAAATGATCAATGGAATATAAATTCTCTTGTACCAGTGCCCTTAATTTTTTTTTTCATTTTTTTGTAGGTACATTTCATGTTCTGAAATGGCACTAATCAAAATCATTTAATATTCACTAAACAGCCATTCAAACCAAGTCATTGCATCAGATTCTATGGAGATATTCCTAGGTGCTGAAGAGAATGCAAAATTCCTCTATTCCAGTAACTGACATTTCTGGATATTTTACCATATATAAACCATGTATTGACCATAGGGCAACGAGGATGTCCAGAACTTTGGGTAGGCAGTATTTTCAAGCAATTCATGTTTGCTAAACTTCATGTTTTTATGCTATTTCTATTCAAGCATTTTGAAAATGGGGAAGTGGGAAATATATAAACTGTTTCTCTCCATACCCTCCACCCAGTATTTTAAAACACATATTTAACCTGAAGGGAAAAATCACATATTGAAGGTACTTGATCTGGACTCTCTTTAATACTTGTAGATATTGCCTCAGCAGGCCGAGCTTCCATTATTCAAAAACAGAAGAGAAAAGATACCCTGGAATGCCCAGGGGACCTCACCACTTCTCATCTCTTCCTCCTTATCTCTTTAGTGGTTAGAACTCTCTTTGAAGTCTGAAAGAGAACTGGGCCACATTCCAGAGCCCGATGAACTGCTCTTCCCTAATTAAGTTTCTGAGTTCTTTGGGAAAGAGCATTAAAGGGAGCTAAGGTGATTCATGTGTTCCTCAGAATATATGAAGGTGTAAGCAGTACAAAAGAAAATGCCATTCACTCAATAAAAATGCAAGTACCTGAAGAACATGATGACTTTACTTTTTAACAATCTTACTGTGAAAATGACATATAAATTGAAATTTGTTTAATACAAATACACTAATAAAATGCAGATTCAAATCTGTTCTTCACATATAATCAGAGGTGGCTGAGGAAATAAAAGATCAAATGACTTACCCAGTGTCCTTTAGCCATTATGTTTCAGAAACAGGACTTGTATCTGGCTTTCTGCCTCAGAAGTTATTAACTCTATCTAATCTCTCTAACTGACATACCTTACTGCTTCTTACATAGAATTCTTTCCTAATTTACAGGTCCTCACATCAATAAAATTGTAGATCTAGTCTAATAAAAAGTAACACAAATTTAAAAATCAGTAATAACCCCAAATCACATTTTTTCTTATTGCTTCCTTATTAAGCATTAGACTGCATTTACTAAAGCAAGTCTAAATGACAACATGTATTTACATGTTCGTACTGCCTGCAAAATGCTTTAGCAAGTTACAGATAAGTGCTAAAATATACTAAACTATTTGTCTAGAAGAATGAAATATATAAGCTTATTTAAAAACTCTGTGGAGACCAGAATAGTACAATAGAAAGAGAACTGGATTATAAGAGGCCAGTCATGGGTAAAAGTGTTAGCTCTGCCACTAACAACCTATGTAGTCTTAGGAACACTATATGATCTCAATCTTTTCACCAATCAGATAAAAGTTTGACTAGATTACCTCTGAGGTTCCTTCCAAAGCTCAGACCACATAACGAACAAGATGGAAGATCAGACATTTTCTTTGATCCTTCCAATTTCTCACATCTCTCCAAAACAGAAATTGCATGCTAGAAAAATCAAGTTCCATTGTCTCAAAGTCTAGGACACTGATGATTTAAATGAAATAAAAACTCAATGAACTGGAGCAGGCTAATTTCCCCTAATTTGCTCATTCAGCATCCCCTTTCTTAGTATACACCAAGCTCTCACATCAGGGCTATCCAAACTAATCCATAGGCTTACGTGCAACAGAACTCAACTCTATGCCCATTAGCCTCTACCCCTAACCACTGCTACTTCTCTCAGTACAACAGAAAGTCAAAAAGCAAAAGATTTTCTTAAGCTAGGACAACAGCAGCGCATGGCTCTCTGCCCCAACAGAGAAATGAAGAACGGAAAGAATGGGGACAGGACAATTGTTTGCAATTGTACAGTAATCCATTAAGTCTGAGGGACAGAGTACAGGATTTAGCTGGGGCCTGGTCTGTATACCCAGAAGACATTTGGGGAAAGGACTAAGACTGGTGAAAAGTGAATTTCCCAGCATGGGAAGAGGCTGAGATGGCTTTGTGATCCGATCTCTAGGGAAATCACATCCAAAGGGGAAAGAATAAGAAAATGAGCAATATTGAGATATAAAGGAGGGCAAAGCCTGAAACTACCAAAATTATGAGGAAGATGAAAACTTTTAATAACCTGGAGTGTAGCAGATAAATAAACAGGAAAGATATTAATAACAGATGGTGATATGGCCTCCATATCAGCAAAGGAAGTCTAGAAATCTATGAATAAATATTGTGATAAAAAAGCAAAATGCATCAAAATCTGTGAATTCTCAACAGAACATGGAAAAACATACTGTTCTTGAATAGTTTAAAAAAGAATTAAGGAAAGCAAATTCAGGATTTATGACCTGTATACCAGAAATAATTGGCAGAATAGAAAAATTTGAATGCATAGTGGTCTTAGCAAAGAAACAAAAGAGAGAACAACTGAATGGAAAGACAAATGCATTGAAGTGAAGGGAAATTTGGGGCAAGTTAAGCAAAAAGTAATCATAATTCCACTGACAAACAACTCCTGTAAGTGATCACGAGAAAGATCTTCAAATATAAAGGGAAAGAAATTAGAACAATGTAAAACTATTCTGAAAACAACAGAAACTGCAAGAGAAAAAGCAAAGGACAAGGAAAGGAGTTGAAGATGCACCAAAGGTGACACACCACAATTGATTCTAACCATTATGATGAAAGAGGTATCCCAAACATCCTTAAAAATAAAACCAGACCTGAAGAAATTATTTGCTTTATCCAATAAACTTAACAAAAAGAAAAGAAAGGTAAACAAATATGGTAAAACTAAGCTAAAATAACTGAAGACATAATATGTTTACAGAGGGAACAACCATTATTTAAAAATTGTCAGAGACAAAAGATGAAAAATACAAACCTCACAACTTAAAATGTGAATAGATTAACAGGCCAATGAAACAACAAAAAAGCAACAGAAAAAATAAGAAAAGAAAATCCCATAATCTGTTACTTACAAGAAAGATATTCTGTAAACTAAGAAATACCCAGAACTAAAATGAGGGACTGGGAAAAATTATTATACATTAGATGAGTTAAAAAAATCAGGACTTGCAATCATTCTATCAGAACAAAAAAATCCATCAAAACATAAAAAGGAACAAATCAGGAAATTACATTATGCTCAAAGCAACCAGGGAAAAGAAAACATTATCACCACTAAATTTATAGGCTTCTAATGCCCTGGTATCCAAATTCATAAAGGACAAAAAATTGAAGAACAAAAAAAATAGTGCAATAGTGGCAAGAGGTTTCAAGGCTTTTCTCTCAGTCTAACATAAAAAAATAAACACAAGGTAAAATAATTGAACAAATTACTGGAGAAACCAAAACTAAAAGACTTATGGTGTCTTCTAAATGGTACTATAAAAGAATATATGTATTTCTTAACACCACATAAAACTTTATAAAAATTGTTCATGCATTAGTGCACAGAGATATGGAAAAAAATGTAAAGAAAGTGGAAATAGTAAGTGCATTCTTTGTAAACCATTACACTATAAAATCAATTCAGAGAGTACACACACAAGGAAAAAGACACATAAACAAATAGAAACTTAACAATGAAATTCTAAATAATAAGTGGGTCAAAGAACAAATCATAAAAACAAGCAATAATTATGTGAAAAAAATAATAACAATGAAGCTTTCAAGTACAAAAACATTTTTGAGATTCAGCTAAAACATTAATTGGAGGGCAAATTATTTCCTTGGAAACTTATTTAACAAAATAAAAAAAGAGAGTTAGTAAAAACTGAATGTACATTTTTAAAAATGAGAAAGCTAATAAATGAACAAACCTAAAATAAACACAGAAAAGTTCATACTAAAATTGGAGAAGAAGAGAGGATTCTGGGAAGATGGCAGAGTAAGTAGATCAGAAAATTGCAAGCTCTCCAAATTTTCCCCTCCTCCAAACAAAATTGCATCTCAAGGCAAATGGAGGGTAGTAAGAATAAACAAGAGTAGGAGCAGAACAGTGGTCCTGTTGGGACAATGGGAAGAAGGTTCCAAAAAGCAATCCCAGGACTGAAACAGCTGAAGCAGAAAGCATTGAGCCCTGGGACTAACTGAATTGGGAAGTAGCCTCCTCCTCAGTCACAGGAATTTCTACTTCCATAACAGTGTGGAGAGTCATGTGTCTGAACAGGGGAAGATTGAGGGAACTTCTGCAAAACAGTAATGACAGGCCCAGCTATGCTTCTGAGACATGGCCCTGAGTGAGAAGGAACCAGCACATGATAGATGAGTGCAGAAATAGTGGGTTGGGGAAACTGCTGGATGTAGTCACTAAAAAGAAAGCGTGAAGTTCTTAGTATTGGTTCCAGGCCAGAGGGGAAAACTGAAGGAGGAGGTAAGGTCAGAGGCACCATCACCCAAACTCCAGGACTGGAGGTCGTTCCAATAATAAGCTACTACAAGTAAAAAAAAAAGAGCCTGTCAAGGAGAGAGAATCCAATTATAAAAATTTAGAATAGAGAAGACTGGCATTCATCTTCAGAGGAGTAAAAAAAAGTCTCTCTTACTCCAAAAAATGTTATGTCAAATGTCAAATCCTATCCAAAAAGAATTCATAGAAGAACTTCAAAAAAGACTTTACAATCAAATGAGAGAGAGTGAGGGAAAATTTAAACAAATAAGAACAATCCAAGAAAAACAAGAACATTATGAAAAGAAAGTCAACCACCTGGAAAAAGGAGATTCATAATCTTAAGGAAGAAAACAACTGCTTGAAAATTAGAATTGGATAAGGGGAAGCCAGTGAAGTTATAAGAATTATAAGAAGTTATAATAAAGCAAATATAAAAAATGAAAAAATAGAAGAGAATATAAAACAACTCACAAGAAAAACAACTAATCTGGAGAACAGATCAAGATGAGAAAACATAAGAATAATCAGACTGACCGAAAGCTATGATCAAAACCAATCTTGATACAATAATACAAGAAATAATTAGTGAAAATTGTCCTAAAGCATTAGAACAGGGGAAAGTTGTGTGTGTTCATCCTTCATTGCCAAAGAAGACCATGCCATCAGAGAAATGATGACATGACTTGCACTTGACTTTGTTTTGAGTGAGGGAGGGCTGTGCAGGTCACCAGTCTCGCTTCTCCTGCAGAGCCATCTGAATCCAGTGACCAGATATTCATCAGGATGACTGGAGATGACCCAGGAGGAGGCAATTGGGGTTAAGTGACTTGTCCAAGGTCACACAGCTAGTGAGTGTCAAGTGTCTGAGATGACTCCTCCTCCTGACTCCAGCACTGGTGCTCTATCCACTGCGCTACCTATCTGCCCCTTACAGGGGAAAGTAGAAATAGAAAAAAATCTACCAATCACCACCTGAAAGAGATTCTATAAGGAAAACCTATAAGACTATCATAGCCAAATTCCAAAGCCCCCAGCACAAGGAGAAAATATGAACAGGAAAAAAAATAATTCAAATATGGAGAAGCTTCATTTAGAATTACATAAGACCTAGTAGTGGTAACACTAAAAGACCACAGATCTTGGACCACTATCTATTAAAGAGCAAAAGAACTGGGGTTGTGGCTGAAAATGTCATATCCAGTAATGGTAAGCATAATCCTAAAAAACATAATTTGACATTCAATGAATTCCAAGACTTTCAGGATTGCGTTGCAAAAACACCTGTACTTAATAGAAAATTTGACATACAAGATCCATGAGAAATATAAGGTACACATAAAAGATTAATTACAAGGGACTCAATAAGGGCAGACTGTTTAATTTTTATATGAGGAAATGTAAAAAGTATGTTTAGGATTGTTATTGGTAATAGGGTAATTTGAAAGAAAGATTGTGATGGACCTGAGTGTGATATGATTTTTAAAAATAACTGTTTATGAAAAGAAAATTAATTATCTCATACAAATGAGATGCAAGAGGAAGAACTAACCCAGGGAATTGACAGGAAGGAGCGCAGGTAGTTCTGGAAATCTACTCTCCTCACCAAGGAGAGGGGACAATACATACATACATGCATGCATGCATGCCTACATATATACATACATACACACATATGTACAAGTCTTCTAAATTCAAAAAGAAATGAGAATCTAAGGGGATAGGGAGGTGGGGAGAGAATAAGGAAGGGATTTTTAGACAGAACCCTACTCACATCAGGTCTGGGTTAAAGAGAGAACAATGTATACATTTAGAAAGGAATAAAAGCCTTGTAAATTTATAAAGAAATAAGAGGGTAAGGGAATAGAATAATGGGAGTATAGAAGGGTGTTTAGATTAGTGGGAATGAAAGGATAAGAAAAAGATCCTTGGAACTTTGGTAGGTTAAGGTATAGCAGGGCAAAGTAGTGGGTAGAAGTAAAGTGGAGTAATTATGAGAGATAGGAAACAAAATATACACAAAAAAATAAAGATCAGGAATAGAATTTATTAGGATAAAAAGTAGAGGTAGTGATCATGATCTCAGATAAAATTAAAGCTAAAATAGAGTTAAAAGATAAAACTAGAGAAACTACACTATATGTCAGCTGTAGTAATTAATATTGTTTTAGACTATTTAAAATGACTAGACAGTGTGAGATTGGAATGTGTGGGAAATGATGAGTTGGTGGACTTAGAAAAATATGGGAAGACTTGGGCACATGAAGGAAAACACTATTCACCCTCAGAGAAACAGAGGACAAAGAAGTATAGTACAGCCATACATAGATGCATATGAATATATGTCTATATTGATTGTAGACATCCAAGTATATGTATTCACATATAAGTGTACATATGTATGTGTGTATATATGTATATGTGTATGTTTGTGTGTACATGTGTACATATGAGTATATATGTGGGTGTGTATCCACACTTAACTGTAGCCTTTTTTGGGGGAGGGAGGAAAGGAGAAAAAAGGAACAAAGTAAAAAGAAAGCATAAAAGGAAGTAAAGAAAAGACAGACAGCTCTGAACACAATGGGTCCTATTTATTATATAGACTTTCTTGAAATGGAAATTTGTTGCTGTATATTTTGAATCCTGTCTTGCTTTCTGCTTTTTTTCTTTTCTTATTTTGTACTTAAGCTTTAATATTTATGTTTATGAGGTTTCTTTTTCTTTTTTACTGTTTATTCAAGTTTAAAATAAATTAATAAAAAAGAAGAGAGGAAATTGATAAACTGAAAACAAAAATTATGTAAAAATGATAAACTTAAAATGTGATTCTTTGAAATCTAACAAAATTTATAACTCTTTAGCCAATCAGAATAAAAAGAATAGAGAAAAATATTAAATCTGCAAAATAGCAAATGAACATGGTGAAATCACAATAAAACCAGAAAAAAATTAAAAAACCGAATTATCAGAGTTATTGTGCTCAGCTATACTACACAAAAAGTAGAGTAATGCCTAAAGTTCCCTCCAGCTTTAATTCTGTGATCCTTTGAATTTAATTGTGTAAAACTGCTATATGAAACAATTACTAGGTAACATCGATTAGAATTTACAGGTTTCATTTTGGACACTGGAGACATATTACAGAATGACATAGACAGTTACAGGGAAAATTAATTTATATAGTAAACACCAGCAGTGTCAAACTCACAGCCCACAAGCCTCCCTAACAAGAGCCAAATCACATTAAACTGTGACTGGGAAATATTTAATAAAATAAATAAAAATTCAATACAACATAATGTTAATTTTTGGTTTTCTAAATCAAGATGTGACCTACAAATATCTGTTTTCTTTTTGAGTTTGATAACCCTGGATCCACAACCCAGTTTATTATATGACTTTGAATATTTCAAGGGTGTGCTTTCATTGACTATGTCTCAAGAGGACAGAAGCAAAACAGATCCATTGAAATGGTTTCTTATGAAATGGTTCTCTGCAAAAAGATTTGTGACTAGGAATTCAATTCACGTTGGAAACATGTAAGAAAAGCAGCCTGAATTACTCCTGTATCCACACTCACATATATGTACTTCAGCTCCCATTTTATGGAATAAAATTTAATATAAGCTCACATTTACATAAGCATTTTATATACCTTATCTAATCTGATACTAACAGCAATCTATAAGGTAGTATCCATGTTTTAAAGAATATGAAGCTAAGGATCAGAGAGGCGAAATACATTTTTTCTAGGTCATATAGCTAGTAAGGTATCTAAAGAATTTAATCTTTATCTTTTCAACTTCAATTCCAACACTTTATCCATTACACCATACCACATGTCAATGAACCCAATTTACTCTTCATTATTAATTGAACCCTTTATAACTTTTTCATAAGCAACCCCCACAATCTTCCTTATATTTCTTGTCTTCTTATCTTCCTAGTTGAAAAACAAAAGTCTTGGTTTAAGCATTAAGAATTGAATTTCATCTTTTAAATTAATTTTCTGTAGCTTTCTAGGGGCCCATGGTTCTATGGCTGTGATTGAAATCATTCAGGCAAAGTTAATGAATAAAATGTATTATGATTTTTGGGGTCTACAAATTTAAAAAAAACCTAGATACAATCAGTTTAGTATACATAAAGTATATTTAGTATTCACAGAGAGTATACATAGACCTAATCGAACTGGATGTTACTATAGACCTATTTACTAGCATAGGTATGACAATAAATGTATGTATGATAGTAATTTTCAAATAAGATCAGTTACAATAGTACTATCACTAGAGAATGTGCATTCAATGTTGTGTCAATGGAAAAGATCCTCCTAAAAAATTTCCACCTCAAGCTCTCTACTGTTTGATACCATAAATCTGACTGATTGTCATCTTAATGTTGCGAATAACAATGGCAATAGCATTCCATCACTGATGATGGCCAAAAAAGGTGATCAAAAATGGTACAATCTAAGTAGTTGTCCTTATAAATGCATTTTCTTTGTTATTATTTTTCACTTTTGATAAATGAATCTCTAAATCTATTATCTTCTTACTCTAAGTCAAATTAACCAATTTTCTGTCTCCCTTTTTCAGCGTATCTTTTTGTGTCTCTCTCTCTGCCTCTGTTTCTCTGTCTGTAAAAAAAACCCACTCTGAATGTCATGTTTAAGAAGGCACAAACTATTTTGCCTTATATGCTCATTTTGAGGCAATCACAGGGTTTGGGGGTTTCTACTTCTTTAAATTTTAAATGAATCAATTAGGTACACACAAACACATATGTTGTTATTTAGTATTTTCAGTTATGTCTGACTCTTCATGACTCCACTTGGGATTTCCTTGACAAAGACACTAGAGTGGTTTGCCATTTCCTTCTCCAGCTCATTTTATAGATGAGGAAACTGAGACCAGCAAGGTTAAGTGACTTGCCCAGGGTCATATGGTCAGTAAGTATATAATGAGAGATTTGAATTTAAGATGAGTTTTCCTCGCTCCAAGCCTGGCACTCTCTCCCCTGTGCCACCTAGCTGACCCATAGGACAAGTCATATCAAGGCAATTTTTGAAAAGAAGGAAAAAAAAAGGCAGACACTAAAGGAAAGTATTTACTATTAGTAATATAAAATAGACTACAGTGGTCTTATTTACACATGGTAATTCCACACAATATCAAAGAGATTTAATATATTACATACCACTAATTAAAGACTTACTAATGGAACAAAGCTCATAACTTGTCACAACAAAGTGCCTTACTATAATGAATACTCATAAAAAGTAAGCAGGCCATGGTCTCTGGGGATGGAATTTAAAATCATTGCAACAATTATAACAATTTAAAAGGAAATTCTATTTTCCTAGGAAATAATGTTACATCATTGTTTTCTTTATTCTGTTCAAATCAGTATTCAAGAGAATAATCACTTAGTCAAATTAATCATTGAAATATCCAAAAATCAACTTGTGTGAGAATTCATGTTTCATCATCAGTTTTGGCTGTCAAAGGTGACACAACTTAAACATGCTTAGCAAATCATTTTTCCTTGAATGGAGTCTCTATGAAAGATTTTATCATCTTACACCATAAGCAAAGATTGCAAATCTCCACCAGTAGATTGCTTCTACAAAGGTGAGACAGATGATCATCATGTAGACTGCAGAAGATGAAATAGAGGCACAGAAATGAAGGAAATAGGACAGATGATTGCATAAAAAAGAGATGCTATTAGAAAAATATGCATTCAATTGATTTTTAAGGTAGCACTGAAATCTTGGCTCAGCTTATTATCTCCTATCTTATCGCTGACACACCAACCTCTTGGGATCTTCTGACTTAAGCCTCAGTTCCAGTATCACCTCCTACATGAATCTGTTTCCAATTCCTTTATTAACTACTCACCCTTCCCAGGACTCTGAATACATTTTTACTTATTTATTGGCATATATGGGGACAACTAGGTAGCACTATGGATAGAGTGCCAGGTCTAAAGTGAGAACGATTCAACTTTGTGAATTCAAAAATAGCATCTGACATAAAGTATTTGTGTGACTCTGGGCAAATCATTTAACTCTGTTTGCTTCAATTTCCTCATCTATAAAATGAGCTGGAAAAGGAAATGGTAAACTATTCCAGTACCTTTGCCAATAAAATCCCAAATGGGGTGACAAAGAGTCAGACATGAAAAAAATTGGCATACATGTTATGTGACTCCAAGACAACATTAGTGCATTGAGAGCAGGTACTATTGTCATTTTTATCTTTGTATCACTGGTGCCTAAAATGGGACCTGCCTGGAATACAGTTGGTATTTAATGAATGTTTGTTCAACTTCCTATACAGTAGAAACTGAATATTAGGAAGATTTCTTTCTCAGGAAGTGACTTACTCATGGTCACACAGTGTTTATTAAGTAGGGAAGCTAGAGAGCTTAAACCCTGATTTAATTCCTGTTATTTTTTCTAACATTATACCATGCTATAACTGGATTAGCTGAGGTACAAGCCTGACAGAGTAGGGGTGGAAATCTCTTCGGTTCTCATTCACAGCTCTTGTCCTACACCTATCTATTTTTGTAGTTTTTATGATTTTAGCATTAATTTTAAAATTTGAGTTCCTAGTTGTCCCTCCTTCTTGTCCCTCCTCCACTCATTGAGAAGGCAAGAAATAGGATGCCTGTGATTCATGGGAAATTATGAAAAATCTATTTGGATATTAGTCATGTTGCAAGAAAGTAAGGAAGAAAAAAGAAAGGAAGGAAAGAAGGAAAGAAGAAAGAAAAAGGAAGGAAAGAAGGAAGGAAAGAAAAAAGGAAAAAAGTGAAAAATTATGCTTCAGTCTGCACTCAGAGTACACCAACTTTCTGTCTGCAGGTTTTTTCATGGATATTTTTCATGATAGGTCCTTGGCAATTGTCTTGGATCATTGTATTGATCAGAGTAGCTAAGTCTTTCACAGTTGATCATTGTTACAATATCATGGTTATTATGTACAATGTTATCCTGGTTCTGCTCTCTTCACTTTGTATCAGTTCATCTGTCTTAGCAGATTTTTTCAAAAACCATACCTTTTGTCATTTCTTACAACAATAGGATTCCATCACAATTATATGCCACAACTTGTTAAGTTATTCTCCAATTGATGGGCACCCTCTCAATTTCTATTTCTTTGTCACCACAAAAATAGCAGATAGAAATATTTTTATACATATAGATCATTTTCCTTTTTCAAAAAATCTCATTGGGATGTAGATCTAGTATCAGTATTTATGGGTCAAAGGATGTGTATGCTTTTAATAGCCTTTTCAGTGTAGTACCAAATTCATCTCCAGGATGGTTGGACTAGTTCACAATAATTCCTTACTATCCCTATTTTTCCACATCCCCTTCCTCTTTTATTCTTTTCCTTCTCTGTCATAAAATCAATCTGAAAGGTGTGAGGTGATACCTAAGAGTTGTTTTGAGTCATTTATTAACTATTAGTGCTTTGGAGCATTTTTTCACTTGACTATTGATAGCTTTGATTTCTTCTTCTGAAAACTGTCTATCTCTTTTGATCATTCACCAATTGGGAAATGACTCATCTTTATAAATTTGGCCCAATTATCTATATATCTGAGAAATGAGACCTTCATTACAGAAAACTTCTTTGTTGTTGCTGTATCTTTGGTCCCATCTGACTTTTCTTTTTCTTTTTAAAATTTTTTGCTTCATTTAATTTATTTTTTGTTACATTTAAAGTTCTAAATTGTCTCCTTTTTGCCCTCCCAAGTCCACCCTAGAGAAGGCCATCACTGACCCAGGTGTATGTGGAGAGAGAGAGAGAGAGAGAGAGAGAGAGAGAGAGAGAGAGAGAGAGTGAGAAAGAGAGAGAGAGAGAGAAGAGAGATGTGTGTGTGTGTGTGTGTGTGTGTGTGTGTGTGTGTGTGTAAAATAGTATGCTATTCATACTTCTATTTATTGTTCTTTTTTTTTGAAGGTGGATAGTACCTTCCTTTATAAGTCCTTTGTAGCTAATTGATTTGAGTATTTATAATGTTCAGAATAAATTAGTTATTCACATTTATTCTTCAGACAATTTTGCTATTACCATGTATTTTGTTCTCTTGGTTCTACTAATTTCTTTCTTCATTATTTCACTTGTCTTTCCATGTTTTTTCTAAAACCAACTTGCTCACCATTTATTATAGCACAGCAGTATTCCAATACAATCATATACCTTATTTAGCCATCCTCCAAATGATGGGCATCGCTTCATTTTCTAACTTTGCTGCTACCACAAAGAGGGCTGATTGCATATATCTATATCTATATATTTGTGAGTGTGTGTATACACATATATGTATATTGAGTTCATCCTTGGTTGCCAAAGAAGACCATGCCATCAGAGAAATAATGACATGACTTGCACTTGACTTTGTTTTGAGTGAGAGAGGGCTGTGCAGGCCACCAGTCTCACTTCTCCTCCAGAGCCATCTGAATCCAGTGACCAGATATTCATCAGGATGACTGGAGATGACCCAGGATGAGGCGATTAGGGTTAAGTGATTTGTCCAAGATCACACAGCTAGTGGGTGTCAAGTCTCTGAGGTGAGATTTGAACTCAGGTCCTCCTGACTCTTGCACTGGTGCTCTATCCACTGCACTACCTAGCTGCCCCTACACATATATGTATATATATTAGAATATAAAGATTCTCTTCCTTTTTTCCATGATCACCTTAGGTATTACTGTATCAAAGGATATGCACAATCTTTGGGCATAATTCCAAATTGCTCTCCAGAATGGTTGGATCAGTTCATATTTCCACCAACAGTCTTTTAGTGTCCCAGTTTTTCTACTTTCCCTCCAACATTTGTCATTTTTTCCCTTCTGCAATTTTAGCCAATTTGATAGGAATGAGATAATATCACAATGAAGCTTTAATTTGCATTGCTCTAATCAATAATAACTTAGATATAGATTTGATTTCTTCATTGACAAATTGCCTATTTATATTCTTTAACAATTTATCAATTGGGGAATGACCCATATCCCTATAAATTTGACAAAGTTCTCTAAATATTTGAGATATGAGCCCTTTATTCAAGAAATTATCTATAAATATTTCTCCCAATTTTCTGTTTTGTTCTAATCTTTGCTCCATTGGTTTTCTTTGTATAAAACTTTACAAAATTTAATATAGTCAGAAGTATCCATTTGACACCTCTCAATGCTCTTTCTTATTTATTCATAAATTCTTTTCCTAGTCATAAATCTTATGGGTAAAATGAACCATGTGTTTTTCCTGATTTCCTTATGATATTACATAATATGTAATTAATATATTACATATATATGGTATATCCAGATATGATATCTGGATTATGTATTCATTTTTATATTTTGCTAAATGGTATAAAATATTGGTATATGCCCAATTTCTACCAGACTGCCTTCCAATTTTCCCAATAATTTTAACTAACTAGTAAATTCTTTTCCCCCCACTTAATAATATTTAATTTTTCAAATTACATATAAAAGATAGTTGCAATATCTACTTTTATAAGATTGAGTTCCAAGTTATTTTCTTATTTTCTCACTCCCCCCCTTCCTAAGATGGCATGGACTCTGGTACTGGCTATACATGTACCATGATATTAAATATATTTCCACAATAGACATGTTGTGAAAGAACAACATGGAACAAAAGGGAAAAACCATGAGAAAGAAAAAAAAACAACAGAAAATTGCATGCTTCAATCTGTATTCAGACTCCATAGTTCTTTCTCTGGATGTGGATAGCATTATTCCATCATGAGTCTTTTGGGATTGTCCTGGACTCATTGTATTGCTGAGAAGAGCTATATCTATCAAAGTTTGTCATCATATAATGTTACTATTACTGTGTACAATATTCTCCTGATTCTGTTCACTTCACTCAGCATAAGTTCATGTAAGTCTTTCCAGGTATTTTTCCGAAATCTTCCTATTCCTCATTTCTTATAGACCTATAGTATTCAATTATATGCATAAACCACAGCTTCTTTAGCTATCTCCAATTGATGGACATTCCCTTAATTTCCAATTCTTTGTTGTCCCCAAAAGAGCTGCTATAAATATTTTTGTATATCGGAGTCCTTTTCCATTTTTTAACGAAATCTTTGAAATACAAATCTAGTAATGGTATTGTTGGATCAAAAGGTATGTACAGTTTTATACCCCTTTAGTTATAGTTCCAAATTCCTCTCCAGAATGGTTGGATTCTTTCACAACTCTACCAATAATATGTTAGTGTTCCAATTTCCTCACATCTCCAACATTTATCATTTTCCCTTTTTGTCACATTAACCAATCTGATAAGTGGAGGTAGTGCCTCAATGCTGTTTTAATTTGCATTTCTCTAATCAAAAAAGATTTAAAGCATTTTTTCATATGGCTATAGATAGTTTTGATTTCTTCATCTGAAAATTGCCTGTTTGTATTCTTTGACCATTTATCAGTTGGGAAATGACTTGTATTCTTTAAATTTTGACACCACTCTCTAGAATTGACATCTTTACCAGAAACACTGGCTGCAAAAATTGTTTCCCAGCTTTCTTATTTCCTTCTTATCTTGGTTGCATTGACTTTGTTTCTACAAAATCTTTTTAATTTAATATAATCATAATTATCCATTTTTCATTTCATAATGTTCTTTGTTTTGTTTGGTCACAGATTCTTCCCTTTTCCATGGATCTGACAGGAAAACTATTTCTTGCCCTCCTAATTTGCTTATGGCATCATCATTTATATTTAAATTATGTACCCATTTTGTCCTTATCTTCATATATGGTGTAAGATATTGGTCTATGCCCAGTTGTCACAGCAGTCTTTGTCAAGTAGTGAGTTCTTATCCCAGGAACTGGAGTCTTTAGGTTTATCAAACAGTAGATTACTATAGTTATTGACTACTGTACCTAGGGTACTTAATCTCTTCTACTGATCCACCATTCCATTTTTAACTGGTTCCAAATAGTTTTTATTATTGCTGATTTATAATACAGCTTAGATATGATATGACTAGGCTCGTTTCTCTTGCATTATCCTTTAATTCTTTTGATATTCTGCAACTTTTTTCTTCTAGATGAATTTCATTTTTTTCTAGCTCTATAAAATAAATTGTTGGTGTTTTATTGGTGCGGCACTAAATAAGTAAGTTAATTTAGGTAGAATTGTCATTTTTATTATTTAGCTTGGCCTACCAATGAGCTACTGATATTTTTCCAATTACTTAGATCTGACTTTATGTGAAAATTGTTTTGTATTTGTGTTTATGTGGTTCCTGGGCTTGTCTTGGTAAATATAAAATGTTGTCTACAATTATTTTAAATGAAATTTCTCTATCTCTTGCTGTTGGGCTTTGTTGGTAATATATAGAAATACCAATGATTTTTGTGATTTTATTTTATGTCCTACACATTTGCTAAAGTAGTTAATTATTTCCAACAGTTGTTTAATTGGTTCTGTAGAATTTTCTAAGTATACCATCATGTCATCGGCAAAGAGTGATAATTTGCCTATTCTAATTTCTTCAATTTCCTATTCTTCTCTTACTACTAAAGCTAACATTTCTACTATGATATTGAGTGATAATAGTGATGATGGACATTCTTGATTTATCCTTGATCTTATTGGGAATGTTTCTAACTAATCCCTATTACATCTAATTACATATATGTAATGCTTATGGTTTTAAATAAATGCTACTTGTCATTTTAAGGAAAACTCCATTTATTCCTATGCTCTCTAGCATTTTTAATAGAAAAGGGTGCTGTGTTTTATCGAAAGATTTTTCTTGATCTACTGAAATAATCATATGATTTGTTAATTTTGTTATTTATATGGTCAATTGTTCTGAGAGTTTCCCTAATATTGAACCAGTTCTAGATTCCTGGTATAAAGTCTACCTGTTCATAGTGTATTATCCTCATGATAAATTGTAGTAATCTGTTTGCTAATATTTTATTTAAAATTTTTGCCTCAATAATCATTAAGGAAATTGGTCCATAATTTTCTTTCTCTGTTTTGACTCTTCCTGGTTTAGGTATCAGAACCATATTTGTATCATAGAAAGAATTTGGTACAACTTTTTCACCTATTTTTCCAAATAGTTTATATAGTATTGAAATTAATTTTTCTTTAAATGTTTGGTAGAATTCATTTGTAAATCGTCTGGCCCTGGCCAAATAGTGAATTCTTATTCCCAAAACTTAAATCTTTACATTTGTCAAACACAAATGATAATTATTTACTACTGTGTATTGTATATCTATTTTCTTCCACTGTTTTACCTTTCTATGTCTTAGCCAGTAACAGATAGTTTTGATAATTACTGCCTTATAATATAGTTGAAGATCTTGTACTTCCATTAAGATTTGCTAAACTTCCTTCCTTTACATTTTACCATTAATTCCTTTGATATCCTTAATCTTTTGTTCCTCAAAATCAATTTTGTTGTTATTTATTTTCTGACTTAATAAGATATTTTTGGTCATTTAATTGAGATGGCATTGAATGAGAAAATAAGTTTAGGTAAAATTATAATTTTTATTATATAGTCTCTGTCCACCAACAAATAATATTTCTCCAATTATTTAGATCCAACTTTGTATAAAAAGTATTTCATCATTATGCTCATATACCTCCTGGATTTGTCTCAGGCATTTCATGCTGTCGATAGTTATTTTAAGTGGAATATCTCTTACCATCTATTCTTGCATAATCTTATTGGTGATGTATCAAAATGCTGATGATTTCTAAAATTATTATTTTTCAACTAGCTTTTTATTTGAATCTCTAGATTTTCCAAGTATATCATCATAATGTCTGCACAAAGAGATAGTTTTATAACCTCATTGCACATCCTGATTCCTTTAATTTTTGTTTCTTATTTTCTTCTTTTATATTTATTCCTATTGCTAGGATTTCTAATACAATATTGAATATTATCAGTACTAACGGGCATTTTTATTTCCTTCCTGATCTTTTTGGGGAAGTTATCTAGCTTATTCTCATTATAAATATTTTTTGATGGCTTTAGGTAGATGTTTCTTATATTTTAAGAAGAAATCCATGTATAACTATGCTTTCAAGTGTTTTTCAAAGAAATGAGTGCTGTATTTTGTAAAAAAAAAAGTATTCTTTATTTATTGATAGTTATATGATTTTTCTTACTTTTGCTGTTAATATAATCAGTTATGTTAATAGTTTTCCTTATGTTAAACCATTCCTGCAATCCTGGCATAAATCCCACTTAATCACAGTATATGATCTTTGTAATATATTGCTCTACTCTTCAAGCTAGTGTTTTATTTAGGATTTTTTCATACATATTCATTAGTGAAATGGGTCTATAATTTTCTATCTCTGTTTTTACTCTTCCTGGTTTAGGTGTCAACATATTTATTTCATTAAAGAAGTTTGGTTAGATGCCTTTTTTTTTGCCCATTATTCCAAATCAATTTTTTTAATATTGGAATTAGTTGGTCTTTATGTGTTTGGCAGAATTCACTTGTAAATCTGTTTCCAATTATTTTTTCTTTTGTATATTAATTTATAATTTATGTCCTGTTCAATTTCTTTTTCTTAAGTGGGTTTCTTTAGAAATTCTAGTTCCTTTTTTGTTAATCTAGGCAATTGATATTTGCACAAGTATTCTTCCACTTCACTTAAATTATTAAATTTATTGGCATATAATTGGGCAAAAATAACTCCTAATAATTGTTTGGATTTTGCCTGCATTAGTGGTGTATTTACCCTTTTCTTTTTTTATACTATTGATTTGCTTTTCTTGTCTCTTTTCAAAATAATATTAACCAATGATTCACCTATTTTATTGATTCTTATCTTAAAGCTAACTCCCATATCATTGTAGTTTTGCTCTCTATTTCCACCTCTTATTCATTTAGCTTTCTCTTTAAAAATTTTGGGTGCTGTAGCATTTGGTGCATATAATTTTAAAACTGACATTATTTTGTCTTCTATCATGCCTTTTATCATATTTTAGTTTCCCCAGTTATTTTTAAATTAAATCTGTTCTAGGATCATGATTGCTACCCTCTGCTTTTTTATATTTTTGTATCAGGAGAGGCATAAATTCTACTCCAGCCCTTTATTTTTGCTCTATATGTATCTTTTATTTTAAAATTTGATTCTTGTAAACAACATATTATTGAATTCTGGTTTTTGATCCATTGTGCTGTCTATTTCTGTTTTATGAGTGACTTTATTCCATTCACATTCAAAGTTATAATTGCTTGTCAGTATTTCCCTCAATCCTATTTTTTCTCTCTGTCTTTTTACGTTATCTCACCTCATGTGTCTAATTTACTTCCAATCACTGTCTCCCTAATCCAAACCCATTTCAAGAATCCTCCCCTATTCTCTTTCCTTGCCCTTCTTTCCTTAACCAAATCACCATTCTAAGAGTTCCTCCCTCATCCTATCCCCTCATATTCATATTTCTCTGTGGTTTTTACCCTTTCATGTGTATGTTATTCCCTTTCTAACCCAGTTCTGATGAGAACAAGGTTCTAGCACTACCAGTCCTCCATCCCTTCCTACCCTCCACTTTAACACTTCTTCCATTCACACGTTGTTTGTCTGAGACAATTGCTCCATTTTATCTCTTCCTACCTAATTTTATTTTTCAAAGATCATCCTATCATACTCAACTCCAAGCCTTCTGTCCGTGCATGCTCTCTCAAACTGCTCTAGTAATGATAGCATTCTTAAGAGTCACAGATAATATTTTCCCATATAAGAAGTAAACAGTATGACTTTATTAAATCCCTTATAATTGATCTTTCATGTTTACCTTCTTATGTTTCTCCTGATTCTTATAAGAAAAAATTATTCATTCGGTTATGGTATTTTCCTTACAAATACCTTAAAGTCCTTTAATTCATTAAATACCCAGTTTTCCCATGCAGAACTGTACTCAACTTTGCTGGGCAAGTTATTCTTGGTTGCAAACTCAGCTCCTTTGCTATTCAGAAAACATGTTCCATGCCCTTGGTCTCTTATTGTAGGACCTGCTAAACTTTATGTTATCTTGACTGTAGATCTACAACATTTAAATTGTTTCATTCTTGTTTATAGAATTTTCTTCTTGAGCTGGGAGCTTTGAAAAGTAGCTATAATGTTCCTGTGAGTTTTCCTCAGTGGATTTTCTTTTCAATTTCTATTTTCCCTTCTAGTTCTAAACTTCATGGCCCTTTTTATTATAACTTTGCAGTAGTCCAACAATTCTTATTTTGTCTCTTCTTCATCTGTTTTCCAGGCAGTTGTTTTTCTAACAAGAAGTTTCACATTCTCTTCTATTTTTTCATTCTTTTGATTTTGTTTTATTATTTCTTGGTGTCTTATGAAGTCATTAGCTTCCCTCACCCAATTCTAATTTTTAAGGTGTTATATTCTTCTATAAGTTTTTGGGTCCCTTTTTTCCAATTGCTTGACTTTCTTCTCATAATTTTTGGGATTTTCTTTCATTATTCTTATTTTTCCCTTAATTTTCCCTCAGTCTCTCTTATTTCATTTTTAAAGTACTTTTCAACCTCTTCCAAGGACTATTTTTGGTCTTGTGGACATTTTATGTTTTTCTTTGAAGTACAAGTAGCTATTTTGACTTATCTGCTTTCTTCTGCATTTGAATCCAAATCTTGTTTATCACCATAGTAGCACTCTGTAGTCAGTTTCTTTCTCTTTCACTTACTCATTTTTAAGTAGCTTATTTCTTGCCTATTAGCTTTGTATTAGAGTTGGGCTTTAGTCCCAAGGCATAAAGGATGATATCTTAAGCTTCATGTTTTTCATGCTATTATTTTCTAAGCTCTGTCTGGGAGTTTGACCTCAGGTTCTCCTCTTGGTTCCTGAGCTGTGACAGGGCCCCCAGGAATGCTGTCACTACAAATGCTCTCATTCCCTGTGTTTCCTTCAATGATTGCAAGCTTCAGCCCAACACTCTGCCCTGGAACTCAAACTAGGGACTCTGCTCTCCTTTGAGTGACCAAAGACAGCAGAGTCCCACCTTTCTATAATATCACTCACCTGTGTGTGCTCACTCTTTCTGTCCCCTAGCCACTATCTGGGACCAAGTCTGGTCAGCACAAATGGACACCTCTTCCAGCACTAGTGGAGGTCTCTGCAATCACCCCTTGATCAGTCATCTGACTCCCATACTGTCCCTTTTGTAGAAGTTCCTGAAGATGAGGCTACTTCAACACAGGTGCCCCAGGGCTTATTGTTTGTTAATTAGCAGTATCTATCCAATAGGCATCTGCACTTCAATCAGGGCAGACCACCACTCTAGGAGCTCAGGATTTTCCTAAAGTCTTCCCAAGTTGTCTTAGCTTAAACAAGTGCTTTATCCCAACTTTTAGTTATTTCTGCGTTGCTCAAGTTCACTTGGAGGCATCATATTAAATATTGGTTTGTCAGGGAATTTGGAGAGTCAAGCAATTTCATGCCATATTCCACCATCTTCCCCAAATCCTCTTTATCAGAGAAACTTTCTTTCTTTCTAATTTTGGTTGTATTTTTTAATTGCATGTAGTCAAAATAATTCATTTTTTATCTCCCTAGAGACCTTCTATATCTCATTTGATCCTAAACTCTTCCCTTTTATTTAGATAAGGTGACAGGTATCTTTTTTAGATCCTCATCTAATTTGCCTATAATATCACCATTTATTTTTAAATCATGTATCTATGTTTGCCTTATCTCAATATACAATGTAAGATATTGGCCTATGGCAAGTTTCTTCCCAATTACTTTTTTTTTACAGCAGTTTTTTTTTTTTCCCAAAAAATGAGTCCTTGGCACAAAAGCTTACCTATTTGGATTTATCAAACTCTAAATTACTATGGTAATTTGCTACTATGTACTAATTTATTTAACTGAACACTATTTCTCATTCAGTACCAGACTATTTTGATTACTGCTTTATAGTATAGTTTCAATTCTGGTACTATTGGCTACCTTCTTTCACATTTTTTTTCTTTGATTTCCTTTATAATTCTTGACCTATTTTTCTTCTGGATTAATTGTAATTATTTTTTTCTAGTTCTGTAAAAAATACTTTGATAACTTAATTTGTGTGGCACTGAATAAATAAATATAGGCAGAAAGGTCATTTTTATCATACTGACTCAACCTAATCATGAGAAATTAATATTTTCCAATTGTTTATATCACGATTTGGTATTTGTGTTCATATGGTTCTGGGTTTGCCTTGGCAGGTAGACTCCCAAGTATTTTATATTATCTGCAGTTATTTTATATGAAATTTATCTTTACACCTCTTCCTGCTAGGTTTTGTTGGTAATATATAGAAATGAGAATGATTTCTATGGATTCATTTTATATCCTGCAACTTTGACAAAGTTGTTAATTGTTTCAATTAGTTTTTTTTAGTTGATTCCCCAGGGTTCTCTAAGTATACCAGCATATTATCTGCAAAGAGTGATAGTTTTGTTTCTTTCCATTCTTATTTTTTTCAATAACTTTTTCTTGTTTTATTTCTATAGTAAACATTTCTAGTACAACAATGGACAATAAAGGTGATAATGACCATCCTTGATTCACCCCCAATCCTACTGGGATGATCTGTAGTTTTTCCCTTTTTCAGATAATGCTTGCTTGTGATTTTATGTAGAGACTATCATTTTAAGAAAAGTTTCCTTTGCTTTCTTATCTTTCCAGTAAGAAGGAAGGTCAGAAGCTTTTCTTTTGCATCTATTTATATAACCATGTAAGTTTTGTTGGTTTTGTTACTGATATGGTCAATTATGCTTATAATTTTTCTAATATTGAACCAGTCATGCAGTCCTAGCATAAATTGCACCTAGTCATCATGTATGATCTTTGTAATGTATTGCTGTAATTTTTTTGCTAGCATTTTATTTAAATTTTTTGCATCGAAATACAATAAGAAAATTCGACCCTTATTTTAACTCTGTATGTATTTCTTTTTCAAGTGCATTTTGGGTAGATCTATTGTTGGATTTTGGTTTCTAATCCATTCTACTAACTGCTGCTGTTTAATTGATGAGTTCATCCCATTCACATTCAGTTATGATTGGTAACTCGATATTTCCCTCCATCCTATTTTTCTTCCTATCCTCTCTTTTTTCATCCTGATCCTCCTCAAAAGACAGTTTTACTTCTGATAATTGGCTCTCTTAATCTGTCTTTCTTCTTGTCACCCTCTCTTTCTTATAGCCTCTTCCTCTCCTACTTCCCACTTAGGTACGTTAGATTTTTATACTGAATTGATCGTGTATAATAAGTATATATTCTTCCTTCTTTGAACTAGTTCATTTAAGAGGTTCAAATGTCACACAGTTGCCCCTCCCCCATTTACTCTTCCTTGTAAAAACTTTTCCTTGCATACCTCATTTATGTGCTGTAATTTCCCCTATTCTTTCTTTCCCCTTGTTCCAAATACATACCTCTTTCTCAGTCTTCCACTTTTCCTTTGGAATGTCCCCCATTTCACTTTGAGACCATCCAAACATAATAAACTCATACCTATACTCTCTAAGCATATTCCTTCTGATGGACCTAATGATGATAAAGTTCTTGGAAGATATATGTATCATCTTCACATCCGGGAATGTAAACAGTTATATTAAGTTCTTCATGATTTCACTCATGTTTATCTTTTTTGCTTCTATTTGTGTTTCAATGTTAAAATTTCTATTTAGCTCTGGTCTTTTCATTGGGAATGCACAGAAAGTCTCTCATTAATTATTCATTTTCCCTATAGGATTATAGTCAGTTTTCCAGGTAGGTGATTTTTGGTCGTAATCCTGGCTCTTTTGCCTTCTAAAATACTATATATCAAGCCTTTTGCTCCTTTATAATGGTAGAGGCTAAGTTTTGTGTTATCTTAACTCTGGCACTCCAGTATTTAATTGTTTCTTTCTGACTGCTTTTAGGATTTTCTCCTTGACATAAGAGCTCTAAAATTAGTCTGTAATATTCCTTCAGTTTTTCAGTTTGGTATCTCTTTCAGGAGGTGACAAATATGTTCTTTAAATTCCTATTTTTTTCCTTTGGTTATAAGCTATGTGGGCAGTTTGGCTTTATTTTTTTCTTGAAATATGATATATAGGCTCTTTTTCAGATCATGAATTTCAGGCAATTCAATAGTTATTAAATTATCTCTCCTTGACAGGTCAGTTGTTTTCCCCAAAAGTGTTTACTTATAATTACTCCTGCCTCCCATTTGCCTTCCCTTCTGTCATTCCCCCACAACCCACTTATCCTCTTCTCCTCTACTTTCCTATAGCATAAGATAGATTTTCATAGCAAATTGAGAGCACACGTTATTTCCTCATTAAGATAAATGTGATGAAAGGTTAACTCTTTCTCTCTCACCTCCCATATTTTTCCCTCCATTGAAAAAGCTTTTTCTTGCCTCTTTTATGTAAGAGATAATTGGCCGCATTCTATTTTTCCCTTTCTCCTTCCAATGTATTGCTCTCTCATCCCTTAATTTGACTTTTTTGGATATCATCCCTTCTTATTCAACTTACCCTGTGCCCTCTGTCTATATATCTATAATTCCTCCAGCTACCCTAATACTGAGAAAAGTCTCAAGAGTTACAAATATTATCTTTCCATGTAGGAATGTAAATAGTTCAACTTTAGTCAGTCCCTTAGGATTTCTCTTTCCTGTTTATATTTTCATGTTTCTCTTTATTCTTGTGTTTGCAAGTCAAATTTTCTATTCAGCTCTGGTCTTTTCATCAAGCATGCTTGAAAGTCCTATATTTCATTAAATGATCATTTTTTCTTCCTTAAGTATTATGCTGTTTTGCTGGGTAGGCAATTCTTGGTTTTAATCCTAGCTCCTTTGACCTTTGGAATATCATATTCCACGCCCTTCGATCCCTTAATGTAGAAGCTGCTAGATCTTTTGCTATCCTGATTGTATTCCACAATACTTATTGTTTCCTTCTGACTGCTTGCAATATTTTCTCCTTGACTTGAGAATTCTGAAATGTGGCCACAATATTTCTAGGAGTTTTCCTCTAGGAATCTCTTTCAGGAGGTAATCAATAGATTCTTTCAATATATATATATATATATATATATATACATATATATATATATATGTATATATATATATATATACATACATATACACATATTACCCTCTGGTTCTAGAATGTCAGAGCAATTTTCCTAGACAGCTTCTTGAAAGATGATGTCTAGGCTCTTTTTTTGATTATGGCTTTTAGATAGTCCAACAATTTTTAAATTGTCTCTCTTAGATCTGTTTTCCAGGTCAATTGTTTTTCCAATGAGATATTTCACATTGTCTGATATTTTTTCCTTTGTTTTTGCTTTATAATTTCTTGATTTTTCATGAAGTCATTAGCTTCCATCTGCTCAATTGTAATCTTCAAGGAGTTATTTTCTTCAGTGAGTTTTTAGACCCCCTTTTCCCTCTGGCCAATTCTGCTTTGTAGGGCATTCTTCTCCTCATTGACTTTTTTGGATCTCTTTTGTCATTTGGGTTAGTCTATTTTTTAAAGTATTATTTTCTTCAGTATTTTGGGGCCTTCTTGAGCAAGCAATTTACTTGTTTTTCTTGAATCACACATTTCTCTTCCCATTTTTTTCTCTACTTTTCTTACTTGATTTTCAAAATCCTTTCTGAGGTCTTCCATGGTCTGAGACCATTCATATTTTTCTTGGAGGCTTTGGATGGAGGAGCTTTGACTTTGTTGTCTTCTGTTTGCATATCTTGCACTTCCTTCTCACCAAAGTAACATTCCATAGTCTAATTCTTTTTCCCTTTTTTGCTGATTTCCCCAGCCATTTACTTGACTTTTGAGCTCTTTGTGAAGGTAGTTCTCTGCTTCCAATGTGGGAAGGTGTACTGTTGGCTGCCCCTCCTATTTCTGTGGCTGCAGCAATTTCCTCCCTCTCCTCAGTCCTCTGCTGCCCTGGGGCTGGACCACTCTAGCCTCTCATACAGGTCCCGCAGTATTTTTCCACTGACCTTCCAATCTGTTCTCCATGTTTTGGGGTCATAAAGTCTGGAAACTGGCACAGGTGCTCAAGATTCAGTCCCACCAAGGCCTGCCCAGGTCCTGTCTCCATCAGCATGGCTCACACTGAATTATGCTCTGCTCCCAGAACTGTGAGATAGACATTGTGAGATATGACCTTCCAGGATATCTTGGGCTAGAGATTTGCTTCACTCCATCTTTGTGGGTTCTGCAGCTCCAGAATTTGTTTACAGACATTTTTAAAGGTATGTGGCTGGGTTTGGGGGAAGAGCTCAAGAAAGTCTATGCTGTCACTCCATCACCTTGGCCCCACCCTCTTACAAATTCTAACTTTTAAGGAATTACTTTCTTTCATGAGGTTTTGTACTTCTTTCCCCACTTTGCCAACTTTGCTTTTTAAGAATTTATTTCCTTCCATGAAGTTTGGCAACTCTTCTACTATTTGACTAATTCTGTTTTTAAAAGAATTATTTTTTTTCCAGCATTTTTGTGCCTTTTCCCCAAGCTATTGGTTTTCTTTTCATACTTTTCTTGCCTTGCTGTTATTTTCCAAATTTTCCCTAAAATTTATTTGCTCTTAAATCTTTAAATCTTCTAGTAATTCTTACTGGTCTTGAGTTTAATCTACTTTTTTTTCCTTTGAGGCTGTACTTGTAGATATTATCTGGTGGTTGTCTTCTTCTGAGGTATGTCTTTCAAGCTTCCCTTTCACCATGATAAATTTTTATGGTCAAGTTATTTTTTGTTTTTTGCTCATTTCTCCAGTCCATTTCTTGACTTTGAACTTCTTGTTAAATTTAGGCTCTGTTCACTTCTGGCAAGGAGTTGTCCCAAACTTCAGGCTTCTTTACTCTGCTTTTTTCAAAACTAGCCCTGGGTGTCTGTAACTTTTTCATGCTTCCAAGGTGCTATGATATACAGAGAGGTGTAATCATTGTTCTCTCTGTCTATACTCTTGTCCTGATCCAGGTAGGGTTGCTCCTTTCTTGATATCACATGTCCTCTCCTCCCTGGAACTTCAATCTGAAACTGTGTAATGGGAAGTAGAATGGCCAAATGGCAACTGGTCCTGTGTGTAGTGCTAGCATGAAGCATAATGAGGGGGGTTGTATTCCCCCCCTAACTGGTCTCTAATCTCCTTACCATCTCTGGGCCGTGACAGCCCCTGGTTCTTCTACTATCTTGTCTGTCCCTGAAACCACCTTTGAGGCTCATAACTAGTGTCACTGCCATGCTGCACTTCTGCCCAAGCCCCATCTCAGTGCCACAGACTTCTCCTCACCTCTTCAGTTGTTCTGGACTGAAAAAATAACTTACCCTGACCTTTAGTTGGCTATGCCATTTTAGAATTTAATTTGATGTGTTATTTTAAAGTTGTTTGAAGGGGAATACTGGGAATATTCAGCTAGAATGCTCTTTACTCTGCCATATTGGCTTCCAAGTATAGGCCCCACTCTATTCAAAACATATTCATAGAGGATGGGAGGAGGGGTAGAGGAAGGGTGGGATTACGGGTTTTCCATGTCAAAACAATTTATTAGGATAGAACAAAGGAACAAATGATTAGGGTTTTGAGAATATTCTGGTATTTTTTTTACTTTTTATTTTTTCATTTCTCATTTATTATTTCTGATCATAATGAAAAGCTAATTTGAGAGCCTCCAATGAGAAAGGATGTCCTCAAGGTATTTCTATCTTGATTGAGAATAGGAAATGCTGGGAATTTTGCTGAAAAATCAACCTTTGTTAGCTTTCCTTTGTTTTTTGAACTCAAACTATTTAGGATAATTTAACAACAAATACTAATTAAACACCTATTTTGTACAAAATATTGAGACTATCAAGCTAAATATGACTCGATCTTGGGCTCAATGTGTTCATTTTTTAAAATCTTTTTTTTTCAAATTACATGTAAAAACAATATTTAACATTCATTTTTAAAAAATGTGTTTTTCTCCCTCTATTTTTCCCTTTCCCCTTCATTGAGGTGGCAATTTGATACAGGCTATACATTTGCAGTCATGAAAAACATATTTCCATATTAGGTATGTGCTGAAAGAAAACAGATCCACCCTCCTCTCCTCCAAAAAAAAACAAGAAAAATAAAGTTAAAACAGTATATTTTGATCTGTATTCAGATCTATTAGTTCTTTTTCTGGAGGTAGATATTCTCTTCCATTGTAAGTCCTTCAGAATTGTCTCCTCAGGGTGCTTATAATCTAATGGGGGAAGAAGGGAGTCACTTGTTCACAAAATAAGTAATATACTAATAATATAAAGGAAACTAATATAAAATACTATTAAATAATAATATTTATTATTATTATATAATAATAATATAATAATATTATAACATAATAATAATATAAAGGAAACAAATAATATAAAATATTATTAAACAATAATATTTATTATTATAAAATAATAATATATTATTAAATAATAATAAAAATATTATTAAATAATAACATAAAATAATATAAAGGAAACTAATAATATAAAGGAAAACACACACACACAAATCACAGAAGCCTTCCTTTAAAGAAGGATTGGAACCAGATTGTCAATAGCCCTGCTGGACATGACAAGAATTACGCACCTTAGTAACTAATCATAGGCTACCGAAGGTATTTGATTATTAGTGATCAGAGACATAAGTGAAATGTTCACTCAGCCTGAAGGATGAATTGGAAAAGGAAGAGACTGAAATTCAGGCAGACCAGGAAGTTATTATTGTATCATCACTGTATAAATAAAGGTCCTGAACTGGGATAGGTATAGTCAAAATGAAAAGAGAGGAGATATATGAGAGATATTGACAAGGTAAAGTTGACTTGTCTATTGACCAAATATGGCAGTTAACAGGAGGCAGCTTGTGATAAGGTAGATAGAGCACTGAGCATGGAGTCAGGAAGACCTGAGTTCAGATTTTGCCTGAGGTACTTACTAGCTGGGTGACCAAGTTGCTTAGCTATTTGGCTCAGTTTCTTCAACTGTAAAATGGGGACAATGATAAGTTTTTGACAGGGTTCTTGTAATGATTAAATAAGATACTATTTTTTAAAGCACTTAATATGGTGTCTGGCACATTATAGGCACCATATTAATGTTTATTTCCTCTTAACAGAGAGATGAGAGTCAACGATTACCAGAAGGTCATAAGCCTAGGTAACTAGGAAGTTAGGAAGAAGAAAATATTATAATGAACAAAGGATTGGGGGAAATTAACATAGTTATGGTTCTTAGTAATAATAACATATATTAGAAAGCAACATGGTAGAGGGAAAAATCCTGGATTAGGCGTCAGAAAACCTAGAGTCTAGGCTAGCACATTTATTTACTCCATCAGCATAGGTTAGTCATTTAACTTCTGTGGGCACCAGTTTCCATACCTATAATATTACTGGTGAAGACAAGATGACTTCCAATCATCTCTTCCAGCTCCAAAGATTCATAAAACTAAGCAGTACTTCAGAGCATCAGCCATGAAGGAGAGTAGCCTTGTGAAGTTAGGAACACTATGGAACTCTTCAACCCATAACTTAAATACATTTACAATCTGGAATTTAATACATTTCTCCTATATATTAGTAACATAGTGGAAAGAATACTAGACCTGGAGTTGGGAAAATCTGAATTCATTAGCCTCATACATTTATGCAAATTTAAGGAGGGCACAATCTTAGCTTTGTCATCTGTAAAAAGGAGATAACAAGAGCACTTACCTCTCAGGGTTATTGTGTGGATAAAATGAGATAGTATATGCAAGGCACTTTGCAACACTGAAAGCATTTTATATTTGGTAGCTGTTATTGTTATTTTCTCTGCTTTGCAATAAATATATTTAGAGCAAATTCTTTGGAAAGACAGATGTCTCACACTTTTGTGGTAACAGCATGATTGTTTCCTCACTTTATTTACTAAAGGCTATCAGGACAATCAATACTTAATGGGAAAAAACAACCAGTGTCTTGGGGACCAAATTGATCTGTTTAAGTGTATTTGTCATACATGGACAGAGTCACTACTGTGTTTTAAGTCTGTTTATTTACAGATTATTCCTGTCCAACTATTTAATATTTCTCATAGAAGGAATTACATATCCAAGAAACATACTACTGGTGATATTAAATGCTAGCTGTTATTTTGACATTTATCTATAATAATTATAGAACCTTTATAATTAATAAAGAAATCTGAGAATTCAGATCAATAGGAATTTGAAAAAAGAATCATACTGAAGATAAATGCAGAAAAAACAGATTTATGGATAAAGTTTTATAACAGCAAGTCCATCATGCTCATCTTCAGTAAGCCATCTATATTTGGAGAAAAAGAAAAGAAAAATGAGATTGGCACCACAGGTAATGTCTACTTCAAATGGAGTTAGCAGTCAGCATATACTTGCCTTTAGAGCTCAAGTCCCACTTTATCCATAACCCTCGATAGTCCAATATTGCCAATAAAAGCACTTGGATTGTTATAACTTAAGTTCTTATGGTATACATTGTAGTAGTAATAGTAACAGTAGCAGTAGCAGTGGTATTGTTGCAAACAATAGCTATTTCTTTGGTAAATAGTAAGGGATATAAGGTAAGAATTTTTTTGATTTTGTGAAGTTACCTGTTTATATTGCTAAACCCACCGATTTGTCGCTTCTGATTCTATAGAAGAAATAACATTCGGACTTCTGTAAGAGACAAGGGGCCTCACTACCTTTTCCCATCCTACCCTAGGTGAAGTTTCCACACTTACACAGCTGGAACAAAGCATTACTTCATGCCTTCCCTTTAAAAGGTTTAGAGCTATCAGACAACCTTGGGACAGAAGACATCGAGGTTTAGAGGATATGGTAGGAAAGAACTGAGGAAAAATTGAGGGAGGTACTTGGGGACATGTAGTTCCCAGAGTGAGTAAAAGAAAAGTGTCAATGAGGCATTTAACACCTATACTTTAAGCAACTGTAAACAAGCCTAAATCAAGGGGGTCAACCAGAAGCAATAAAAATGACCTAGGGCCACTTGTTAGTTGAGAAAGATAATAGTCCATGTTGAGAGGACATGTTGTGAGTTAAGTTGGTGACAAGATACAAGCAATCATGAATTTTCTCAGCTTTACATGTGCCTCCCTACTCAGCCAGTTCAGCTGCTTAAAGAAGCACCCACACTTTATCTCTCACCCTCTTTCTCTGCTCATTAAATAGTTTCTGTTCTTGGTAACAGACATCTCCAAAGTGACTGATGTAACCCTTCATCTTCTGGAAGATACACCTGAAAATATTTCCAGGAATGCATTATGGGGGTAATAGAAGTAGTTCAAAAGAAGTACCCAAGAGTTTCTTGTTCATTACTTTCTCAAAATCACTGAATCTCAAAGTTGGAAGAGACTTCAGAGTCTAGCTAAATCAACCTATGTCTGAATAGAAATCCCCTTTTTGACATACATAGCAAGTAGTCTTTCTGCTTTCTCTTGAAGACCTTCAGTGAGGAAGATTTGGCTAACCCAAGGCAGCCCTTTCCAGTTTGAAATAGTAGGGCTTCAGAGGAAGGTTTTGGCTGACATCAAGACTCTGCAATTTCTATCCACATCTTTTAGTTCTGTGTTCTGGGATTAAACAGAACAAGTATGATAGCCTTTCCATGCAATAATCCTGCAAATGCTTGAAAACAGATAGCCTGTTTCCTACTTAAGGTTTTTTTCCTCCTCCAGATCAAGCAGTATGTCTTCCTTCAATGACTGTTAATGTAGCATGGTGGCACCTTCTCCTGGATCTGCTCTAGCTCTTCAATGTCTTTTCTGTAAAGTAGTATTTTATGAGATATGATCATTAGGACCCCTGTTCTATTCCAATCAGTATTAATCAGTTTGATATTTTACATAAATCATATAGAGATGTTTAGATACGTTCTTATAGTAGGCCTTTAGTAGACTTCAGACTTTAATGTAATGTTCACTACTTGTTTACTAGTTACAAAGCTCACTTCACAACTACAAGAATGCTGACAAAGATGTCACCATACTGTTTTACTCAAATTTCATGTCCAAACCCAGCATGGATGGGATGCCTTGATTCTTCGGAAAGTCTCCAACTTAACTTTTGTACCTTGCATTATTTTATCTTGTCCAACATGGGCAGGTGACCAACTACTTAGTCACTGGAGATGACTCTTGCCTTGTTCATTTTAATTTTTGACCCTCAAAAGCAAAGTCTGTCAACCAGTGAGATTCTATATTTTACCATGCCTCTTTTGCATATTTAGGTACCAATACCTATAAAAACAATGTCTTGGGGAATGGGAGCATCTAAGATCATGAGGAAGATCTGAGATCCACTTTATTAAAGGGAACCATGGATCTTTTAATGAAGTGCTCTGCCTCAGAGGATTTTTCTTGCAGCCTGGACAATTTTGGACCAGACACATTCACACTCAACACCTAAATGATGTAATGTATTTAATAGTCAAAGAGTATAAAGACAAACTGACTAATTTGAATTTTATTGAATAAACAAACTATTTTAAGCATGTATTTCAGTTTTTAAAACCTAAAATCTAACAGGTGTGAAAATTCTAAAAAGGCATCACTAATGACAGTGGTATTTACCAGGGGAAAAGGCAGAATACCTTGAACTACTAAAATTTCTTTCTAGAACTTGCCCTAAAAACTTTATCAGCTCTTTTTACTGATGAAAGCTTCATAGGCCTTCTTATTCACAAGAGAATATGCTCTATTTCATTCCTGTACAATTTGCTTAAAAATGTTGGGCTAGAGAGATGTTATTGAAGGTGAAGTCTTCTCATCTTTTATCTCATGTAGTATTGACTAAATATATATTACTCAACAAATGATATGAGAGAACACAGCTGATTCTGACAATGATCACTGCATTAAAAAATTCTGATTTTCTTTTTTTCTTTTTTATTCCTTATGATATTTGTCAGTTTTGCCTTTGGACTCTTTTTCTTGTAAAAAATAGTATTGATGATGTATTATTAGGATTATCAATAATCTGAAATTTTTTGTCCTTTTCATTTCTTATATTTTTCAAGGTGATTTTTTCCATTGTCCCCCAAATGAGGTTATTCAATATCGAGGTATATAGGATTAAAGATTTGAATCTGGAAATGACCTTAGAGTTCACTTAGTCCAACTGCCTCTTGCTACAGATAAGGAATCTGAGGCTTAAGGAAGTGAAATAATCTGCTCAAGGTCTTATAGGTAGTACATGAAACAACCCTCAAAAAGTTATCTTTTTTACCAATTTCATATATGCTTATAAATTACATATTATCTCCCCTGGTAGAATTTAAGCTCCTTTAGCACAGTGACCACTTTTGTCTTTCCCATTGTATAGCATAGTGGTGTCTAATAAATTCTTATTGATTGATGGAGATGCTCTCAGCTTGTTGGTCATTGGATAAAAATCATATTTAAAACACCAGCCCTCAATCTCTGCAGCATTTGAATCTATTGACCATTATCTCCTCCTGAATACTCTCTTCTCTATAGGTTTTCATGGCACCTCTCCAAGTTCTTCTACCTGTCTATTCCAACATAGTATTAAATCATAGAACTTCTTTTCTATCTACACATTCTTAGTGATATGATTAGCTTCTTTGGATTTAATTTTATTCTCTTTAGCTTGCCCTAAGCTAACTCCTAAATCTCCACCATTTCATCTTCAACTGTGTATTAGAAACTTCATACTAGATGGGCTGTAGATATCTCAAGTACAGCATACCCAGAACAGAACATTTTAAAATAATTTCCTCCAAAGTCAACTTTCTTTACTTTCCAATTTCTTTCCAATACATTAGTAGTCTTCCAGTAACAATAGGAGGTTTATCTTTCACTCCTCACTCTCGGTGTTTTCTAAATACTCTCTTTTTTACAACCACAATATTTCTCACTTCAGTTTCCTTGTTTTCTACTCACATAGCTACTATTCTAGGTCAGACCACTATGACTTTGTGCTTGGAGCTATTGAAAGAGTTTTGTAATTTTTCTCATCTTTCTTCTTCCTCAATCCATCTTTTAAACAGCTATAAAGAGAGTTTATTAAAGCACAATTTTGACCACAATACTCCCCTACTCAATAAACTCCCATGGCTCCCAATTGCTTTGGGAATCAAATATAAATTCCTTTGCTAGTATTTTAAACCATTTTATAATCTATCCTTTTCCTAAATATTACTCTCCTTCCCATATTTTGCAATCCAGACAGATTAAATTTCTTCTTTTCCTCAAAGTCATTACTCCACTTCCCATCTCGGTAGCTTTGAATTGCTGTCTCCTAGTTTCGTAGTACTCTTCGTCCTGATCTATGCTTCAAGCCCTCTTTTCCCTTCAAAACACAAATGCCACATTCAACATAAAGCCGTTCTTACTCTCCCTGTAGCAGGTAGTGTTCTCCATCCTCTATCACCTTGTATTTGTTGGCTTATATTTTGTATAGATATGCATATATTGTCTCCACCCTGCCCCACAACAGAGTGTTTCATTTTTGCCTTTGCATAATTCTTGGCACATAGCAGACTCTTAACACATATTTCTTGAGTATTAAAGACAAATTTTGTGATAATTATCTGCCTCTTTCTCTCATGATTCTGTTTCTACCACTATAGAATAGTAACTGGTCACATAGGACTGAGAGCTATTTGCTATTTTTTCTTATTTTTCATAACTTACTGTGGCCAAAGAATTTATCATTTGGCTTCTGATGATAAATTTCTCTATGTTTAACTAAATTTATCCTCTGATGGTCAATTTTATATTTTTCAGGGGGATGAGAGATAAGTATTATTTCACTGGGATTCTCAATGAGAAAATTCCCTCTGTCAAAGTATATCTATCAGACCTTCTTCTGCAACTTATGGCCTTAGGAAATTGCTGACTAAATTAGGGGTTAAATGAATTGCTCTAGGTTATACAATCTGTATGTATCAGTGGAAGATTTGGAACCAGTCTTGCTTATTCTAAAGTTGACTCTTAATCTACTAGGCCAGGCTTCCTCTCTCTCTATGAAAAAAAGAATCTAAATCAAGCTGCCTAGATCTTTAAGGTCTAGGATAAAGATTCTTTTTACAAATTATTAAAAATGTAATGGGTTTATATGTAAATGAAAAAAGGATCCAATATACTCAATTTACACAAATTGACTACATATAAAACAGGGCAGCTTTCTTTTCTTGGGGATTTTGGGAAGATTGAGTAAGCCGCTTGAAGATGACCCCTCAATGGCTCCTTTGTATCTTTATATCTTAGGATCTAGCATGCTGCTCACATAATGGAGGTGTTCAATAAGTATTTGTTGAGTTGAATTGAGCTGAACTGTGTAAAAGGCTACTTTGTACAATACCACTTGAAATACACACACACACACACACACACACACACACATATATATATATATATATATATATATATATATATACACACACAAATACAACACATATATGTATATACACTTATATGTCTATTTCTGTATATATACACATATTATATAATATGCAATATATCATTTATATTATATTTTTAAATACAATAAAACTAAGTAAAACAGAATGTACTTTTTCAAATTCTTGAGGGTTTGAATTTTCACTCATTTTCACTCCTCTTCCGCTCCACCCCACCCACATTTTTTTCCTTCCTTTTTTTCTACTCATCTCCATTTTCTAGAAAATAAGTTATTACTTGTTGACACATCTCCATGGGCAGTCCTTGGCAAAGACATTAAAATCTTGGTGGGCTACTGAGATCTCTCAAGACCTCCTCAGTTCACTACTTATTAGCCATTATGCTGCATGATTATTAAGACCCTGCTTTACTCTGAGCAAGGGGTACACAGAGATGACTTCATATGAGTTCTCGTATCCATTAAGGAGCGGGACTTTCTCAGAAATACCATTCTTGTTAGGTTGTGGAACAGAGAGCATGACAAAAGCCCTTGGTCAAAATTCTTTCTCCCTATTCAGTGACACAGTGCTCTCTTTCTGATAATCAGTCAAACCATATCCACTCTTGGTAGTAGTGGTAGAGAGAACTGAGTGGGAAAGGTACGAGAGACATTCTCTGAGGGGCATCAACAATGAGGAAAAAGGATAGAAAAGTGGCCCAGGACAGCTGCCTCTTTTGCCTGTTAAAATCACATCGTTCTGCTCAATAGACTATTGATGCCCTGAAATAAAAAGCTTATGTAGCCTAGGCTACCATAAGGGGTGGAAAAGCCGGGGCTATAGAGAGGGCATTGTGTTAATACAGAGCACAAGCCAGACACGCTCATCCATAGGCACATATGTATTCATATGTAAATGTATACATGAATGTATGTATAAATATGGACATCTATATCATCTTTCTATATCTATATGTCACTATGTCATCTCTGTATATATATATATATATATATATATATATATATATATATATATATATATATATATATATGTAGATATAGATATATAGTATGTGGGAGGTGGGGCTGACTGATGAAGGCCAAGTCTTTAAGAATATAGACAGTGTGCTTCACATGCCCCACAGCCATATGGTGGTATGGTGAGTTTGCCTCAGGAAGTATGAGATGCAGAGAACCTTCCCTTCTCTGATTCAAAGCATGTTCAGGGATCCTGACTTTCTCCTCTAAGTTGGCTAAGCTGTGACAGAAGTCTTTTTGACTGACTTCTGAGGAAAAAATGAGTATGTATAAAAAAGCTTAATTAGAGAAATGTTCTCTTTCTTCCCAGACTACTATCAAATAAGGAAGAAGAAATGCTTTAAGCCTCCAGGTGGGCTAGAGTGGTAGTTTTGGCTACATCAGGCTTGCAGTAACTAGTGTCCTACTCTCTTTAGTCAGTTGTCATGAGCCCATGAATGTAGGGTGCTACCTCTTTTTCAACATCTGTTCCGTGTACTTTTTCCTGATCCTAGGTGAATGAGTATCCAAGATAGAAATAGAACAGATTATACAATTCTGTGAGATTCAGAAAGTTAGAGGACATCAGAATTCCAGTCGTTGGAGTCCAAACAAGAGTCTTCCAGTAACCTCAGCAGTGAAACCTACTGAAGAGCTAGCCCAGAGGAGAGAAATACTGACCTGATAGCCAAGACAAGAATCCTACAAGAAAGGGAACAACTCGACAATGCAACAGTCACACCTAGAAGTGAATTATGTGTGAAAATGTGTGGTAATCATTACCTGAAGTATATGTCCATTCTCCTCAGAGACTAAAATAGTGGAATATAATGAGCTCCAATTCTCTTTTTCAGTAAATATTCCTTTGTAAAGGCAAATTGATATTAACGGGCTATTGATGATATTGGGAAGATAGTAAATGATGACTGAATTTAGGAGGTTGAACTTCATGAACAAAAGTACTAGAGAAACCCCAAACCCCTCAGGATTCCAGGAATAGAAGTTAGTCTTGTTCTGAAGCCACTTACCAGGGCAAGTAGGAGGCAATCTACCTCAAGGACTATCTGCTGCATATACATGCACATAAACACATAAATGTATTACATATCCCACATACATGCTACAAATACATATATAATGAGAACTGATATTCTTAAACACATATAGAAACAAATGGACTTACATACCGATTGCACTGGAAGCAATGCTTTTCCTTTGTAGACATATCTATGACTTCCACTTTTTCTAGAAACCAACCATTTGCTATGGGGAAAAAAAATCCCAAATGAACAAACAATTTAATATATTACATATCACATGTAGATACATAGGGTCTCTTTTTATAACTGTTGTTCTTGTTTTCTTTGACACTGAAAAGTATAGTTCATGATTTACCATTGTCGATATTCACAATATCAAACACAGTAACTCTGAAGCAGAATCTCAAACCCTTTTCAAAACTATTTTTCTTATCATGGGGCCAGTTCTTAGAATTAATATAAAAAAGTGAGTTTGGATTCAATTTTAAATCATTTTAAACATATTCTAGAGAGTGAGTTACATCAAATGTGGAATATGAAGCAATACAGGGCAAATTCTGAAAAGCTGATATTGTCTTTTTTTACCAAGGCAGAATTCTATTTAAGAATGTAGCTTACTGCTAATGTGTGTTGATCTTTATTCTATGCCAAAACAAGAAAGCCATAGGAATCCACAAGGAAGACTTTTTCTCAGAGCAACAGAAAGTTTTAAGTAGAACACTCCGAAAGAAGAGATCAAACTCCTAAGACTGTATATTACATTTATTCATCAATTTTATTAGAAATTTCTATAAGCTCAGAATGTTTCTCAAAACCCATTAAAACTTATACATCTTTTTTTAAATCAAAAGAAGTTGTTTCAAGTTCAGATTTTGGAAATTTAAATTTTACTGAATTATTGACTTGAGAGCTATATTTCAAACAGGTTGCAAACATATTGCAAAAAGATTACAGAGTTGGGTCTGAGCACTTGTACTCAAGGTTTGGTTATATCATCAATATGTTGTAGAATCTTACATAAAAATTTAATTTCTCTAAGTCTTGGTTTCTTCATCTATAAAATGGGGGTATTTGGACTAGCTAATTTTAAGAATCCTTTCCAGTTTTACCATTTTATGATGATAAATTCTTAAAACTTTTCTTAAGAAAAGGATACAAAATTCTCTCATTTATATAAAATCAACTTCAAACACACTTCCGTATTTCAATACATATGCATTTTCCCTTTTGGGCTATATGATAAACAAGTAATAGTGAGAGTCTACATGATAAAAGAAAAATTCAATTTGTATTAATGAATACAAATTCATGAAATTTAAGGGAAAATAATTTTTATCACCACTCAAAAACATATCAACATTTAATTTTTATTTACTTAGTTATGTCCCAGCTTAAGAATCTAAATGTATAAATGTATATTCAGAGAACTTTCACAGATATTTCAGTGGAGTTTCTAGTTAGTTCTCTCCATGTTTATGTCATACTCAGTTCCATTTCCAGTGTTACTATCAGTAGGAGCATTTCAATTTTTGCAACTGACTTTTGTTGTAGTCTCTATATCCCCAGTACCTAACAAAGTATCTGACATACACAAGGTACTTAGTAAATGTTAGTTGATCGATCATCTTACTCTTTTCATCCTTTTCAATAGAGATTGGATAAAGTTTTCATGAACAAGACTCTAAATCAAGAACAAGAATCTAAATAATTAGAAATTTTAAAATTAAAGTGATTTTGAGGTTCCATCTGGAGCATTAGATTGGCCAAGATGACAAAAGAGGAAAATGGCAAACATTGGAAAGACTGTAAGAAAACAGGGAGACTGCACACATTGTTGGTGAAGCTGTAAACTGGTCCATCAATTCCAGAAAACAAGTTCGGAACAATGCCTAGAAAGTTATTGTATGTATTCTTTTACCCTGCTGCGGCTGCTGCTAGGCCATACTCTGAAGAGACTTATTTGTTTAAGACATAAAGACCTTGTACACAAAAATGTTTATAGCAGCTATTTCATATTATCCCCAAATTGGAAACTAAAGGGCTGTCCTTTTATTGAGGTATGACTAAATAAATTACAGTTTATGAATATAATGAGATTTATTGTTCCAAAATAAGCAACAAAAGGGACAGTGTTCAAAAGAAGCTATGAAGACCTTTATGCACTAAGGCAAAATGAAGTATGATGAATACAAATACAACAATATTGTAGAGAAAAGCAACTTTAAAAGATTAAATCTCAAATCAAAGAAATGGTAAACCATAAGTCCAGGGGACTAAAGATGAAATAGGCCACTTAACTCTTGCCACAAATGAGAAGTTAAAAGCTATAGCCAATGTGGGAATTTAGGTTTTGGGGGGAATATGTATTGTATGATTAAGGTTTTGGTGTTTTATTGCCATTGCTCGATGAGCAGAAAGGGTAGTAGAATGGATAAATTGCATATATGTTGAAATAAATATTTTTTTTATTTTAAAAAGTTAAAAAAAATCATCCTAAGAGTAGTTGATATCCTGCTACTATATTTATTTTTGTTCTTGTTCTATATGTTATTGCACAGTTGAATATAATAACTCTTTTGTGTAGTTCTAAAAAAAATAGGATGTAAACTTATCCTTTTTAGGTTCACAGAAAATACCTAAAGTGCAGGCAACGTAGTTTAATATTATTTCAATAGCTCTCTCAAATCATTTTGCTGAGATGGAAGAATATCTGTGCTTAGAGTTATTCTTTGAAAACTCTACCTTTTTCCCCTGTGGTAATTACCATGGAAATGACCACATATTACTGTCAACAATTCTTATTCCAATACTTTTTGTTAAGTACTATGGGAGAAAATATTCATCTATGATAATTAGATACAAGAGTTCTTAACTTGGGATCTGTGAACTTTAAAAAATCGATAGCTGTATTTTAATTTGATTTCTATCATAATCCTATGTATCTTTTACTTTATGCTTTAAAAACAATTTATTCTTTAATGATCTGTTCTGAGAAGTTACACATGGACTCATTTCTGCCAGACTGGAAGAGGGGTCTTTGACCCCACAAAAAGATACCTGATAGAATTTACTAGCTTTTTAACTTACTATGTTTTCATTTAATTGGTCCATTAGCTGGATTCATGCTGTCAAAATAGATAAAAGATTTTGGAATTCCATTCTAAGTATGTCAATCTTTTTCTTTCAAAATTATTTGAGGCATTAGTGCTTTATGTAACCTGTTTTATTATTACGTATAATTTCTGGAGTTTATATTACATGAATACTTTCAATGTTTCAAAATTTCCAATTTTTCTTTCTTTGGATTTTAGTAGTGCCTCAATTTATCTCATTTTTTAAAATTTTTCCAGTATGAAATTATTTTTAATGAGCTCACTGCATTGATTAGCAACACATTGTTGTGTGACTTGAACGTGCCAGCACCTCATTAGTTTAGCTAAGTTCTTTGTGTTCTATTTCTAATTTTATTAGGAAAAAATTCTGGACAAAAATAGAAAATATTCATTTCTTCAGACCATTCATGATCACTAAAGGCTTGCCCATTTTAGTGATTGGTGTCATCTGCATTGAAGTATTTCAATGCAAGCAGGGTATGGTATTTGTTTTGTTCTGGAGTATCTTGCTTTCTTGTGGCTCCAAAAAAGAGAAGGGAACGAAAGAATGCCACTTACCCTGCTATATTTTGTATGAAATTGATCTTCCTGCGTATTCACAGTAAGGCAAGCCTGAAGCTTTCTGTCTCCCCGTTTATTTCATTTCATCTTATAAGTAGTTCCATCACACTGCCAATTTCACCTTTGCAATAGCTCTCACATATGCCTCCTATTTTCCTCTGATACTGCCACTATTCTCGTGCAAGCCCTCATCTCCTCACTCCTGGACTGTTGCAATAGCTTTCTACTGACTGGTCTCCTGCCTCAAGTCTTTGTGGATCCCAATTCATTCTCTGCTCAGTTGCCAATGATCTTAAAGTGTTGGTCTGCCCATTTCACACACACATACACACACATACACACACGCACACACTGATCGCTATTCATTTTCTCTTACCTTTAGGATCATATGTAAAATTCTCTGATGTTCAAAGACTTTCACAATCTGGTTGTACTACCCCTACCTTTCCAGTTGTCTTACAATTTACACCCCTACTCCATCTACATGATTTGTAAACTAGTGCCATTGGTCTTCTTTCTGTTCTGTTCACAAGAGACTCCAACTCAATTCCAGGTATATTAACTGGCTATTCCCCATGCCTAGAACACTTTCCTACCTCATCTTTTTCTACCGGATTCCTTCAAGTCCCAGAAAAAATTCAACCCTCTAAAGGAAGCCTTTCCTCATCCTCCTTAATAGTGGTGCCTTTCCTCTGTTGATTATTTCCTATCTATCCTGTATAAAGCTTGTTTGTACATAATTTATTTTTATCTCCCTCCCCTCCCACTCACAATTAAACTTTGACTTCCATGAGAGCAGGGACTAAAATTTACCTTTTTACCATCTTCCTAGCACCTGTACAACCCTGGCACACACTAGATGCTTAGTTAATGTTTATTGACTGACTTGGGATGGTAACCCAGTCAGTGATACCATCGTCATCATCATCATCACTGTTGTTGTCATCTAGTTCTTTAGCTTTTTGATGGAATTCTGATAGAAACTGGTAAGAGGCAAGCTATTATTCAGATACTATTGTTATATATTTATGCTTGCTGGACTATTTTAGAAATATAAAACCACGTTTTATAACTCAATAAAATTATTAGCATGTAGCTTCACCAAAAACATCCTTGGTAAAAATTCTAGTGGCAGAAAGGACAATAGGAATGACATGCACTTCATTCCTGTTCCCAAATAATTCTTATATCCTCTGCTAGGTCTCTATATTTCAAAGGTATCTTCCCCATGTAGTTTAGAGTTTATGCATATTTAAGAAAGCGACAGCTACTAAAATGCTATTTCTTAAGTTCTCATTTATCTAAGTTTTGTCTGGGTGATTGCAGTTTGCTGCAATGATTTGGTTTAGTATCTTTTCATTGAATTCTGTAGAATACTTTAAGGTTTGTATTTAGAATATGGGGATTTGTCATCCGCCATGAAAAATAATATTGTCTAGTATTTCATTGTAGCTACCAGTTCACATCTTGCTAGATGTTGTCGGTGTTGTTATTGTGGTTATTATACTAGATCTTACTTGGGTCATCATTTTTCGACTTACCTTCATCTCTTCATATAGGGTGCTTCTGTGTTTTACCTGGCACTGCGTTGCAAACATGCTAAATCCTGCCATGAAGAAGTACACAGGACAGTTCCAATCAAAGTGATAAAGTTCAAGTCAAAATGATGATTTACTCAGAAATGATTCCCTCACAGGAGACAGTCTGTCTGCCTCTGGTATTTTCAAACACTGGAAAGACTTTCTAAATAATTTCCAAGACCTTTTCCTTGACTTATGAACTTCAATGAAAATACTGAAGAATTACAAAGGTCATTCTGAAAACTGTAGGATTTTATCTCTTAATAGCTTAAAGAAATGGAGGAAGAATTCGGACTCTACAAACAATATTCCCATTAACATTCTGAATTTCCTAACATCAGTAGACATTGGAGCAGATGCATATTAGGGAGAATAGTAGATGCAGAGAAAGGAAAAAAAACAAAACAAAACCCCAAGTTGATTAATGGAATGAAATATGTAGGAGAAGGAATAACCATCTTTTCCAAATATTCAGAAGAAAAATAGAGTAATCTGTAGTACTTATATAAAAAGGCTGGGAGTGGCATTGCATTAAGGAAAGGCCAATTATTATGAGACTCTTTTCTAAACTAATGATGCATTGTAAGCTTGTAGTGGCTTTCAAATTGTAATCTCCCTTATAATTCTTGGTTACATGATTCCATTTCACTATAGGAACATTGCATATTTTTCTTTATTATTTTCTAGTTTCCTGGGTTATAGCAAAACAAAAATCAAATTATCACCTTTGACCAATCTTAATGAGTGACAGTGAAGGATTGGTATTGCTCCAGATGTCAGTGAATGAACTTTGTGCGGGCTTTGGATCCTCCATGATGTATATATGGGGATACATGAACAAACATAGAACATGATAAGATGTACATGTTTTGATTTGTATTGATTAAGGCAATATCCTGTCCAGCAAAATTATGCTCTCCTTCTACTATATAGGTTTTTCCTTAATGGTTTATCAGTACATTCTCATGTTAAGATTGGAGTGTTTCTGGTACCTCAACCAATCCACAGAAAATCAAATGTGTTTGCTGGCATAGGCTCAAAAGCACTCCTTGAATTCTGCTACCCGGGAGTAGGCTGGTTAATGAATAGATTGTAAAGCACATAGCTTCCATGAAGATAACGATTCTGTCCTTTGGTTGGCTGTCAGTGAACTGAAGGTGTTCATTACTTTTGACCCAATCATCTTGATGACTGTACTACTGTTTGTCCTTCATTCTCAAAGAGGACCAATGACAACAAGAAGGTGATGTCTTGACTTTCAAGTGAATTGGATTTAAGTGAGGGAGGGCTGTGCAAAGTCACTAGCCTCACTCTCTCCTCCAGAGCCATCTGTGTCCAGTGTCAAGACATAGATCAGAATGACTGGGGATGGCCCCATCCCCTAGGGAGATCTTGACCTTTTTAAGCTAAGGATTTTTCTATGTTTCAGTTTATCTGTTTCCGTGATTAAGGCTAGGTAAGAAATTAGGCAAAAAATGGCGTCTTTTACCTAATTAAAAAAATCTATCTAGTAGGGGAAGACCCTCAGGGTTTCTGGCCAGAAAAGAAACAATTATTATTTACACTCACTCTGAGCCAACAAAACCCATACAATGACCAACAGAGGGTTGGTTTGGGGTCCATTGTTGGTGAATCAGTGAGATTCGGAGTGATTTGAGTTTAAGGCATAATCAAGTAGATCTATATGAATCTGAATGACTTTACCAATATCTGGCTTCCAGAACTCTATTTCCAGGAAGTTATATTCCTTATGAGATCTTTCCCAGGTCTCAGTTTGTCTGAAGCAACACCCATTCAGTGATTTAAGGTTGGGTAAGAAATGAAGCAAAAGATGGTCTCATCTGCCCATTCAAAAAAATGTTCAGTTTGGGAGAGGAAGAACTTCAGTGTTTTTGGCCAGAACCAAAAAAAAATTGCATTTACACTCACTCTGAGCCAATGGTACCCAAAAAATAACTAACAGAGGCTTGGGCTATGACCTATTATTGGCCAATCATTAAGAGACAGAGTGATTTGGGTTTAAGGCATAGTCAAGTTACTCCATATGAATGTGAATGACTTTATCAATGCCTTGTTTCCATAACTATTTCCAGAAATTTATATTTCTTTGGAAAGAGCACCCACATACAAGTGTATAATTCCCATGTGGAGGGAGGAAAAAAGGAAGAGAGGAAAGAAGGAAGAAAAGAAGGAAGGAAGGAAAAGAGGAAGAAAGGAAGTAACATTACTCACCAAGAGGAACTGGCCATTTGGGTCCCCAGTAAGGCACTCACATATGTTGTGCTTCATTCTCAAAGAGGACCCATGACATAAGGAAAGTGATGCCTTGATTTGCAAGTGAATTGGATTTAAGTAAGGCAGGGCTCTCCAAAGTCACCAGTCTCAATTTCTCCTCCAGAGTCATCTGGATCCAGTGTCAAGACATAGATCAGGATGACTGGAGATTGCCCTGTCTATGATTGAAACTGTGCCACAAATAGCACCAAGACCTTTCTATGCAGGTTCGTAATTATTACTTTTGAGCCTCACCAAATGAGAAGTAGCAAGATAGGAAGGAAAACAACAAAGTTCAGTAGGGCAGCTAGTGACTGAGCAAGAAAACAATGCTTGCTCCATCTTCTCCATTAGAATGGAATGGCATGACTTATTTGTGGCAACAGATCTCTAAGTAACAGTTGTTGGAATAAAGAACTGAAATTAAGGTAGCATTAAAAAATTCAATCAAAATAAATGATAGAGTCCAGGAGTCAAGATGGTGGAGTAAACAACAAATTGCCATAACTCTCTCATATTCCCCTCCAAACAACAATACACCAACACCCCAAAACAAATTCTGAAAAAGAACCAAAAACCTGTAGGATAAAACAATCTTTGAACCCAAGACACTTGAAAGGTAGGCTGGAAAGTTCTGTTTCACTTATCAAAATGTGAGCACAGTCCAGGACAGGAAGCATCCCAGCAAGCCAGTGGCACATTCCACCTCGGTAAACCAGCAGGACATCCTGTCCTTAGGATGGTAGAGCAGGCAAACACCAATGCCTGGATCCCCCATATGCCTTAGCATAGCCAGGAGATTGGGTAGACTCCAGCATCCAGAGCCACCACATGTTTCAGCATAATTCTGGGCAAATAGGCAACCTCCAGTTGCCAGACTACTACGTTTCAGTGTAGCCCTGGGAAATGCAGAAACATCTCACCTCCCTCAGCACATGCCAAAAATCAGCATTAGTACCCCAGCTCACCACCAAGTAAGCTGCTGGACAGCCTCCAGCAGCCCCAGCCACCTTCTACCACACCCCCTCAGCACAGATACAAAGGTCCCCTATGGCCCTCAAGCCAATATCAATACAACACCAGGTAAATAGTCAGAATGTGCAGCCTCTGGCACAAGAAGCATGAAACTGTGTCCACTCCACCCTGGGAGTGGAGTTCAAATTAAAAGAAAGGGAAAAGCCCAAAAAAGATGAGCAAAAAAACAAAAACGAATCTGATCATAAAAAGTTTGGTGATAGAGAAGATCAAGACACAAACTCAGAAGAGAATGACCATGTCAAAATATCTATGAGCAAAACCTCAAACAAAAATAGGAAGTGGTATCAAGCCCAGGAAGAACTCATGGAAGAGCTTGAAAAGTAGCTTAAAAATCATATAAGAGAGGTAGAAAAATACTTGAGAAAAGAGAGTGATGGAATGGAATTATGAAGAGAATTGGAAAAATAAAATAACTCCTTAAAAAGTACAATTGGCAAATTGTGGAAAGGAAGTACAAAAGGTACCTGAGGAAAACAACTCCTTAAAAGTTAGAAATGGGCAAGTGGAAGCTAATGACTCTATGGGACATTCAGAATCAATCATCAAGTTCAAAAGAATGAAAAACAGAAGAAAAGATAAAATACCTCATTGGAAAAAACAACTGACCTGGAAAATAGATACAGGAGAGATAATGTCAGAATCATCAGACTACCTGAAAGTCACAATAAAAAGGAGGACTTGGACAGCATCTTTCAAGACATTACCAAGCAAAACTGCCACTGGAACCAGAAGGAAAAACAGGCATTGAAAAAAATCCACCAATGACCTTAGAAAAGAGGTCTCAAAATTAAAACTCCAAGAAGCATTACAGTCAAATTTCAGAACTATCAGATTGAAGAAAAAATATTACAAGTGATCAGAAAGAAACAATTCAAATATTGGGGAGTCACAATTAGGATTACATAGGACTTAGCAGCTGCAATATTATAGGGTCAGAGGTCATGAAACATGATATTCTGGAAAGCAAAGGAAATAGGACTATGACTACAAATCATCTACCTCATGAAATTAAGCATAATACTTCAAAGCATAAAATGGTCATTCAATCAAAAAGAAGAATTTCAAACTTTCAAAAGAAGACCAGAATTGAACAAAAAAATTTGATCTTTAATGTCAAGACCCAGGAGAAGGCTGAAAAGTTAAAAAGGGAAAAGAAAACATAAAGGATTCAATGGAGCTGAAGTATTTACATCCCCACATGGGAAGATGATACTCGTAATTCCTAAAAATTGTGCCAAGGATAGTACAGCTTGAAGAAATATGCATAGGTAGAAGACATGGATATAAGGTGAATTTAAGAGAATGACATAAAAATAATTAAAGGATGAGAAAGATGAATATTGTGGGTACAGAAGGGAGAGGTAGAATGGGGTAAATTACTTCACAGGTAGAGGTGGAAAAACCTAGTACAGTGGAGGAAAAGATTGAACAGTGAGAAATGGACATTACGTGAACCTTATTCTTATCAATACTGGCTCAAAGAGGGAATAATATAAACAATCAGTAGAATATAAAAAAATCTATTTTACCCAACAGCAAAGTAGGAAGGGAGGAGATTGCATAAAGTGTCATGGGGTCTGACAGAAGAGAGGTCAGACCAGGGGAGATGTTAGACAGAAGTAAAACACATTCAAGGTGGGAAAGGATGAAAAGAGAGAGAGGACAAACCGGGAAGAAAAATATGTTGGAGGTAAATGCACAGCTACTAATCATAACTGTGAATATGAAATGGGATAAACTCTCCCATAAAACAGAAGTGAATAGCAGAGTGGATCAAAAATCAGAATCCTATGATATGTTGTTTACAAGAAACACACCTGAAGCAGAGAGACAGACACAGAGTAAATGTTATGCTTCAGCTGAAGTAGAAAGAAAAAAAAAGTGAGATAGCAGTCTTGATCTCAGACAAAGCAAAATAAAACTAAAATAAAACTAATTAAAGGAGATAGAGAAAGAAACTACATCTTGCTGAAAGGTACCATAGACAATGAAGTAAGAGCAATACTAAACATTATATGCACCAAGTAGTATAGCATCCAAATTCTTAAAAGAGAAGTTAAGTGAGTTACAGGAAGAAATAGACAAAAAAACTATACTAACGGGGGACCTCAGCTGTCCCCTCTCAGAACTTGATAAATCTAACCAAAAAAATAAGTAAAATAAACTAAGGAAGTGAATAGAATATTAGAAAAGTTAGATATGACAGACGTTTGGAGAAAACTGAACAGGACAGAAAGGAATATACTTTTTTTTCTCACCAGCACAAAACACCAACACAAAAATTAACCATGTATTAGGGCATAAAACCTCAAAATTCAATTTAGAAAGGCAGAAATATTAAATTTATTATTTTCAGATCATAAGGCATTAAAAATTATATTCGACAAAGCTTGATGGAGAGATACATTAAAATTATTTAAAAACTAAATAATCGAATCCTGAGGAATAAGTGAATCAAAGACTAAATCATAGAAATAGTAAATAATTTCATTAAAAAGAATGACAGCAATGAGACAACATTCAAAATTTATGAGATGCAGCCAAAGTTTATTTCTCTAAATTCTTACATCAACAAAACAGAGAAAAAAACAGATCGGTGAAGTGGGCATGTAATTAAAAAAAAATCCCCAATTGAGCACCAAATTGGAAGTCCTGAAAACTCAAAGGGGAAATCAATAAAATTGAAAGTTAAAAAAAAAACAATAAACTAATAAAACTAGAAACTGCTAATAAAACAAGAAAAAAAGAACAATAAGACAGAGAAGCCACTGATTAATTTGATTTTTTTAAAAGAAAGAAAACCAAATATCCAGTATTAAAATTAAAAGGACAAAATCACCACTAATGAAGAAATTAAAATAATCCCTAGGAAATATTTTGTCCAATTTTATGCCAACAAATCTGACAGTGTGAGTGAAATTTATTAAAATTTATGAAAATAAAAATTACCTAGATTCACAGATCAGGAAATAGAATGCCTAAATAAACTCCTTTTTGGAAAAAGAAATTGAATTAGTCATTAATGAACTCATTAAGGAAAAAATCCCCAGGGTCAAATGGGTTCACAAGTGAATTCTACCAAACATGTAAAGAATAATTGATTCGAATGCTATGTAAACTATTTGTAAAAATAGGTGAAGAAAGACCTGTATCAAACTCCTTTCATGACACAAATATGGTGCTGATACCTAAACCAGGAAGAACAAAAACAAAGAAAGAAAATTATAGGCCAATTTCCCTAATGAATATCGATAAAAATATTTGAACAAAATACTAGAAAGGCGATTACAGCAATATATCACAAGGATTATATGGTATAACTAGGTGGCATTTATACCAGGAATACAAGATGGGCACGGTATTAGCAAAAATTTCAACATAATTGAACATATCAATAACAAAACCAACAGAAATCATATGATTATCTCAATGGATGCTGAAAAAGCTTTTGACAAAATGCAGCACCTATTCCTATTAAAACACTAGAGAACATTGGAACAAAGGGAGCATTCCTTAAAATGATAAGCTGTATACATCTAAAATCATCTAAGTATCATCTATAATGGGGATAATCTAGAAGCCTTCCCAGTAAGAGCAGGGGTGAAGTAAGGATTTCCATCATCACCATAATTATTCAATATAGTATTAGAAATATTAGCTATGGTAATAAGAGAAGAAAAAGAAATCAAAGGAATTAGAATAGGCAATGAGGAAACAAAGCTATTCCTCTTTGTAAATGAAATGATACTGTACTTAGAGAACTGATTAGAGAAATGCAAATTAAAGCACCTCACATCTATTAGATTGGCCAATGTAAGATAAAAAAAGAAATGATAAATGTTGGATGGAATGTGGGAGAATTGAGACACATGCATTATTGATGGAATTGTCAACTGATCCAGTCATTCAGGAGAGCCCTTTTCTGTGGTAGTAAAATATTGGAAACCAAGGAGATGCTCATCAATTGAGGAGTGGTTGAGGAAGCTATGGTATATGAATGGAATGGAATGCTATTGAGCAGTGAGAAATTATGAACAGGCAGGTTTCAGAAAAACCTGGAAAATACTGCACAAACTGACACAAAGTGAAATGAGCAGGACCAGGAGACCAGTACACAGCATCAGAAATACTGTGTGATGATCAGCTATGAATTATCCAGCCACAAAATGATCCAAGACACGCACAAAGGATTCAGGAAGGAAAATGTTATCCACATCCAGATAAAGAACGGATGAACTCTGATTGCAGATCAAAACATACCTTCCTCACTTAATTGTTTTTTGTCATTTTTTCCTTTTGATGTTTCTTCTTTCACAACTGTGACTAATATGGAAATAAGTTTTACATGATAGCCCATGCATAACCTATATCAAATTACCTTCTATTTTAGGAAGGGGGAGGGAAGGAAGGGAGAAAAGTCTGGAACTCAAAATCTTATAAAATGAGTGCTAAAATTGTCTTGATGTAATTGGGGAAAATAATATACTATAATTTAAAAAAACAAAATAAGTGGTAGAAGCTTGTGTTAATAGCTAATGCCAGGTAGTGTAGAATTTGGGGCAATAAACAGACCAGTCTTATACCTAGCAGTCAGTGATGAGATCATTTTTTCCCTTCTCTTTGTGGAAAGTCCAGAATCAAAAATAGCAACAAGCTTGGCAAAGAGTATCTACAGCTGTTAGCTAAAGGGCAATCTTCATTCACACACACCAGGAAAAGGCCTGAGCTACACGTTGGTCTTTTCAGCCATCCTCATATGTTCAGAGAGCACTGTAGTCAGTGGGAGCATCCACAAATATAAAGACCACCCACAGACCTGTAGGGCAGTCATTCTAGATTGGGGAAAATAAAGAAACACAGGTACTTACTGAGCCCTTTTCCATCATGCATAATTTCAATTTGGTCCAGGCGTCGTCCTAAGTTCTTTGTTTTAATTTGGAATGTATCCGCCTTTTTAAAAAAGATAATGAGGTGCGATGATGAAAATGTAATACATCAAAGCATGAAAACAAGAATGTTTGACTTGCTCAGGTTTGACACTATGGCAAATACATTTAGCAGAAAAATACCACATGGATAATGGGATGAAAAATTGTTACTAATGAATGCCTTAAGTATATGTTCTAGGTTGATAATTGCCTTCCTTTAAATAGGAACAATAATGTACTTTTTCAGTCCTTACTTGTTGCTTTTTAACCTTGCATGGGGAACGTAAGAGATGTGGTGGCTCCACACAATGGAAGGTGTCAGCATACAAGGATTTGTACTTTGTATTATACTATGCACAGACTAAAAACAAGAATGTAATAAAAACAGAATAATGGTTTCTCATTCTTTTATTCTACTACTTGAAATTTTTTTCCATGCCTGGGGTCTAAAACATAGGATATTCTTTTGAAATACAAGAAGACAACATATACATAGTCTCCCTTAGTAAATAACATTTCTCCCCAATACCTGTAACCATACAAAAAGACAAATAAGAGACTATGATTGAAAAGGAAGGTCGAATGAGCTACCAACTTTATTTTCTTCTTGTTACTTTAATGTTACTTTATTTTCCTAGCTTCACCCTCCTTCCCTCTCACTCTCTGACTCTTTTTATAATACACCATTAGTGACAAACTCTGAACATACCTTTTCCTTTGTTAGTGGTGTTACAGAAGGATTTTCATGATTTTGGGCACTTTTTCTAAACTTGTTTCCCTAATGCTTCCCAGGACTTGAATTGTCATTATAGTTGCAAGGATGCAAACATCTAAGCGTGTCAACCATAACCCCGCTAACCGAGTGAAATGGGTTATTTGGGATGGTGTTCAACTCAAGTTGTGGTTGATTAGGGCTTGGTATTTAGCAAAGAATCCAAATCTGAACAAGGGTCACCTCCATAAGAGGTGTAGGTTTGTGCTGGTTGAGAATTCTGAAGATAAATAGCTTAACATCACAGGATGATAAACTGAGAGCTGGAAGGGATCTTTGATCCCCTCCTTCTCTCCTCTCCCTGGCTACTAGTAATAGTAGCATTTATATAACCCTTTCAAGGTTTGCAAAGTGCTCTCTCTCTCTCTCTCTCTCTCTCTCTCTCTCTCTATGTGTGTCATCAAGATCATTTGATCCACACAACAATCCTTGGATATAGGTGCTATTATCAACTCCATTTTATAGATGAGAAAACTAAGGCTGAGAGACATTAAATGACCTCCCCAGGGTTGCAGTGCTAGTATTTGAAGCAGGATTCCACCTCAAAGCTTCCTAACTCCTGATCTTGAATTATATGTACTCTACTAACTAGATGTCTAGTCTCATTTTATAAATGGGGCTACACAATCCCATCCTAACAGAGAAATTGGAGTCAACATTGCTTTGATGCTTTTGATGGCTGTTTTCTAGGACTTCATTGTTTCTCTCCTACCTGTCGTTTCTTATTAGATGTGGTTCCCAGATGGCAATAGTTGACTTAAATATAAAAGTTATGGTGCAAGGTTCAAGTTTCACTACCATATAGGTGATTGCATGAAAAATGAGTATTTTCATCTCACTGCCTGCTCACAAAAGGGGCAGAGTTTAAGCAACTTGCTTGAGGTTGTACCAGAAGAAAAAGGTAGAGTCAAGGTTTAAACCTATGCCTTTTACTCTTCATCAATGACTCTTCCCTTCAACCACACCCCAAATGTTTACACAGACTATCTATGCCCAATCTGTGGCAGAGCATTCTTAGCTCATATTGATCTGATCAGCTACAGTTGTACACTAGAAAATTCATTTTATCACTGTGATGTCATTTTGGTCCTCTTCAGGAATGAAAGACAACAACCAACCAACCAACAAATCAACTACATATAGCATATGTACCTTCATCTATCCTTAGAGTGTCTAGGCTAGATATAGATCTAGACATCCAGAGGTCCATATGACCAGGGAAAGATCAAATACCAATGGTTGGTTATTACCTTTTATATGTATTTTCCTTCAATATGAAGTAGTTTGACTTACATGAACAGATGCAAAATGAAGTGAGGAGAACATTGTATATAGTAATAGCAATATCATATGACAAATAACTGTGAATGACTTAGCTTTTCTCATCAAGACAATGATCCAAGACAACTCTGAAGGATTTAAAATGAAAAATACTATCCACCTCCAGAGAAAGAACTGATGGAGTCTGAATGCAGATAGAAACATACTTTTTAAAACTTTCTTTGGTTTTTTTTGCTTTTCTTTCACAATATGATTAACATGAAAAATGTTTTGCATGACTGCTCATGGATAACCTAAATCAAATTGCTTGCCATCTCAAGAAGGGTGAGGAGACAAAGGGAGGGAGAAAATTTGGAACTCAAAAATTAATATATATATATGAATTGTTTTACATGTAATTAAAAAAAGTTTAAAAAAATAAATGAACTGAAGTAGTTTGGGTCGGAGAGGATATGAAGAGTAATGCCCCGACTGAGGCCAGGAAAAAGCTGAGAGGAGCAGTAACAGCATCTACTGAACCCTAAAAGGGCTAGATATAAAGGCAGTAAGAATCAAAATATGTACCGAACACAATAATATAGCTGATGATGATGATGATAGCTACCATTTGTGTAGCACCTACTATGTGCCAGGTACTGCGGTAAGCACTTTATAGTTATTATCTCATTTGATTCTCTTGATAATCTTAGGATATAGGTGCCATTACCTCATTTTACATTTGGGAAAACTGAGGGAACAAGATGTTAAATGCTTACTCAAAGTCATACAGTTGGTAAGTGTATGAGGCTAGATTTAAACTTAGGTCTTCCTATCTTCAAGACACCATATTATCTGGATGATGATGATGATGATGATGGTAGCTAGCATTTATGTAATGATTTAATTGGAAAGGACTCAACATATATTAATTCATTTGGCATATATTATCCTGTGGTGGTTGTTTTATATAATCCATGCCCTTCAAAAGTTTATAATATGAAAGAGGAGAAACGGCAAAAGATGAACGAAGAAACAAACTTCTGGGCTAATGTGAAATAACACAAATCCATTTTATATTTAGGCACTACAGCATATAAATCCATCAGCATTTGGGGTATCTATGATTCTGTGCATCCTTCCATAGTAGGCTATGGATGTTCTTGAATGATACATCTTTCAGACTCTCCATGACTTACTAAATGCTTTTCAAGGTAATTGTCCTTTGTTGCTGAAGAAGACCATGCCATCAGAGAAATGATGACATGACTTTGTTTTGAGTGAGGGAGGGTTGAGCCTCACTTTTCCTCCTGAGCCACCTGTATCCAGTGACCAAATATTTATCAAGATAACTGGAGATGACCCAGGATGCCCTGGGAGATCTTGGGACCTTTAGGCCAAGGTCTTGGCAGGTTCTGGAGTCATCTCAATAACATAAAGCTCTGAATTAGAATGTCAATGGAGGGGCATAAGTGGCCCTTTGAAAGATAACAGGAAGTAAAAAGTAAGAAATAGAAAGAATTATACAAGTATGTCACTAATTTAGGAAAGAAAGAATTTCATAAGGATTAATTCTATATATTCAAAGATGTTAAAAGCTGTGCAAGAGGAGGTAGGAGAAATTTTGTGGGGTAGACACAAATTTGCCACAGTGTTCTAATTTAAAAGAATACATAAAGTTATGAGGTCAATATTTAGAAAATGCTTTGAATTAAGTAAAAACCAATTTACAAAATTGCCATGTGTGATGCACTGTTCTGGGTAATGAGAACACAAAGAAAATAGGAAAGTCTCTATCCATAAAAGTTTACATCCTACTAGGAGGAGAAAAAGAAGCAGGACAAAATATTGGTCACTTTATTGAGGTCTTTTGCACTAGAAAATGATACTACCAAAGTGAGTGGAGTTGATTTATTTCGTAAAACATAAACTCTTCAGAACTCACCTTTCCCATTTCAAAAGGATTTGCATGCTCCAATGACTCAGTGAGAAGAAAAGATTCAGAACTGCTTTGATTTCCAAAGAGGGTGATGTGCACCTTGCCATTAGTGCCTGCTCCTTTAACATCACCTGTGTACACTTTAATTTGATATACATTCATATCAGCTTTGGAGCTTTTTTCTTCATGGGAATTATGAGTCTTTTCAGCAGTTGATTCAATTTCTCTTTTGTCCATAATGTAAGAGACTGAGATTTTTTTCTGAATTTCAGGCTTATCAGCATCCATGATAAACTTTCTGCCAAATAAATTAAATATAACAACAAGATATATAGAGCACTTTAGCTAGAAGCATTGAAAACTCTGCATAAAATAGTAGATTAAGCAAAAGTAAAAGTTCAGAGCTTTGCTTTCTGAGGTTTGCTTGATCAGATAGTGTTCAGAATTTTGAGAAGGAAACTCAGGTGCAATGCTGCACTAATATGATTTCTCTTGTAGAGGGGCTGAACAGCATGACTTTCTATTACATTAGAATCACCACCTCATTCTCCAAGAGAGAACTTAGCCACAAAGCCTATTTAATTTTTACATTGAAGTAACATGGAAACCTCAAAGGGTTTCTCATTAGGTGAAATAGTACTCAAAACCAGCCCTGGAAAAAACCAAACTAGGGAATAAGTATAGTTCACCTTCTCCACTTAACCACCTGCTGTTTCTGTGCACTTTTCTTTTCTTTATGTGAAACATCCCATCCTACCATTATAAAGAGGTTCTCTTGTGGTCATGGCTAAGGGAACTTGTAGGCCTCATAGTCCAACCCTTATTTTAACAATAATCCTTCAGTAATTCCCTTGCTCAAACAGTAACGATGAAGCCTTTCTTTGTTTGAAGTATCCTAACAAAAGGAGACACAATGACCAATCCCCCAAATGGGAAACCCATTCCACTCTATGATGACTCTAATTATTAGGGAGTTTTTCTTCCATGTAGCCAAAATCTTCCCTTTTGTGGTTTCTCCTAATTGCTGTTTCACCCAAAAGCAAAGCAAAAAAAAAATGTCTATTCTAGTTTTCACATGACATGGTAGCCTGAGTTCTCCTTTTCAATGCTCCCTTCATTCTTTGGTACTGTCACCTCTTCTCCAGGCTAAACATCCTAAGTTCCTTCATTTGATCCTCTTATATAGTACTGTGTCATATTATATGGCATCATATCCACACCCTTCACATTCTAATTGTCTTTTCATGGACTAAAATGTGGAAGTAAAAAGTCAACAAAGTATTTCAGATTCATTCTGAACAATAGGATTATAATCTTATAAATTAGTGGCACAGGGTATAGAGCACCTGCCCTGTTGTCAGGAGGACCGGAGATCCTCAGTTCAAATTCTGCCTCAGACACTTAGTAGCTGTATGACCCTAGGGGAGTCACTTAACCCTGATTGCCTACAAACAAATAAGTGTATAAATAAATAAATAAGTCTAGCCCTTTTACAATAAGAATCTCTTGAGGCAATCTAAGATTGCCTTAGCTTTCTTAGCTGCCATCATTACATTTAATTGATTTTGTGGTCCATTAATCTCAAAACTTTTATCTGATGATTTACTGTATAGCCACATCTCTCCCATCTTATATTTTAAAAGCTGATCTTTTAACCTAACATTTTATATTTATCCCAATACAGTTTCAATTCATTGGATTCAGTTCAAAACCCTATCTTGTTGAAACAAGTAGGTGGCATGGTGGATAGAGCACCAACCATAGAGTCAGGAAGACTGAGTGCAAATCCAGCCCTAGACAATTACTTGTTGTGTGACCCTGAACAAGTCACTTATCCTCCATATCCTTCAGTTAACTATAAAAAAGGGGGAAATAACAGTATTTGCCTTGCGAGGCTATTGTGAGGGTCAAGTGAGTTAATATTTATAACGATCCTAGCACAATGACTAGCACATAGTAGGTACCATGTAAATGTTTACTTTTCCCCTAGAGATATTTTTAGACATGTATCTCTTGTTCAACATGTTAGCTTTTCATTTGGCACCAGCTGTTCTACTTAACTTCAGCTCCATCATCATCTCCATCATTCTCCACCCAGGAAAAACATGTCAATAGGAAAACTGATCATCGTGGTGATTGCTTCAGCTTTGCTTCTCACAGCTCATCAATAATCTCAGTTGTCTTTTATATTTTTGTTTTGAAACTCCTTTTCCATTTGGTTAATTCTACTTTTGAAAGCATTCTTCTCCTCATTGGCTTTTTGAACCTCTTTTGCCAATTGAGTTAGCCTATTTTTCAAGGTGTTATTTTCTTCAACGTTTTTTTGGGTCTTCTTCAGCAAGGTGTTGACCTGCTTTTCATGCTTTTCTTGTATCTCTCTCATTTCTCTTCCCAGTTTTTCTTCTACCTCTCTCACTTGGTTTTCAAAATTCTTTTTGAGCTCTTCCATGGCCTGAGCCCATTGAATATCTATTTTGGATGTTTGGGATACAGAAGCCTTGACTTCTATGTCTTTCCCTGATGGTAAGCATTGTTCTTCCTCATCAGAAAGGAAGGGAGTAAATATCTGTGCACCAAGAAAGTAACCTTCTATGGTTTTACTTTTTTCCCCTTTTCTGGGCATTTTCCCAGTCAGTTACTTGACTTCTGAGATTCTTTTCCACATGCACCTCGCCTCCAGATCCTCCCAGCTAGTGCTTGGGGTCTGAGATTCAAATGCTGCTTCCCAGCCTCAGGGCTTTCAGTGGGGGCAGGGCTGATATTCAGTGTGAGATAAACTTCAGCTGCTCAGGTTGGGGGCAGGGCTGCTGCATGGGGCTCAGTTGCCTCAGGGGGTTTATGTGGAGACCTTTGATAATGGATCTGAGCTCCTACCTGCTTTGGGAGCCCCTGTTCACTGCTGCCTCCACTGCTGTCCCCCAAGGGGGCCTGAGTTATGGAGACATCCTGCTCACCTCTTGGCCAATCAAAGAGACTTTCTCACTGACCATTGCGCCTGTGCGTGGAGGGACCTGTCCTGTGTGGCCACTGGAGATTCTGTCCCTGAAGCCTGCTCTGATCTGCTCCTCTTGGTGTGGTGTGGCCCAGGCAGGGCTGGGCTCTGCTCTGGGTCTGCTGTGTGGCGGGCCTTTGGTGTCGGTTTTTCAAGTCTCTGTGGAACAGAAATCTCCTCCACTCCGTTGCTGTGTGGCTTCTGCTGCTCCAGAATTTGTTGGGAGTTCTTCTTTACAGGTATTTTATGGGCTGTGGGTTTGTAGCTAGCATGTGTGAATCTTTCTACTCTGCCATCTTGGCTCCTCCCCTATATTTTTGTTTTGAATTGGAGAGTAGAGCAAAAGACTCTTCTAATGGCTTCTCTTTATAGAGGGCTCAATATCTCAATCACCTCTTCATTTGCTACCAGCCAGTGGAGCTTTCTGGTTTCAACTCCATCATTTTCTTCATCATGCACTCACTCCAAGTACTATCTATCATTTCCCTCAATTTCTATTTTTGCCTTTTCAACTTTCTTTTATTTATTGTCTTCTCCTATTAGATTGTAAATTTGTTGAGGCCACTGGTTATCTGTATTTTTCTTATTTGTAACCCCAGAATTTAGCATGGTGTCTAATACATAGCAGGTGATTAATAAATATTTATTGTATTAGCTCTCTTGCCTAGCTTTGCACCATTTCTGTGTTTATCCAAGCTACTGATAAAAATGAGAAAATATACAGGGACATATGAGGACAAATCTCTGCAGTAATCTACTAGGGATCTCATTCCAAGTTGGCATTTAATTATTGTGACTTCTTTGATTCTCATCTATCTGCCTGTTCTGAATCTTAGTTATCTTGTCATCTAATCTATATTAGCCCTATAATGCCCACCAGAATAGCATGAACAAGTTTGTCAAATGTTTATACCTATATTCTCTACATCTACATTATTTCTCTCATCTATTTTTCTTATAACCATGTCAATAATTGAAATAAGGTTAGTCTGGCATGCCCTGTTTTTGATGAAAACATGGTGACTCTTTTTGACCACTCCCTTTTCTCAATCTTTAAAAATATTACTTGAATGACATCCTACAATTTTACCAGGAATTGAAGTTAAGTTCAATTGATTATTACTTTTTGAGTTCATTCTTCATTTTTATTCATAAATTCTGACTTTTGCACTTCTTTAGTCCTGTATTATCAAACCATCCATACCCCATAGCCTTTCAGAGATCATTGACAGTGACTCAGCTCTCAGGTGTTAATTCTCAATGGGCCATGTTTGTTCTATCTTTTCAAGTCCAAAAACAGAAGCAAAGGATGATTTGCCCAGTTGTCCCTCTCTCATGTATTACTTATTATCCTAGGTGCTCCCTCATCCTGAAGCAGTTGTACTGTTGTACCTCTGTATTTGCCCATTATTTGCTACCACACCCCCATCTTGTTTTGTTGTATTTAGCCTTCATCTCCAATCTTCGCTCATTTTGAGTTTTATGCCTCTTGGTATTTTTCTTACAGACAGCCAGGTGGCGCTGTACATAAAGCACCAGACTTGGAAGGAAGATCAAAATTTGTACCAAGCCTCAGGTACCTCACTGTGTAAGCCTGGTTATGTCACTTAAACTTTTTTTGCCTCAGTTTCCTTGTTAAATAGGGAAATTACTAGCACCCACCTTCCAGGGTTGTGATGAGGATAAACTGAGATAATATTTGGAAAAACTTTCAAAAATTTTAAATTAGCGCTAGCGGTTACCACTCAAAGTCATTAATACAGGACTGTGCATTTTTTTCATTTATCTTGTGACACCTACCTTTGTTTCTATCTAGAAGATAATTCTAATTACCTAATTAGCACTAATTCAATTAGGGCAGCTAGGTGGCACAGTGGAGATAGAGTGTCAGGCCTGGAGTCAGGAAGACAGTTCAAATCTGACCTCAGACAAATACTAACTGTAAGTTCCAAGGCAAGTCACTTACCCTTGGCAAATCACTTAACCTTGTTTGCTTCAGTTCTTTCATCTATAAAATGAGCTGGAGAAGAAAATGAAAAACCACTCCACTATCTTTGCCAAGAAAACTCCAGATGGGATCACAGAGAGTTGGACATGACTGAAACAGCTCAACAACAATACTTGAGGCTTATTTGGAATTGTGATCTTAGTGATATGGGCCTTACTTCCATTGGTTTAGATTGTGACTCAGTCATACATTCTATTCTCATCTTACGATAATTTTTTCCATATCCTCCTTTAAGTAACCTACTAAAATCCCACTGATATCTATTCTGAGTCTGTCTTCTATGTCTCTTTACATCATATAGACACCAATGGACCGTTAATACTCTACTCTTGTGTGAGTGCTTTACATCCTCTTTTGGAATATATTTCTTAGATAATATCACTTGTACCATTTCTCCACTAAAATTTGTTGTTGTTGTTGTTGACAACTTGCTACATTGTATTCATGTCCATGTTTAGCCATCCACTGCCCTTTTGGGAACCTGAAATTTTAATTTTTTAGAGGCTGTTGTGTTCTTTGTTTCATAACTATAAAGTATCAATGGAAGGATATTGGAGTTGAGAAGGGCCTTTATTTCAGGGAGAAGTTTGGGGTCATATAAAACATTGGAAAATTTCCCAAATGCAGTCTAGACCACTCTCATCATGTTTGCTCCTAGTCATTTGTGGGGACAACTCATGGCCCATCTGTAGTTGTATATACATACACACATACAAACATACATATACATACAATATATGTATGTGTGTATATATATGCATGTATATGTTTGTGTTGACACAAATACACATACAAAAACACAAACATATATATATGTACATTTGATTGGCTAGCCATTCAATTTCATATCATATTTTGAACAATAAGCATTCTTTACCACTTGTTATTTTTCCCCTCATCTGAATAGTTAGGTCAAACTCTTGAATAATTATAAATGTCATTTATGAGGCCTTGTGATAGTTCTGTGCATAATGAAATAAACACAATGTCATCTGCAAACAAGAATATCTGTGACACCTTTTATAGGTACTCTCTTTTCCATTTGAACTCTAAACTACACGGCCTTCTTAAGAACAAACACCCTTGATTGATGACTCACATGATATTAGTAATGCCATAACTATGGGTGAAAATTACTTCTGTTGTTTCATCTTTCAAGGAATCTAATGTGATTTTAGCATCTATAGTAGGCATTGTTATAAAAGAGTCTTCATGTAAGCATTTTGTTCTATCAAATAAAATACTTTTTTACAGTCAATAAGCAAAAGTTAGAGTGGGATCTGATACTCTCTTTTGTTCAATCATTTGTGTAACTTTAAAATGGTGTCTTTTTTAGGGCATTTATTTTTTAAATGTTGATTTATCTGTGTGTAATTTATTCTTATGAAGATGTTTGTGGGAGTGGAAGGTAAGTATAAAGGTTGATGATTATTAATTTTTTGAATTGACAACTTTTTTATAAGTAAAACAGTTTTGAATTTTCCATATGTTTGGCAGCCTCCTTCCATTCAAGTATTTTAAGATTTGCTCACTCAGCACTCTCAGAATATTGTGGGCTCTAACCTAGATCTCCTTTATTTATCTTCATTCTAGTGTGGCTGCTCTTGTCTTTTTATTTCAGTGCCACACCACAAAGCCTACTCTGTTTGTTGGTATCTCTGCCATTCACCGTGTGCAAATGGCAACTTTCTGAAATATTTTATGGTGATGCCCATACATCCAACTGTCATTTCCAAAGTCACAAAATTCCTCCTCTGCTAGTAGCTGATTAAAGAAGTATTCAAGGGAGCTGATGCTCTCCTTCATGATGGGGTAGAAAAAAGTTCAACCTAAGGGAACTAGCTAGAAGAATGAAAAAAGGGTTTGGGTCCTTGTGTTCCCAGAAGAGAGGAATGACAAGGTGGGAGGTGACTTGTCAAAAGTTTCCCTCACATATAAAGACACAAAATGAGCTGAAGGACATATTTTCTATTCCTTTGGTTTTTATCTCCCCGTAGTTCACAGGAAGATACTGATTGTCACTTAAAGGTAGAAATTGATTTTCCTAACCCTTCTTCACTATATTAATACAATATAGCCAGAACTCTACCTGGTCCACATGGAAATAATCAAAGACTGATTCTTCACTCTGTCCAGTTCAGTCCTAGACTTAGAAGAGGGTTGCCAGTTAAGTCAACAAGCACTTAGCAAGGGCTGGCTCCATGCTGGGCACTGTGCTAAGTGTTAAGGTTACAAAGAGAAGCAAAAAGTGTCCCTGCTCTCAAGTAGCTCACAGTTGAAGGAGGGAGATAGAACTGAAATCAAAACAAACCCCTCCCCTTCCTTTGAGATAATAGCAAAACTATCGAATTCCTCCTGTTGCCAATAATACCAGTCTGCCCTCCTTTGATACTACAAAACAAAACAAAACAAAACTGTACTTAATTTATTCATTCCATATTTCTTGTGGTAAGTCCTTGGCTTGTTTTGTAGTGAAGGATCTGTGCTAAGACCATAGCATTCATCACTCACTCAATCAATCAACAGTCATTTATCAGTCAATTACTACGGGCAAGCATTGTATTAAGCACTGGGGCCACAAAGACAAAACCAGAACAGGTTCTGAATAGTGCTGTCATGGGCTAAGGAAGGGGTATTTTGTTTTTTTCCTTTCTAAAGCACCTGTGATTTATATTTTTTGTGCCCCTAAGACAAAAATTAGAGTTCCCCTGAGAGCAATTAGCTATTTGCTTTATGGATTTTACAGGAACTTGAATTTTCTGCCCTTTTCCAGGAGGTTGAGATATAGCAGCACTGGTCTATCACTGCCCCATCCCCCCACATTAACTCTTCCTCATGGCCTTGCAGCATGGGAATCAGTCTGGTCTGTTTTATGGAGGCAGCCTGACCTTGCTTATATCAGCTTGTTTTCTTGGCATATAGAGGAAAAAAATAAGAAATTTACAAATTTGCTAGATGTCTTTCTTCCCAATACCCGAAACAACAGATGGACTCTATATCATCATGTTGCCACCATTAATTGTAAAGGTCAAACTTACTGATTCACTTCAAATACATAAATGGGATCTCTTTTTAATGCCTCCATGATATGTAATGTTTTCACATCTAACTCGCAGCCTACAAAGAGAAAGAACACAAAATACACTTCAACAGCCCATCCTAAATCCTTCTCTGAATTTGATCATTAAATGATTGTCATGTAGTGTTCTCAGGCAATCAAAATGCAACACAAAGATCTTGTTGTCTGTAATCTCAACAACCTTATGACTCCCTCAACATAAACTAGACTTTTTTTCCCCTATAAGTGTCACTGTATAATTTTAATTCAAAATTATAATGTCATGATAACTACTTCTAGTTTTAATGGATACATTTAAGGACTCATAACTTTAATTTCAACTTAGCTAACAACTTAATTCTATATACTAACTAGAAATATTACTAAAGTGAGAAGTACCTAGCCACCTGGCTTTCATTTTCAATATTATCTTCTAGGAGGAGGGGGAAAGAATTACACTCCTTACAACAGCTGGCCTTCTATAGGCAATCCAAAAAACAGACTCTTCATGCTCAGAAAGTTGCTAGCTATGTACTCTTTACTTCTGAAGAGGAAATGGGATGTTATAGATCCAACTACTCTTCAAAATTCTCCCCTCTACGGGGACCATTTTCAAATGATAAGGAGGAATAACCAGCATATGGTTGAGGCCTCTACACTTGTTTTGAAACTGCCAAATAATTGGAAGAAATAGTCATCTTAACTTTAATATACTTTTTACCCCATAGATACAGGGTCACTTGGAGGGAAGATACCCTTCCTTGACTTACCATTGCCTGTACTGAGTGTATATCTTTGGGGCCAATTAATCATAGGAACTACATGCTAGAAACATTTCACGTGTACTGGACAATTGCCTCCTCTAAGTAAAAACTCTCCCAGTGCCCTGGACAGTAGATCTGAATGGGTTTTTCTTTCACTCCTCATAAAGTATTCAAAAATATATTTGTATTTCTAGTCTGCTTTGATGGTGCTTATGAGAAAGGCAAAAACCAAACTTACTTGTTGAACTGCTGATGGAGAGGTTGGTATACTCTAGTTCTCCCAGATCAACAGCCTCCAGGGCAAAAGACTAGACACATGCACAAAAGTCATAAATGATCAACTAATATGACTTAAAATTGGTAAACTTTTTCAAATGAGAAAACAAAAGAACCCTTCAAGCATATTTTTTAGTGAGGATAAAATGTAAGCTACCTCTTTGTCATCTTTCTGTTGATGTGAATCCTCAATAGGGAGAACCAGAGCCCGATCTCCTGTGTCTCCATTGTTTCCAAAGATGCAGATACTGACTTGAGCTAAACTCTTCAAGTGGAAAAAATTGCTTGAGAAGACTGTCACCTGATATCTAACCACTGCCAGGTGACAAGAAGAAGACAATGTTGTTATTGCTATAAAAATCCTTTCACAAATCTGCTTTTAAAATATGATGGTAGATTTCTTTTTTGAAACAAAGTACACGATAAGGGCAAATACATCCAACTATGACAATGAAATGAAGTCAGTTTATATTCCCAGACTTTGTTGCATTTTCAGTTCCCCAATGCCTATGAAATACTTAGCAATGATACTAACACAACCACAATATATCAGCAAACCAGTATATTTTTATTTTAAAGGCCTATAATGCAACAATGCTCATATTTTCCAGCCAGTGTTTGAAGCCTAACAGATTTCAAGATAAATATTATACAAATTTTTGCATTAAATAAAACATGTTTTGATCCCTGAGGCTTTGGGAAACCTTTTTTTTCCTTCTAAGAAAGGACTAACTTTTGGTTATATGAATCTTAATTCTACGGTAACTGATATACAAGTTACAACTTCTGGGAATTTTGTGGATTTTAACTCTAGTCATAAAATTCAGTGAACAAGTTTAGGCTGATATTTCATGTTTTCTATCATATTGTAATTTGAGCAGACAAATAGCTGAAAATAAGCAATGTGAAAAGATTCTAGAAGTTTCAAAATCGAAGTGCTTTAAGTATTTTAGAGGAAAAGGTAATTTTGATGAAAGGAAAGAAGGAGAAGTTCAAAAGACACAGAGGTGAGACTCAGTGACTGAACAGAAGAAAAAATATGTAGAAGATGGAAAAGAGATTGATTTTGAATGAAACGAGAGATATGGACAATACGTTAGGGGGCTTCTAATATATCAATTGGTACCTCTATCTCTTACATGTATTTGGAAGGGATAGGGTTAGGGGAGGATAAAGCCTTCCTTCCATGTCCATCTCCTTAAGCCAATAAAATAAGTCAGAGAAAAAGCTTTCCATAGCACAAAGGGCAGTAGGAAAGCACTCCAAACCCACAGTGACTATCACATTTGGCAAACAATAAAAACAAAAATTCAAGCACAGAAAGGTTCATTTTATCTCCCATCCTTAGAAAAGCTGAGGAGGAGGCTACAGAGAATTTAGAAAGAAAGAGAGGAACTGTGTATTATTTGACTAAACAAGGATTGAGAAGAATACAAGAAAGATGGCCACAGGACATGCTCTGTCCTTTATCTCATCTCTCACTCCACTGGTGGCTAGAGGATGTCAGATGAGATTTATTCCTCATCCTACCTGTCTCCTCTGTGCTTCCCTGACCCCACTGCCCCAGTATTTTATCACAAATCACACCAACAGAGATCCTTAAATTCCATTTTCATTAGAAGAATGTTCCTATTTCTATGTATCCTTAGGGTTATAGCCTCAATTTAGGTGGATATTTTGATGGATTTGCATGATTATATTAAGCTAGAAACTTTTCTGACCAATTTCACATACTTGGTAGTCCTCAATAAATATTTTCCTCCTTTTCTACTTTCTGTTACCTTGATGCCTCCCCTTGAGAGGTCATTTTCATATTATTGAATCTGCTTCCATCATCCTAGGACTACAGCAGCTGCTTGCTGAAAAAGGTCCTAAATGATCTTCAGAAAAGGAGGACAGTCTTGTTCCCAAGTCCCTTCTTAGAATGATATTTTTTGGAAATTTTAGATAATGTATAACAGCATTTTAAAGGACTAAAGGGTTGTTAATAGAGAAAAAAACATATGGGAAATGAAGTGGAAAAGAAAAAAATGTCTTAGAGGAGAAAAATAAAGAATCAAAGACAAATAAATTATTGAAACTCGGGGTGTAGTGTTAAAAAATGACAGCAGAAAATATAGAAGCCATAATCAACAGATGGATACTGTTAATAACTGCATGAAGAACTGCAATATCCCTTTCTCTTATGTGAAAGAAAATTAATCCATAATAAATAATATGTGAGTGGAGAATTAGTAGAAAACTATACTATGAACTATTCTGCTGAAGAAGCAACATTTAGAAGTAGTTCTATAGCTAGAAAGAGTGTTAGAGTCAAGGAATTTACTTTCTAAATCAATATGAGTCCTGAATATTTAAGAGATAAGTCTTCCTGGAAGTTCCTGAAAATAACTTCCTGAAGTTGTTTTACTATGAAATTGGGGGAGGGAGATAATCCTGAGTTGATTTCCATGTTTTTTTTGTGGGGATTATAATAGTTTACCAATATGTAATGAACACTTACTGTGTGCTGAGTATACTATTCATGGCAATAGTGAATTCTATCTGCAATGTTTAGTCAACAGATGGAGGAACCATTCTCATAGTTCCATTACCATCTCTTGTCTATCTTGTTGCAGAACTAGGAAGGATAAATTAAAAAAGAAAAGATGAATGGAAATATTTTAGCTGTTTGCTATCCAGTAGATATAATAAAGAGATGATCATTCAACAAGCATGTAGAAAGATATACATATAAATGTGTTTATATAGATATAAATGTTTTTTAGACCTAGGTGATACAGACATAGCTATAGATAGAGACAACAGAGATTTATAGAGACAGCTCATGGCACACCTGATAGTGTCTGGGTCTGGGATCAGGAAGTGCTGGGTTCAAATATAGCCTCAAACACTTACTAGTTGTGTGACCCTGAACAAGTCACCCAACTTCTGTTTGCCTTAGTTTCATCAATTGTAAGAAGGAGTAATAATAGCACGAAACTCCAAGAATTGTTTGAGGATAAAATAATATCATATTTGCAAAAAAAAGTGCTTAGAATAGTACATGACACATAGTAGGCACTTTAAAAATACTTCTTCGCCTTCCATTCCCATCTCCAATACAGATATAGATGGCCAGCACTACATAAGATCCACGGAGGACACAGAAAAAGGAGCTCTATTTTTTCTAGAAAAGTGATATTCTAGAAGAAGCTCCATAGCACAGAATCTAGTGCAGTAGATAAGTGATAAAACACAGTTACACATATCAAGGTATGTATCTCAGCTTCCCACTTCTCAGCTACACGCTGAAGACCTGTCAATAATCCTAGCACCGGAGAACATCGTCCTTAAATAATCAACAGACACACAGACCTTAATAAACTAGGATATTACTAACACAATGCAATAAAATCTTGTCAAGCATCTTTGAACTATATTTGGAGATTTCAAGTGGGTGATTTTTTTTCTTGAAGGATGCTGCTTTTTTGGCAGCCTTCCACAGACAACATGTTACTCACACTTTTTTTTTGTCAAGTGGAGAAAACCGGAAGCCCAAAATCAATTTGAATTGAGGGCTTGTAGGGGAATGAAGGAAGGAACCAACCCTGACAGAGAAACAGGACTCTTTCACACGTTAGTGTCTACTCAACATAACATTGAAGGAGCTCTCTTTGAACTCTGCTTGTACCACTTGCTGTGAGAATTCTTGGACACAGAATGAAATTCTCACAGACACTTGTGGTTTCAGGCTTCCTCTGGTGTAGTATCAAACTACTTTCTTGAAGACTGTTTAGCAATTTCTACAATACCTGACTATAAGGGGGTATTCAAAGGGTTGAATATTGAATCCAAAGACATAAAAGTCACTCATGTTATCTGACAGAATGTAACAACTGTAGTGTAAGGGATCACTGGAGGATGAAGAACATAAAACTTTCATTCATAAAGAATCATAATCTCCAGAGCAGAAAGAAAATAAATACTAGTAATCTATCTGGAATTCTTAGTTTGATTCAAATCACTTTAAAGAAAATTTTTAACACTTTTAATATTTAATACTTTTTGTTTTTATATCACTTTCATTTCTGAAAAAGGGGGAGGAAAAACAAAACAGTTCAGTAAAGCTAACCAATCCATAACCAAATCTGACTCCCTATGCAGTATTCCATAACCATAGACAACCCCAACCCAGATTCTGAAAAATAAAAAGGAAGATACATTTTCTTATGTCTTTTTTGGGGGAATTACAAATGTAGTGTTTCACTGAGTTACTTTTTAAAAGATAGTACAATGTACTACTTTAAAAAAAACCCTGATTGTGATGTTAGGAGCCATTAGCCTTCAGGATCATTCATCATCTTCAGTATAGATATATACCTACCAGACAATACTTCCTTTAATGGCCACTCGACAGGGAACTCAATGCATCTATCTCCATTAAAAGAAAGAGGAAGTGTTTTATTTATAGAACAACTAAAGGTATCCAAGGTTGCTTTATTCTGCATTTTAAAATGATGAACAGACAGCTGTGATGTGCTGGAATGCAAACTCTCCAAACACAACCGTATTTTATAAAGAGTTCCTAAATCAGAGGGCATGAATACCTAGGAGGCAATGAAACAAGTTAGTATCAAATAGGATGCTGATTTCTGTGAAATATATTTTCAGGGATCTTTGTATACTGAGGGACATGAAATTCACTTAAATGCTATCTAAAATTACATAATGAACTATAATTAGTAATGTTGGAACAAGTTATATTTCTTTGAATTAATTACATTTGCAAGAGCCTATTCATAGGTTTATCACATTGATGAAAAAAATCATTCTTGACATACTACATACAAAACAACAAGTATAAATATCAGATATTGCATGATTTCTATTTGGTTAAAATTACAATGATTTATTTAATATGCTACAGGTCAGTGTCTAAACTGAGCAATCTAAAAATTAAAAAGAATGGTGAAAGGCAAAATTTACATTCTATTTTACCTCAAATGTTACTGTATCTTCAGCAGGTTGTTCCAGCCTGTTTTCTAAAATCATTGGACTTGACTTTCCATAAGTCCCATACAGAATCATAACCAAAGGAGGAATATTTGGTCCAATATGTTCATATTCTTGGCCTGATTTTTCTCGAAGCTTCAGATAAATTTTCCATGTGCCTTCTGACCAAATAAGATATGAATAGAATAAGGAAAAATTTTATAGTAGAATGTGATTTTCATATGAAAGTTATAGCCCAGGAAAAATTCATAAAAGGTAACTGAATTTTTACTGTATTTCCCTTCTTCATGCTTCATTACTTATAGGATCATAGGATCAAATAATATTATAGAGTGGCAATTCTCAAATATGTTTATTTCATTTATACCCTTTAAAAATAAAGTACCCCTAAAAGCTTTTGTTTATGTGGATTCAGGGGTATGCTGGAATCAGCTTGATCTGGCTCTTGCGAATCAGTTATTACATTTTCAACATGAGCATGTACATCTTGGAAATTGATCAATATTACAAATGAGCATTTGATTTATTGTTTTGCTTGGTGTACAAACTTTAAGAAAGTGATGGAGTAAATGTTAGTGATGCCAAATAAAATTAAACATTTGTTGCATACATATTTTTTTCTAGGGAACCAGTTTAACATTTACCATCACACTCCTGCTTCAGTCTATCAATATTTACTCTTTCAGAAGTTAAAAAAGAAAAATTTTCAAACATTTAATTATTTACAAATATCAAAAACCCATTCTATGTTAACATAAATATCATATTTTATAAGAAATAAGTATATTTCTCAAAACAAAAAATGTGGGAAAACTAAAAAATGTGTTAAATATTTTTGAAAATCTTTAATGTCTGACGTAATAGAAGACAGATGAATTCTCATACCTGCTTCTGTATTCAATTTGTTGTGATATGTTGTTTTGATTGAAGAATATGAAGAAAATCTGACCTCACAGAGATATATAGTTAGAAAAGTTATGGGGTATTTTAAGGGTCAAATAATGTTTTAGTAATATTATAAAAATAGTTTTGACCTCATCATATTCCTGAAAGTGTATCAGGGACACTAGGGTGGGAAGGTCCACTATTTGAGAACTACTGTGGTAAGGAAGAAGCATTGAATTTGGAGATGTAGAAACTGACAAGAATTCTTATTGTGCTACCTGTGTGGGTCTGGGCTTGATTTCTCTGGACCAACTTCTTCAGGTGTAAAAACAAAAGAGAATAGGCTATGTGATCTCTAAGGTTTTTTCCAGCTCTAACTCTTACTGCATGATGATCGACTAACTGAAATCTAACTGCATACACATAGTAATAACAAAGGAAATTAAGCAGTTTGATATGAAGTAGCTCCCATAGGGTTATATTTAGATTGACTACAGTGGCATGAGGATTACCTGACTTCATTTGTTGACTTCCTGGTGGCAAGGCATTCATGGGCCTGATTTCTTCAATTTCTAATTGAAAAGGAGATTGAAATCCAAATTAATGTTTTCACAAAACAGTGCCTAAATGATAATGAGCATCTGTATTCATTTGTGGTTAAGCAATGGAGCATCAGTTAGATTAAGATTAAATCATGAAATCTACAACTTGATTTTTCTACTTAAGCTTACCCTCCTAGACACTGTTCACATAATGAACTGGGTCTAGAACACACACAATATTTTGAAAAGCTTTGAATCTAGACACTCAACTATTTTTCATTTTTAATTATTTATGCTTCATTTACATAATTACTGCGATCACTGGTTTGGATGTGTCTGAATTAATCAGATATTTTTAATGCCAAACTAATTACTTAAGTCATAACAAGATATAATTGTATAAAATAAAATATCTTTCCTCTGTGATTTCATGCTAAAGTCAATTAAAGTTCTTTGTGTTCTAGAAGTTCACAAAATGTTTGGTTTTTCTTTCCTGGGGTATGTAATAACTTTCATATCAGAATTATTTCTTAAGCTACTTTCAAAAGTAATTTGTATTTTTTAATAGTGCAAAATCCCAACTTAGTGTTCTAAAAATAAATGACATTGTTATTTACTCTTTTAAAGTATGGCAATAAAATTAAGGCTAGATCCATCAGAAATAGGAAAATAATATAAATGTCTTTGAAATCCTATTAGATCAAACTATAATTCTCAGGATAGGTAAAGAAGTAGAAAAAAAACAGAATTGGTGATGTATAAACAACGAAGGTGAATTTTATCTCTAAGATACCTTTTGGCACTAACAATCTATAAAACTGACTATCATATTGAGGGAGAAACATTTAATGATCTACATCTTGTCCCCAGTTGGATGTACACTTAAATAAAAAATGTGATACAATTAAATTGCTCTCATATATGTGTGAGATTTAATGGCATGGCAATGATTTGAAAAAGAAAACTAAACTAAAAACTATTGAATTACTAAATATATCAAATAAATACCCAGACGTGTCTTGATTTCTTACTACAGCTGCTAAGTAAATATGATGAAAAATAGAAATTATGCATGTGTCCTGCACATATTTTAAAATGTGATTTTCCTTGAAAAATTCAAAATTCTTTCCATATATCATCCAATTAAGCTCCATAATCCATCTCTTGAGGTTGGAGTAAGGGCAAATCTTATATAGGTTTCCTATTGCTTAGATAAGGGAGTTAAGGCTGGAAGATTTTAAGTGTTGTTTAGGGGATTATTTAATTTCATGCTCATCTAGTAAATAAACTCCAGAACTGGAAATAAAAGCCAACTTTGCAGACTCCACTCACATTCGTTGTGCTGAGTCTAAACAACACACTGACATTTCCATAAGATGGAAACTGTTCAAATGTTCTTTAACAAAAAGAAAAATATTTGCCTATATTATTGCCTTTCCAAAACAAATTCAACAGAATTATTAATAGTCAGTCACAAGAATTATTTTCTGGAGGAAATTATTTTCAAATCACCTGCAACATTCAATGTAATTGCTGAGTTTGTTCCACTTTTGAGCCATTTATGAGCTAGAAACACTATTTCTTTTCCTTCCATTGATGCCTCTCTCACGGTAATCTTCTCCAGCTGCCAGTTAGGGCCTTTCCCTTTTTCCACATCCAATGCTTGCAAAAGACCAATATCTACTGCGTCAACTCTGAACATATCTACCTGCATGAGGTTATAAAAACATGTCAACAAGGATGAAATAAGCTATTGTAGCCTGAAAGGTGAGGCAAATATTTTAAGTTCAGCTAAAATACAAGTTTTCCAAGTGAAGTTGAGTCATAAAAGAGTAAGCTCCTTGATAGAGTTGCCCCACCTTACGGATTTGAGTTGATAAACATAAATATCAGTGCATGTGTGTCGCTTGCCTCCACAAGTTTTCATCAGATCAGTGCTTTCCTCAAGTGAAACCGGCCACTAAGAAGGGAACAATATTCTTGTCCAAACATGGTGACACCTACTGGTTATTAAAATGTCATAGAAATTTATATATAGCCTTTTCTCAACCTCATCCTTCTTGACCTCTCTGCAGCTTTTGATATTACTGTCAATCAATATCTTCTTGTTATTCTCTTCTCTATAAATTTTCATGAGGTTACTTTCTCCAGGTTTTCTTCCTGTCTGTTCTTATAGCTCCTTTTCAATCTCCATTTTTGGATCTTCAATTATGTCATTCCTGATAACCATGGTTATCCCCCAATGCACTTTTCTTGTATCTCTTTTCTTTTCCGTCTATGCTATCTTGTTAGCAATCTCATAAACTCCCATGGATTCAATTTCATGTCTATATAGATGATTCTCAGGTGTATTTATTCAGCCCTAAATTCTTTGCTGACCTTCACTAGCATATCCCCAACTCCCTTTCAGACATTTTGAAATGCATATCCTATAGAAATCTTAATTTCTTTTAGATATGTCCAAAAATGAACCAATTTTCTTCTCTAAGCTCTCCCCTTGTCCAAATTTCCTTATTTACTCTTGAGTATACCACCATCCCTTAAGCATAATTACGGAGTACAATTCCAGCTGACCAAGCTCCCAAACCAGGTATCAGCCTTTATTCTTTACTCTCACTCACCACCTCCCCCCCATAAAATAGTGCCAGTGGTTGGCATATAGGAAGCACTTAGAAAACAAAATGCTTCTTGACATGTTGAATTGACTATTGTGATATTTTATCTGATTAAAATAAAAGACTTCTCTGAAGCAGTGGTCTCTAACATGGCATTAAATCTCTCCAGAGGTAGACAAAAAATTATCCATTGGGATGTGGGATGAAAATATTATAATTTCTGCTAAATTATTTATTTTCAAAATAAGAAATAAGCTAAGATTCACCTATGTTAAATATATGAATTGACTCTAGTGCTGTCCCTCCATCTGTACATGTTAATGGTTCCCTGTCATGTGTAGTACTTAAGGTATCCTTGGTGAAGAGCAGGAATTCCTCAGCTGAATGTGTTGTCCGTGGTGCCCTAAGGATAAGGATGATCATTTTATTTCTCAGTTGTTTTTCAGTCGTGTCCAACTCTTCATGATCCCATTTGCGATTTGCTTGGCAGTTTGCTATCTCCTTCATCAACTCATTTGATAGAAGAGAAAACTGAGGCAAACGGCATTAAGTGACTTGCCTAGAGTCATGTAGCTAGGAAAGGTCTGAAGACAGCTTTGAACTCAGAAAGGTGAGATTCCTGACTCTAGGTTCCAGTACTACTGCGTCACCTAGCTGAATAATGACGATGATAGCTAATATTTATATAATGTCTGTCATGTACCAGGCACTATGTTAAACACAGGAAATATCATCGTATTTGATCCTTATACGTCTGGGAGGTAGGTGCTATTAGTATCTTCATTTTACAGAGGAGGAAACAGAGGTTAAATGACTTACCTATGGTCATTTCTATTATGTATTACCAATTTACACATGTCCTGCTTAAGTGGATATATGGATTATGGTATCTACTTTTAACTAAACAAATCTTCACAAATGGACAAGGAACTAAAAACCTTCTTGCAAAGAAACCTTTCACTGAAGGTTATATTAAAATATTGAGCAAGCTAAAAATGTCAAAGTTGACATTTCTTTTCCTAGTAGAAGCACTTTGCCAGATACAACACAAAGGGAAGATCTCAATTGTTTCCTATCCGACAAATATTTTTTAAAAACTCAAAATTATCAAGTTTTTTTAATTGATTCTGATTAATTATGAAACTTATCCTTTGTATTTTGCCTTGAGAAATCTTCCAATCAGAACTCAAATGTGTTTGGAACCAATTTGATAAAATATAAAAATGCAATACTCTACAATGAGCTTGTATGAACACTTCCATGCTGTCAGTGAAGATAGCAATTCACTAGTCAAATTTCAACAATTATGAGCACAAACATACATATATATATATATTTTGTAGTTATTCATAGTTTCATAATATACATATGCAACTGTACTTATGTAAGTTAATGATAAAACATGCAAAAATAGAAATTAAAATGATTTGATAAAAAGGAAATAATCTCAATCTTAACAACTGTTAAATGTTTATCAATGGCATACAAACTGTTCATTAGTAATATTTTGATTAGAAAAATGTGATTGAAAATGCTTTATTATTTTTTAAAATCTTGGTTTAACACTTTGTCATAAAGCAAACTGAAGGTCTGGCTGAAAGTTCATTTTATTTTGATATTTTATTTCAATGCTATCATGTCTTAAAAAGATATTTCACAAAGATACTGAGATCCAAAGAAGGTGTTGTTGGCTGTCCTTACTAAATTATAAAATTCAAATATTGTTCTAATCCTTCTGTTTTGATACTGGCAAAGACAATTAGGAAATCCTGGTCTCCTCTTAGGAAAGGATACATTTATTTCATCTTGAAAACAATCAATGTAATTGTAGTTTCATAGCTTTAGTTTAACTCCATCATTTTTAAAAACGAGAATGTTATAACCAGAGATGTTATATAACTTGTCTGAATTAGTATTTGACCAGAGATATTTTTGACTTCTGGTCAAAACACTTTACCTTCCACACTATGTAGCCATTACATTGCCTAAGTTCTCTTTTCAGAGTCCGAAAGACCTGGGTTCAAATGACCGCCTCTGTATTTACTAGATATATGACCCTGCACAAGTTGCTTAAACTAAATTAGCTTTGGTCAGTGCCTTAGATTTATAAACTAAATCACAGCTGCTGGAGGTACATTAGTAGAGAGTACACACACCTGAAGTATCCTAAACTACAGAAATCATACATGGTTCTTTTCTTTCCACAAGTTAAGGAAACTATTCTAGAAGTCTGTAGTCAATACATGCTACTATGCATTCTTCCACATCAAATGTTGGTGAAAGTGAGGGATTTGAGTCATATTTCAATTATAGGAAGATTTCTCTCTTAACACATTTTTTTCTTTCCTTTCCTTTCTGGGTGTTAGTTCTAGCTCCTCTTTGAAATAGAAGATTGTGAACATGGTTAGGATTCAGTTCTTTGATTATGATTAACTAAATTTCCACAAGAACAGAGAAAAGCAACATGAAGAAACCATAGTTAGAGGGAGATTGACGAACTGGTGGACCTGAGCTCAGGCACAGGTCAATCGCAACATCCTAGAGTTGGAGTACCTAGAGGAAGAGAAGTCAAGTAGTAAGGAAAAAGGCCACTACAATATTTGTTCATCCTAGATCAAAATGAAAACTCCACATCTTTTTCTACACCCATAATAAACTCCCCTACCCTTGGCCTTCATCTACCTCTTGGCATTAGGTCTGATTCCTCTTATCATAGGATCATAGATCCATAGCAGGAAAGACCTCAGAGACTATGTAATCCAGCCACCTCATTTTATACGTGGGCCCTGGGGAGGCTAAGTAATTTACTTAATGTCATGTATTCAGTGAGTGTCAGAGTTGAGGTTTTAATCCAGGGCCTCTGACTTCAGGACCAGTGCTCTCTGTACCCCCCTAATTATGTTTCTTTCTTATCTACCTACTATATTATAACTCCATGATGCCAGGGTAGAGACTATGTCTTAGCTAAAATTTGCAATTCCCACCTAACACAAGGTTCTGTACATAGTAGGTGCTTAACACAGGTTGATTGTTGACTAAATGAACCATTCTACCAAGTCCCTTTTTAAATCAATAATATTCAAAAAGATTCCAGGACAATAAAATAACTTTATACTATCTTTGTATTCTATTGGTATCAGGGAAGATTCTGTGTCATAGAGCAGAGTGACAACACCAGTGATGCAGATTTACATCAATTCTTCATTCCTACTACAGTTCTATGATTGTCAGGTACAAAGAACACTAGAGTTGATCTTAGTTTTTTATTCTTGTTCACACTGCCTATCTTCCTTGGAAGCAGGCTGGCCTAAGTGTGTGGGCAGCACATGTCACCTTGGCCTGCACTGTATCTTTAATCTTGCTGGATTGGCTCTAAACAAGTAATTCTACAGAACACAGGCGATCAGCTCTTGCTAACATTTCTTCATGCAGCAGTTACCATGGTACCAACCTGCCTGGTTGATGTCTAAATATAGTGATAAAGTATAGTATCTCTTTCCAAATACTAAAGGGACATTTTGAAGAGCAGAGGAAATGGAGTGAATGTCCCTGTACCACTGTTTTGGGGAAGGGGAATATTTTTAATCCATGTCTTTTCAAGGATAATGATAAAGTTGATTTCACAGCAAAATGATGTTGTGGTCACTTGTTTTGTGTCATGTATCATTCTTCTCCATACATTCTATATTCCAGCCATACTGGTCTATTTGGTCCTTGCACATGGCACTCCATCTCCCTTTTCAGTTCCTTTGTTCTGCTGACCTCCATGTATAGAATTCTTTTTGTCCATTTCTTAGAATCATTGGCTTCCTTTCAAGACTCAACTAAATGGTGGTTTCTGCAGAAGGTCTGTTCTAATCTCTTCAACTGCTAATGTCTTTCCCTCCAAAGTTATGCTGTATCTATTCTGTGTGTATCTTACATGTACCCATTTATATACATATTGCCTCCCCCATTTGAATATGAGCTCCTTGAGGGCAGAATTTTTTTTTTACATTTTCTTTGTATTTCTAAGGCTTGGCTCAGTGTCTGGCACAAATTAAGAACTTAGAAAATGCTTTTGACTTATTGATTAAAATTATTATGTTGAGTCTATGCTAATTTCTTTAAAAGTTACATGCTAAACAGGGAGCAAATAATGCAGAAAATGAGATTTCATAAAGAACTTCTTTCTAATCCTAAAAGCAACAAATACTTAGCAAAATAATACAGAGAGGCAACTTGATATAGTATAAATACAAAAGGATAAAAAGATCCATTAGATAAAAAGAAATGTTTCTTTGATCCAACATTATAATCTAGGGAAGGAAAAGTTCTGTACTGCTTAATATAAATAGAAAATTATGGGGGAAAGTGAATCTCCTGATGAGTGACTATAAGAAAATGGATTTTCTCCAAATGTCATTTTGAATTATTTTCCTATATCCCTTAGATGCATATAAAGACCTGTTCTTGCTTCTTAGTAATACTAAAGGGACAATCAATTTTAGAAAAACAATAATAAAAGAGTACTGTTTTACTAAGAAAGAGGACCAAAAAGATGTTCAAGATGAAGAAATTTTCATACTATGTTTTAATTACTAAATTAACAAATAAGTATATATTTATGGACTATATTTTAGTTATAAAATATGGAACCACATTTACTCTGAAAAGATAAACTGCTTATCTATGTGCTATATAGATGAACTTTTTAAAAAAAAAACTTAAGAATTCTTAAGAAATGCTTTTAAGAACATTTCAACAATGTCCCCACCTCAAAGAAAAGTAACAGCTCTTTACATTATATAAGTCAATAATCCTGAGAAATAATTTCTTTAGTATGTGTCTACAGGAAGCTACTGACTCAAATGGCTTTGTCAATTCAACAAACACTTCTTGGGTGACTAGGTGGAAGGCACACTAGTTTCTGTTGATACAAAGACAATGTCAAACACAGGATCAAGCCTCCAAATACTTAAAATCTTATAGAGTAGGTAAGTTATATAAGAAAGTAAAAAACACTGGGAAAATACAAAGGACAGTGTGTGAGGAGAGTGTGATGAGAGATTTTCCAAACTTTCTCCCTCTTTCCTGGCCCTCCCTCTCCTTGTGAACAGAAGCACTTTTATATTGATTCTACATGTGAAGCCAAGAAAAACATATTTCCATATTAGCCATGTTGTAAAAGAAAACAAAAACAGTGGGCAGAGCTAAGATGGCAGAGTATAAAGACGCACATATGCTTGCTCTCCCCCCACAGCCCATAAAACACCTGTAAAGAAAGACTCAACAAATTCTAGAGCAGCAGAAGCCATGGAACAACAGAATGGAGATTTCCAGCCCAGAGTAACTTGAAAGGGCTATGGGAAATGTCTGTCTCACCAGACACAGAGTGGTGCCTAGACCGGTCTTTGCAATGTGGTGCAAATCTGGGAGGAGGACATGAGCAGGCCTTGTGGGTAGAATCTCCATCACAGTAGCAGTGGTTCTCAGATCCCTCAACCCACAGGCACCAAAGGTCAGTGACAGGGATTCTTCAGCTGTCTGAGAAAGGAGAAGGGCCTTTCCATAGCCCCAGCCTGAGGTTGTGGCCCACAGAGGTCCCATCAGGTAGGTGGCAGCAGTTCCCTCAGTAGTTCCCTACATCAACCCACATCCATTGTTGGATCATTAAACCCCTGGGGGCACTGAGCAGCTGATTCTTACTTCAGCCCTGTCTAGAGGCCCTGCAGCAACTGATCTTTATCTCACACTGAATGGTGGTCCTGCCCCTGTAGCTTATTTGAATCTCAGACCCCAGTGCTGGCTTGGCAGAACTAGAGGCAAGGTGGTTGTGAAGAGGAAACTCTGCTAAGATTCTGAACACAAAAATCTCTTTCTGCTCCCAGACCAGTGTACACACTTGATTGTACCATCTTAGAAGAATTGAGATCTTACAGATCCCCAGAGTATACCCTACTCTTCACCGGATCCAAAAGTCAAGTAACTGGCTGGTAAAATGCCCCCAAAACAGAAAAAAAATAAGACTATAGGAGCTTTCTTTCTTGGTGAACAGGTATCTTCTCCCATCCTTTCAGATGAGGAAGAATAATGCTTACCAGCAGAGAAAGACATAAAAGTCTGTATCCCAAACATCCAAAATAAATATTCAGTTGTCTCAGGCCATGGAAGACCTCAAAAAGGATTTTGAAAATCAAGTAAGAGAAATGGAGGAAAAATTGGGAAGAGAAATGAGAGAGATGCAAGAAAATCATGAAAAGCGGGTCAACACTTTGCTAAAGGAAACTCAAAAAAATTATGTAGAAAATAACACCATTAAAAATAGGCTAACTCAATTGGCAAAAGAGGT
>CM053773.1:31737267-31754330 GCA_028658325.1 Potorous gilbertii
AGGAAATAAGAAATACAGGTAATGGGGAATAGAAAGTTATCTGGCCCTACAGGACAAACGAGAAGATGGGGACAAGGGAAGGGAGGGATGATAGAAGAGAGGGAAGATTGGTGATAGGGGCAATTAGAATGCTTGGTGTTTTGGGGTGGGGGAAGGGGACAAACTGGAAGAAAATTTGGAACCCAAAATTTTGTGAAAATGAATGTTAAAAGTTAAATAAGTAAATTCAAAAACATAAAAATAAAATAATAAGATCTTATAAGGCTGGGCCCCTAGCATTCTTTTTACCAATTTCACTAGCACTTCTTTTTACTAATTCCCTTGAAATTCTGGGCCTTTTGTTTTTCCAGATGAATTTTGTTATTATTTTTTCTAGCTCTACAAAATAATTTTAGTAGTTTGATTTGTATGGCACTGAATAAGTAAATTAATTTAGGTAAATTTGTCATTTTCATTATATTAGTTTAGCCTATCCACATGCAACTGATGTTTTTCCAATTATTTAGATCTGACTTTATCTGTGTGAAAAGTGTTTTTTAATTGTTTTCATATAGTTCTTGGGTTTGTTTTGGCAAGTAGACTCTCAAATATTTTATAATGTATTCATGACCTTTAAATGGAGTTTCTCTTTCTAGCTCTTGCTTTTGGGCTTTGTTAGCAATATATAGAAATACTGATGACTCGTGTGTTTATTTTATATCCTGCAACTGTGCTAAAGTTATTTATTATGGATGTCATATTTTAGAAAGATTATACCTATTAGACCATTTCTAGAGGAGAGTGACCAAAATGGTGGGAGGATAGGAAGCAGAGTAAAAAAGATTTGATGGAAATAAATAGGATGTTTTACCTGTTAAAGAGAAGACTTGGAGGAGAGGGGGAAAAGTCTCTCATGAAGTATTTGAAGAAGGATTAGATTTTTTGGATTGGATATGGAAGAAGGATTAGATTTTTTGGATTGGCCCCAGAGGGCAGGTATAATATCAGAGATTCCAGAGACACAGTTTCATAATATGTCAACCTGTGTAAATGTGTAATGGGCTGCCTCCGGAGGCAGTGGATTCCTGCTCTTTGAAGGCATTGAAACAGAAGCTGGATGACCATTTATCTACTGGTTAACAAACATTTATTAAATACTTACTACATGTGATGCACTGTGTTAAGTACTTGGAATACAAAGAAAAGCAAAAGCATTGCCCCTACTTTAATGAGGGGGACAACAGATGTTTAGTAAAGTTTTGGAAAGAATTTTTATTTATCAACCAAATTAGTGTCAACTGATCTTGTCTATCTTTGAAATTATTTGTCCCCATCACTTTACATTATCTTCAGAGTTTTTCTTTGACACTTTTCTTAGATTCATTTTTTTCTTTTCCATTTCTACTACTACAACTACTCATCATCTGTTAACACAGCTTCAGGAAGTGCTTTGTGATTGTAATTGACTCCTCATGTCCCATTCAATAGTTCTTGGGATCTTACAAGTCAGATAGTCAACAGGATGCTATAGTAGCAATTAATAGGTTACCAGTGATATCTGAACTAGTGAATCTAAGTGTTACATTTCAGTCTTCATTTTCTTTGAGTTTTCTGTGATTTTTGACATTATTGTCGACCATCTCCTTTCCTCTAAAGTATTCGATAATGTTCATTTCTTTAATCTGGCAAAAAGAATGCTAGATTTTGGTTCAAATTTCATATGTGGGAGTTGAATACATATTTTCTAAAGATCTTTTCAACAGTGAATACTATGAACTTACTATTCCCCACTACTTCCAATATATCCCAAAGGACAGATATTCTGAGTCATCCCGAGGACAACTCTATGCTCTTCCTTCCACATTTAATACTTTACAACAATTAATTGATTAAGAAAATTTTGCCTAATTTTAATGGCTGCACCACTTTCCTCAATAATTTCACTCCACACAATTTGTCTTCTATTGTTCTCTTATTTTCCCATTGGTATAGCATATTTTCATGGCAGAACTACAAGTCCCTTGGAGCCAAGAACCAGATAATAAATTATTTTTGTATTCCTTAAAATCACAACACAAAGTTAAATGTTGTGATAATATAAAAAAACCTGTTTTGTATTATTATTCCAGTCTTTCTCATGTCAAGCTATACTAGCTTTAGATATATTCCTTTATCCTGCCTAGCATATCTTCCCTTTTGATCAATCAATCGACATTTAGAAACCACCTACCATATTCCAGGCATTGTACTTAGTATTTTCCTGGAAGCCAATCAAATGTATCTAGCAAAGACTCTATGCCTCTCTCAAAAATGCCCATGTTTTTTCAATATTTCTGGATAATTCTGTTGCATAGAGTGACAATGAACCTAGGGTCTCCTCCACATCAACAAGGAAAAATGACAAAAGCCTAATGTAAGCATACACCAAATCCAAAGGGATGTCCCTTGTAGTACCATAGAATTCCTCTTCTTTTCATAAACTGAGGTTATTTATATGCAACAATCAGGTGACATAACTAGTTTTATCTTTTAGAGAGCCTTCCTCAACTTTTTTGAAGGTGTCAGCTGTTATTCTATTTTGGGGGTGTGTGGATATTTCTCTAATGTCCTTTCCTCATTGTCCATTCACTACTAGAGGGAAAACCATGTTTATATATTCAGTTACATCATGTAACTTTACCTTAAAGGGGCTATGTAAAAGCTCATTTTTTTTAACAAAGGCTAGCTACTCTATTTCTTCCATGAAATGCCTTTTATGTCCCAAATAGACAAATAGACATATAGAAAGCACTGACTATTTGAACTGAGTTATTTAACTGAGGAAAAAATGTTGATGAGAACAAAATTAAATTGAATTGAATCTGTTCCAAATTTTTGATGGACAGATTCTAAAATTAAGATAGATGATAATCTATATGGAATATGGTGCAAATAGATGTTAATTTCCCTCTCATAAAATGATTCATAGTCATAGATCACAGTTTGCAGGGTTAGACTAGATGAACTCTGAGTCTCTTCTAGCTCTGAGACTGAGTAGCTATTTTAAAACAACTGTTTCCAACTGAATCAATATAAAAACTTTATAAAGGCAGATGTAATTATCCAATTTGGATTGTAACCAATATCTTCATAATTTCAAATTAATATCATTTTCCCAGAGATATTTTTGTTGATGGATATGGAAATCAAATTCATACTTTCAGTACTACAAAAGGGAAAAAAATCAACTCCTCTCTCTCTCTCTCTCTCTCTCTCTCTCTCTCTCTCTCTCTCTCTCTCTCTCTCTCCCCTTCTCTCTGATTAGATGGAGAAAATGCATAAAGCATTTACTACATTTTTCACATGTTCATCTCAGGTTCATCTTGGCTAAAGAGCTCTGAGACTGGGTAAATTACATGATAGTATTTCTCATCAATTGTATGTAGTGACTCAAGTCCTTCTCTTTTTATTCATTAAACATCCATGCCTAAAGATCACTTGTGAAGAATCAAAGAGGTGTGGGATCATACAGTTCATGTAAGTGAAATTCTGTGCCACCTGATCTTCTTTTTATTTGATTTGTAGATATAAAAAATCTCATTTCCATACCTAAACTTTCTTTTTCAATTAAAAACCTAAATATGAATCTTAATTTTCATTTATCTTGCAGCTGGTGTTTATCCCATGAGTAGAAGGAAGCTATCTCTCATTGAGCATTTGGTCCACTGCAAATCCATTTGAATGCTCAAATTTTTCGTTCTCCTCTTTATTATACTGATTTCCTAAGTGTAACATATCTGATATTATGTTCTCTAGAGATGTACTTTTAGGTAATTAATTTCATAATTTGAATTTTATTTTATAGAAAAGTGACTTTTGTTTATTAATGGTTAATAGTACTATTATTCTAAGATAGCTACAGAAGAAACCAAACCACCCACTCAAAATACATTATTAAAATAGTAGCACACTTCTTAAATGTAGAAATGTGATTTGGAAAGAACATAGGACTTGGAGACAGGAGTTCTGGATTTTACTTTTAATTCCATTGCTAGCTAGATTTGTGATCTTACAAAGAATCACATGACCTATCTCTGTCTTAGTTTCCTGAAAAATAAGAGTGTTAGACTCAATGTACTTTCCAGCCCTCACATTCTATGATTCTCCAAAACTTAAAAGACCATTGCTGTTATAGACACACATTTCCAGAATTTCTAGCTCTAAGGATATTCAATATCAGATGTCTAGGAATTATAGTCTAAACTCTCACTATAAATTTATTTAGAACTACTGCATGCATGGAGACCAGGACCTGGGGAATTGTACTCAAATGCCCTGTGCCAAATGATATAATAGAATGATGTTTGTTTGTCAGTTTCTTTTATCCAATTATTTCACAAAACTTTTTGCATGATATCTTGTTGTTGTTATTTATTATTCAAGAATAGACTTAAATTTTATATAGTCATTAAATAATTTCATTTCTAGCTTTCAAAAAGTTCTCACAAATATGTGCTAATATTCCCACTCTTTATTTCTACAAGGCATACAGAAATAATAAAAGGTAAATATAATTTTTGAAGTTTATTATCAAAAGATCATGAAAAAAGAGAGAAAATATATTTATCTGGATTTCATCTGAAAGAGTTTATAGTCTAATGGAGGAATACTAAATTCATTCAAATAAACAGGAGGGTCTTTGTCAGAACACATAATCCATCACTATTTCTCTAGCTGAGTCAATGAAATTAGAGGAGTAGGTGATAGATATAATGAGATTTTCACGTGTTAAATGAAGTGCAAAACATGCCTATTCCTTGCTATCCTTTTATGAAGTGGGGAGTTTTTCCCGATGAAATTGAAAAGTAGACTGTCATTTGTTGGCTAAAGACTGGTCATGCCCCACTGGCCTTTAAAAGGCCAGCTTGCCAGCTCTGGACATTTGGGACAGGAAATCTTTGTGGAGGGTGTACTTACCAGTAGAGAAAAGAGCTAGGTAAGGAGAAAGAACCCAGCTCTTGAGATGAAATTACTCTTTGTCTTTTGACTTATTTCTCTATCAGAAGGGAGAAAGTAGTGGAAGGATATTCTATTTTTTCTCTGCCCCACTCCTCTCCATGGCATTTACAGTAGAACTACTTGACCAGTAAGAGAAATAGCAGCAGCAAGGAACGAGCCTCAGTGATCAAGAAGACAATCAGTAGAGAAGACTTCACAGAGTATAACCTTTGACAACAGAAAGGGAAGCCAATTAAATGACTCCATGATATATAAAGAAGCAAAGCTAAAGAAATGAAAAAACAATAGAAAATGTGAAATATCTCAGAAAAACAGCTGACCTGGAAAAACAGATCAAAGAGAGATCATTAAAGAATCATTGAACTGCCTGAAAGCCATGATCAATGAAAGAGTCTAGACATCATATTTTCAGAAATTATGAAGGAAAACTTCCCCAATATCATAGAACTAGTACATAAAATTAAAATGGAAAGAATCCAATAATTACCTCCTGAAAGAAATCCCAAAATGAAAACTCCCAGTAATGTTGTAGCCAAATTCCAAAGCCCTCAGTTCAAGAGGTCAAAGAGAAAATAATTCAAACAGCCAGGAAATACATGAACACACACACACACACACACACACACACACACACACACACACACACTGAGACACACACACAGACACACATACATACACACACATTCAAATGCTGTGGAGTCAGTCACACTTACACAATATTTGCCACTTATGACATTAAAAGAGAGGTAAGTTTTGAATATGATATTCCAGAAGGCAAAGTAGCTAGGATTAAAACTAAAAATAACCCACCCAGGAAAACTGAATATAATTCTTCAGGGAGAAAAAAATGGATATTTAATGAAATATATGATTTTTAAACATTCTTGATAAAAAGATAAGAGATGAATAGAAAATCTGACTTTCAAATGTAAGACTCAAGAGAATAATAAAACGGTAAATATCATAAGGGACTCAACAAAGTTAAATTGTTTACACTCTTCTACAGAAAAATGATACATGCAATTCTCAAGAACTTTAGCATTATTAGGGCAATAAAAGAACTCTACATAGATAGAGCATCCCAGAAGGAGTTAATTATGATGGAATAATCTTTTAAATAGTGGATGGGTGAGAAAGAGGAATGCATTGGGAGAAAGGGGAAGGAAAAATAAGAAGGAAGGAAATTATCTCACATAAAGGTATTCAAGTAAAAGGTTTTACAGTGAAGGAGAAAAAAGGAAGGGAGAGCAATATTTGAACTTCATTTTGATATGAATTGGTCCAAAGAAGGAAGAATGTATGTATACACTAAGCTGAGTATGTGTTACCCAACAGTGAAATAGGAGAGGAAAGGAAAAAGAGAAAAGGAGTGGTGGTAAAAAGGAGGAGCAGACTATGTGAATCAGAGATCAAAAAAGACTTTTGAGAATGGAAAAAAGAGAGAAGGATAAAACTGAAGAAAATAGGATAGAGAGAAATGCAATTAGCAATCATAACCGTGAATGTGAATGGTATGAATTCACCTGTATAAATGAAGCAGATAGAATGGACTAGAAACCAGAATCCAAGAATATATTGTTTACAAGAAATATATGTGAAATAGAGAGACACAGTGTTAAAATAAGGGGCTGGAGCAGCATGTATGAAGCTTCAGGATAAGTTTTTTAAAAGGTGGGGGGGGGGGAGGGAATCATAATTTCAGACAAAGGAAAAGCAAAAAACCAGACCAAAATTTAAAAAGGTAAGCAGTGAAACTACATCTTGCCAAAAGGTACCATAGACAATGAAATAATATTAATAGGAACTATGCACTGAAAAGTATAGATTATTAAAGCAAAAGTTAAATGAGTTATAAAAGGAAATACAGTAAAACTACAATAGAAGGAGATTTTAATTTTCTGCTCTCAAAGCTAGATAAATCTAGACATAAAATAAATAAGGAAGAAGTTTAGAAGATGAATTGAATTTTAGAAAACAAACTAGATATAATAGACCTCAAAAGAAAATTGAATCAGAATTGAAAGAAGTATGTATTTCATTCTCAGCTGTACATGGCACCTTCACAAAATTTGACCATGCATTAGGGCATAAAAACAACTAAATCCAGAAAAGCAGAAATATAAAATGCTCCCTTTTCAGATCATAATTCAATAAAAATTTCATTCAATAAAGAGTCATATAAGCACAGATTAAAAATTAATTGGAAACTAAGTAATCCAATCCTGAAGAATAAGTGAATCAAAGGAAAATTGGGTGGGTCAACAGAAACAAAAACTTCATTAAATGATATAGCATACCAAAATTATTGAGATGCAGCCAAAGCAATACTGACAGAAAAATTTATCTCAAAATGCATGTCAATAAAAGAGAAAAAGAGGAGAAAAGTGAATTAGCAACAACTATAAAAAAGTAGAAAAAATTAAAACATTCCCAATTAAAAACCAAAATGAAAATCTTGATAATGAAAGGAAAGATGAATAGAATTAAAAGTGAAAAAAATGAATAAATAAAACTAGGAGTTGAGTTTTTTGGGGGAAATGATAAAAGATATAAACTACTGGTTAAGTTGATGAAAAAAAGAAAATCAAATTAACACTATCAAAATCAAAAAGGTTAAATTAATGTAGCTCTGCTTAAGATAAAATTAAAGTAATTACTACAAATTATTATGACCAATTATATAACAATCAAACAGACATTTCAACTGAAATGCATGGATATTTACCAAAAAAATACATTTCCCAAATTAACAGAAGGGGACATAGAATAACTAACTCTATCTTTGAAAAAGAAGTTGAACAAATTCATAAATGAGCTTCCTAAGAAAAAATTTCCCCAGGACCATATGGATTTACAAGTGAATTTTATAAAACACTTAAGGAACAATCAATCCTAATACTATTTAAACTATTTGAAAAAAATATGTAAACAAGGAGTCCTGTATGACACATTATGGAGAGAAAAGAACAGAGAAAGAAAACTATAGGTCAATTTTCCTAACGAATATTGATGCAAAAATTTTAAATAAAACACTAGCAAGAAGAATATATATCACAATATACCACAAAGATTCCAATAACCAGGTGGGATATATACCAAGAATGGCATAATTATGTAATATTAGGAAAACTATTGACTATATCAATTAAAAATCATATGATTATATCAATAGATTCAGAAAAAGGTTTTGAGAAAATATGATAACTATTCCTATTAAAAACACTAGAAAGCAAAGGAATAATTCACTAATTAGTAGAACTGTGAGTTGATCCAACTATTTTAGAGAACAATCTGGAATAATGCCCAATGAGTTATTAACCTATTTATATACCCTTTGACCTAACAATACCACTATTAGGTCTAAAAGGAAAAAGGAAAAGATCCTTTATGTTCTAAAATGTTTATAGCAGCTTTCTTTATGGTGGCAAAGAATTCAGTATTGCTGGGATGCCCATCAACTGGAGAATGACTGAACAAATTGTGAAATAAGATTGCAATGGAATGCTATTGTGCTATAAGAAATGATAAGCTCAACAATTTTTTAAAATCATGGAAAAATTTGCGCAAAATAACGAAGAGCAAAAGGAGCAGAATCAAGAGAACATTATGTATAGTAGTAATAATATCATTTTAAGAACACCTTAGAGCAAATAAATTATTTTGTCTAATATAAATACCCAAATTAATTATAAAGGATATATGAAGAAAGATCCTGTATATATCCAGAGAAAGAACTTATGAATAGAAGTATATCTAGAAGAAATTTACACTCATATGTATAATATACATACACATATACAAATATATTTTATATGCATACATAAATATATGCCCAAATAGGGATGTGCATATGTGTGTACATATCTATATGTATACACATACAAACATATATATGTATATATATATATATATGTATATATGGAGAGAGAGAGAGAGAGAGAGAGAGAGAGAGAAAGAGCAGTTCTTTTTGTGACACAAAACAATTGAAAATTAAAGCGATCTCAATTAATTGGGGAATAATTGAACAAATTGTGGTATATTGTTGGATAGAAACCATTGTACTAAAAGAAAAGATGAGTAGGATACTTTCAGAAAAAAAATTGAGTAGACATAAAAATAGAGGCAAAGTGAAGTCAGCAGGTGAATCTAAGAACCTAGGAAATGTGAACATTGTACACAATAACACCAATATTGTCCCAAAGATGTGAAAGATTTAGCTACACTGATTAAGACAATGATCTAAGACAATTCTAAAGGACCCAGATGAAAAATACTATCTATATCAAGAAAGGGAACTGATGAATTCTGAGTCCAGATTGGATCATAGTTTTTAAAGCTTACTTTATATTTCTTGCTTTTTTTTGCAACTTGACTAATGTGGAATTATGTTTTCCATGACTACATTTATAAATTATCTCATATTGCTTGATTTCTCAAAGGGTGGAGGAGGTGCAGGAGGGAAGGAGAGAATTTGGAAATAAGTTTGATTTTTATTCATGTTAATTTTTTTTAATTTTCTGAGTTCAAATCCTTACTGAAACTCTAGTAAGTTAGTAAATTATGGGACTGTGGATAAGTCATTTAACTTCTCCATATGTAAATTGGAAATAATAACCTGATAGGGTTGTTGTGTGGATCAAATGAGATGACATATGTATGGATATTTAAAAACCTTAAAGTGTTCTATAAATGCTGCTTTTGCATTTGTTGGTTTTGTTACTTTTATAACAGTCATTGTCTTTGATATGTTGAACTGGATATCTGAAAGTTTTAACCTAGTGAACATATGATTCTCCTAGAAAAGGAGTGATAACAGTTTCAAGCTAGTGGTTCAATAGGGTTTGCCTGTTGGTGATTAGGGGTCATCTCAGAATTCTTATAGGAAGCTGACATTAGAGCACCACATGTTTGAACTGTGAACACTCCTTACAGTCATGAAGTAGAGGATGCAATGAAAGCAATTTTAAACCAAAAGGTTTAAAAATGACTTTCAATTTTTCTATGGGCATCATGAATCAGCAGGTGGATTGGGTGATGACACAGTAAATATCCCAAAAGCTTTGCTCTCAAAAGTCAAACTTTTCCACTGAATCTTACCACTAAAGGCTAAAATGGTGTGTGTGTGTGGGGGGGGAGTTTCTGTAGGATCTGACATGAAGATTTCACATATTTTCTATGGAATTCAAAACACAATATAGGTCATCAATTTCACTTGGTTTTTACCCTAATAGAAAGCTCTGAAAGTAAGAGAAATAAAAAGATGAGTTTTTCACTACAGCCTATTCTATAACAAAGAGAAAACTGAGGCCAACTAAGAGTGCTGGACCTGGGGTCAGGAAGACCTGAGTAGAAATCCTAAATCAGACAACTAGTAGTTGTGTGATCTTGGGCAAGTCATTTAACCTGTTTGTCTTAGCTTCCTCATCTCCACAATGGGATGATAGTAACATCCATTTCCTGGGGTTTTTTTGTGAAAACCAAACGAAATAATTGTAAAGTGCTTAATGCTGTGCCTGACACATAGTAATCACTTTAAAAATATTAGTTAATACTATCATCATCATCACGACAATCAATTATTACAGTATAAATTAATGCTGTAAAAACTCAACTCAGAGAGGCAGAACAACATTTTTGTATACTAAATTATTCTTAGGAAGCACAATAGATTTTTGAAGTAAAATCAGTCTGTAAGTTCCAGTCATGTCGTACATCAGACATAGTACATAGTTGATATGTACAACTGTGCAATTGGAGATGCATCCACGAATTACTGTTATCTGTCCACTTGAGATCCAAAAGACATCTCCAGAGGCATGAAGCCATTGGGGGTACACCCTTTACACGTTATGCTGATGCAAATTGATCCTAGGGAATTTCAAAGTTGAATAAACAAACAAAAAGTCTTTGTCACAACCCTCTGAGCTGGAGATCCTTCTCTAATCTGAGAAGGGTCCTTTGGGTCTTATAGCCATCATTTCAATTTACTTCGTGAAGTGTGTAACTGATTTTCATTTATTATCTCCACGTGTGTTTTCAGGCTGAAAGTCATGTGCAGGAATAAATTTGATCTCTCTTAAGAGTGGGGACTGTCAGGAAGGGAAAAAAGAGAGGGAAAACCCTCTTTTCTTTCAGAAAGTCAGTGTAATATGATTCCCGCCCCCCTCAAGAAAATGCTGGATGTGGAGTGGGACCAGTGTTTGGATTCTATCTTTGAAATTTAACAAGTGTGTGACTTTGGGAAAATCATTCAATTTCTATAAGCCTCAATTCATCTCTAATGTAAGTATAATAACAACTACCTTGTAGGAATCCTAGAATACCACTTCTAGAGGTGGAAGGGCGTTCAGAAATCATCTGATTTAATTCTCTCTTTCTTCAGATGAGAAAACTGAGGCAGATATTGGGATAGCCAAGAGATTTATCCAAGATCATACAAATAGTAAACTCAGAAGCCGGATTTGAACCAAGGTCCCTTCATTTAAGAGTCAGTGTTCTTTCCCCTGCCCAAATGAGGTAATAAATGTGAAGTGCTTTGCAAGCCTGAAATTGCTACAGAAATGTCACTTGGACATTTGTTGTACATGTAATCGTTGCCCAATTGTTTTTATCCAAGACTTAGCAAAAGCAAGACTGTCAGTTGTGCACTGTAGGGTCAGTAGCTGTCCCTGATGTGGCCAAGCTCTGTTTAGATGTTCCAAATACATTTATTTAATGCACTGTTCTGACAGATGTCTCCTAGAGAAAGAAAGCCTTCCCAATTTAGAAGTGCCAAGAGAGACCTGGGTATCCCTCAGGCCAAGGAGGCTACTTGAATTTCTGGAAAGTCTTATTTTGGAATTCTAAAGCTCTTCCAAGACTTAAAAGTGTTTTAAAAATATTCTGCTAGGGAACAGGCATGAAGCCACTCTCCTTTTAGAGGTGAATAAGCTCATTTAGGCCTCTAGGGCTCCATTGGAATCAATGAACCAGTGCATTCATTTCCTAAATAATATGCCACTGACTTTAAAGAAACCATTCACCTCCAAAAGGTGAGAAAAAGGTGAGTTTTTGTAAGACGAATACTGCCAGCAACTCCTAATGTAGACAGCAATTATTATTACATATGTTTTAGAAATAAAGAGACTGAGGAAAAATAAAGTACATGTCCAAAGCGTTTCTGGAAACCAGCAGTAACTGACTGATCCATTCAACAAACATTTAATTGATTGACTCCTATAGAAAAGGAACTTTGCAAGTTTCTGGGGATATAATCAGTATCAGAATAGCAAGCTCCATAACTACGGAAATTGAAGACCCAGTTTCTTTCACACTTGAGTTTCAGAACGAAATCTATAAGTCTTATAGTCTCTAAAATAGGCATGATCAGGGGCAACTCCAGGCAAAAATATAAGTGATAATAGGATAGGATTATGTCAAATTTCCATGGAAAACAGATGTCTAAGTATATAAAAAATTTATGAGTAAATATGATCTGCTGAGCAGAGAAAGAGCAAAAAAATATATAATTAAGGATCAGGAGGAGGAAAAAGAGAGAAAAAAAGAGATAGGGGAGAATAAGTAAGAGAAGGAATATGAATTTTGCATCTCTATCTCCACCTCCAACCATTCCTTCAAGGTAAATTTCACATTCCTGATTGTCTTTTGCATGTTTCCAGCTGACTTGTCTCTACCACCTCAAGTTCAATATGTCTAAAACGGAATTCATCTTCTCCCTAAACCTGTCTCTTTCCCTTACTTCTCTGTCTCCATTAATGGTGCCACCACGCTCACAGACATTCAGGTTTATAATCTTGGAGAAAAATTGACAACTCATGTTTTCTCATCCCACACAACCTATCAGCTGGAAAACCCGGCTATTTTTCTTCTGATATACTTCTGGCCTCTCCTCTTAGCTTCCATTCTAACTATGCTAGTTGAAGGCCTCACATTTTCTTTTCCAGATTAGGGTAACAGTCTTATCTTATTTCCAATCTTTCTTTCTGGGAACTCTTACTTTGGAATTTTAAAGTTCTTCCAAGAATCTCAAGTTTCTCTAAAAGTATTTGATAATATTAGATCCTTGAACAATTTTTTCCCAAGGTGCATATTGGTCAAATTTCTCCTCTGCTCAAAAACCTGCATTGGCTCCCCATGGCCTACTGAATAAAACATTTAAGGCTTGCCACAATCTTGCCTCAACCTACATTTCCAGCCTTGTCTCATGCTACTCACTGACATGTAGTCTATAGGTAGTTTACAGCCAAACTAGACTATTCTTCATCCATCAACTCATACTGATTTTTTAAAAATCTCAGTACCATTGCTTAACACACCCCAGCTCCCTCCTTGCCTCCATTATCTCCATCTGTTGAAGTGCCTCCCATTTCTTTAAGGTCTATTCAATTGTTTTGAAGGCCTCCCTGACAATCCCCTAAAATAAAAGAATTTTTTCCTCCTCAATTCCTATAATTTTACCTGCTCCAACTTTCCATTTTCCATTAGTAGCTGTCTTTGGTTTTGACTTCATAGAACATCCTACCTTCTGGTGGTCCCTCTTCCCCTTTTGTGTGCTCAATTACCCTTTTATGTCATAAGCTCCTTGAGGGCAAGGACTATCCTTTTTTTTCTTATTTGTTAACACCAGAGTTTAGAATAGTGCCTGGCACATACAACGCTTAATAAATGTGTATTGTTTTACAACTTATAACATTACATGATATTTTTTGCTTCTTTTCCATTCTATTTATTATATACTCATTTGTGCATGCACCATAACACCCACCTTCCCAGGCCTCTGCATTAAACTGCATAATTCTTAAAGGTAGGGGCCATATCATTTTTCATTTTGTATTCCTAATGTCTAGAATAATTTACATAGAAAGCACTTAATGAGAGGAAAGGGTGAGGGAGAGAAAGAGAGAGGGGATAAAATAGTAAGTGTAGAAAAAAAAGAAGAAAATGAAAGGAGAGACAAAACAACAAAGACAAGGGAAAATGCAGAAAAGAAGGAAGGTCACAAGTCTTGGTAAAAAGTAAAACAAGTAAATAAAGAGGATGAATTCTAGAACTGCCCTCTTTAAATTAAGAAGTATAGTTACTTTGTCACAGCATCTGAGGATTTACAATACTTTTAAATATATAATGAAAACAAAATAACAGGAAAATGCTGTAGATGACCTACAGTTATCTGAAGCAGATGCACAATCCAATAGCCATTTTTTTAATACAATGACTGCAATACAGAGCAGTAGAATACAGTCCAGAATATAAAGATTTAAAAAGCTATTGCCATACCTTTCCTTTGGTGAAAAGTTTCTCTCCTTTCCTCATTAGCTTCCTTCTTCCTGTGTCTCCTAAGGATCCGCGCAAGGTGACATATACATTCATATTGGTATTTGAAGTTGAAGTTTTGCCAGTGGTAATGAAAAGAGTATATTCTTTCACTGAAAACAACACAATATTTAACTTAAAATGAACAAGTCCTGAAATTGACACAATCTTCATTTTACTGTAATATAAGTCCAATCTACTTTTTTTCATTTTGTGAGTTGAATTACACAATAATTTGTGATGCATATTACAACTAAAGACAACTGGAAGAACTAGAACATTTAACAAAGAGAATCTAGCCTACTGTATTGTTGTTTTCTTTGGAATTGTTGTGGTTGTTGAGTCATTTCTGACTCTTTGTGACTCCATTTGAGGTTTTCTTGGCAACTGTACTAGAAAGATTTGATACTTTCTTTTCCAACTTATTTGATAGATGAGGAAACTGAGGCAAACAGGGTTAAGTGACTTGCACAGGCTCACACAGCTAATAAGTGCCTGAGGTCACATTTGAACTCAGGTCTTCCTGACTCCAGACACCATCTAGTTGCACCCAGCTCTCTTCTTCCTAGTCAGTTTTGGAACCAACTCACTATTTAACTGCAAGATCTGTCATAGATAGATAGATAGATAGATGGATGGATGGATACCTACATATAGATACATACATACATACATACATACATGTATACACACACACAAAGAACTAAACTAGAGGGTTAGGCAATACACAGCATATCATGCTATGATCAACAAATGTTTTCACCCACTTAGTTATTTCTACATGGAGCATTAGGTAAGTCTCTTTTGAGTAAGCATCTACCCCAGTGAGGGAGTCCTACGATGTGTAGGGACATGATAAAACCAGTACCATATTTCATCCACAAATATGAGCGTGTGTAAGACCATCCCATTAGTAGCAAAGCCTTTATTTGGGTGGTGTAGGATATCCTTCACAATAGCAGCAAACACCCTTAATAAGCATATGCATCCCTGTTTGATGTCTCTTTAGATGTTACTCATAAGTATAATGGGTATTAATTACTGATAGAAATCATGACCAGGTTTTTTTTTCCTTTTTTAATTCAATCATCAACTTAGTCATTAGCAAACACAGGCATTCCAATATATGAAAAACAACAAAAATTAGACTTCCATAAGAAACTGAACTGTTATATGCAGCTTGTTTGTTTTCCTCAGGTCAAATCTCAGCTGTCACTATCTTTGTGACCTTGGGTGTCACCCAACTCCTTTGGACTTCATCTTCTTCATTTGCAGTGTAAGAAGGATGGGAATAAAGTAGCTTCTGAAGTCCCTTCCATTTCCAAGTCCATGATCCTATGATACTATGCTCTATTTCATCCTGTTCATATCAGCAGTACCAAATTCAGACCAAGGGATTGTATTTATGCTGTTAATTCTATTAAGGGTGCTTCTGTCACTCATCTCTTTATATTTACTGTTGCCTAGGTGAGTTATTTTTTTTTCTGTTCTTGTCAAAGTCATCAGCTGTTCTCACTGAACTTGTAAAGTCTTTTTAGTCACTGAAGCGTTTTGGAAGGAAAAGTGATTTTGTGGGAAATTAAAAAATAGCATATTTATCTATTCTATGGGCACAAATTAGGGATCCTGAAATTCCCCAAGTCATACAAACATGTGAAATCCTGACAGTGCTTTCTGAATAAGAAGTTGGAATAAAGATGAACAAATAACCAGCTTGAAGAAAGTGATTGATCAATTTTCTAATTATTATGTTTTTAAAATTATAGATCTTTCCCTTTGTGAAATTGATTACAGCCAACGGTGTAAATAAAAGGAAGGCAGGGAAAGCAAGAGATCATCCAGGTCTACCACAGAATTCATTTAATCCAAGTATAAATAATTTTTATTTTCACCATTGGTAAACTATGCTGCATATTATTAGAATCGCAAATTTTAGAGCTTCAAGTAATATTAATCTAAATACCTCATTTTATAGGCAAGAAAGCTGATTCCCAAAGAATTTAAGTGACTTGCCCAAGGTCTCATAGGTAATTAAAAGAAAGTCTGAGATAAGAACCTATATTTTCTAACTCTTAGTCTAGTGCATTTTGATCATATTAACTGCCTAAAAATAAGCAAACAAATCAATAGAAAGGACTAATCTAGCAAATCAACACTTTTAAAAGTGAGATTCCAGTTCATTACTGATAGAATTTAAATCACATTTCTATAATTTTCTTAAAATGCAATCATTTTAAAAGGCAAAATTTTTAAGATTATAATATTTTTCAAATATTCATATATTTTTGAGATTAACATATATGCTAATTCTCCCTCATTAGAAATGATCTATCCCTACCTGATCTCATAGAACTTTGTATTCATCTTTAGCTCATGTGCTCTTATAATTTATATTATATTTATAAATGGATATATCTTGCAGTCACCAAATCGTAAATTCCATGAGCATAGGGAACCTGCCTTATTTGTAACGCGCCATTATCTAACACTATGAAACATACATGGTGAAAACTAAATGTTTTTCAAGTGAACCATCACTTCAAATAACCTAACTGCTCTTTTGCATATACCTTAGACCTAGGATCAATCCAACTGTGCGTCAAAGTACTCATAGAATAAAATAAAAAATTAAGAACCCCATATCTTTTTTACTTAGACTATATAGCCCGATGATATACCTACAATGAAATATAAACTACTTAATAATAATAGACAGAAATCAATGTGACATGCGCCAATGACCATTTACTTAGACTATATAGCCCGATGATATA
>CM053773.1:31754830-31809688 GCA_028658325.1 Potorous gilbertii
ATAATAATAGACAGAAATCAATGTGACATGCGCCAATGACCATTTACTTAGACTATATAGCCCGATGATATGCCTACAATGAAATATAAACTACTTAATAATAATAGACAGAAATCAATGTGACATGCGCCAATGACCATTGTTGGTTATTATCATTCACAGGTAATTCTGGATCTGCAGGGTTATTTTCATGTATATCATAGTACTATAGAATTAGATAATAGAACCAGAATTAAAAGAAGTTTCACTAGTCGTCTATTCCAATCGCCAAATTTTATTAATATGAAAACTGAGGCCCAGGGAGGGTAAGTGGTTTACTCAAAGTTTCATAGAGAGTAGGAGAAAGAAGTAGAATATGAACTCAAGTCATCTAACTCCAGGGCCAGACCTTTTTCCATTGCACTATGCCAAGAAAAATATCACCAAAATTCATGAAATACAAGCCATACAAAACCACAATCCTATTATGCTTGGATCACATCTGGTGCATGCCTTATTTCCAGTTAGAGTATAAGGTTCTTGATGGCAAGGATTCTCAGCAGTTTGTTTCTACTTTGCTGATATTCCTTTCTGCCCCTAGCATAGTATCTTTTGGTTAGTGATAAATCATCATTTCTTTATTGATTTCATTTGCCATGAGATTGAAATAACAGCTCTGAGTTACCACACCACACCTATCCGATTGGCTAATATGAAAGAAAAGGGAAATGGCAAATGTTGGAGGAGATATGGGAAAATTAGGATACTAATACACTGTTGATGGAGTTGTGAACTGATCCAATCATTCGGTAGAGGAATATGAAACTATGTTCAAAGAACTATAAAACTGTACATAGCATTTCATCCAACAACACTATGATTAGGTCTGTATCACAAAGAGATTTTTAAAAAGGAAAAGGACCTATATGTACAAAAATATTTATAGCAGCTCATTTTGTGGGAGGACAGAGAATAGGAAATTGAGGGGATATCCATCAATTGGGGAAAGACTGAATGAGTTGTGGTATATGATGGAATATTATTTTGCTATAGAAATGATGAGCTTTCAGAATGCTTTCGGAAAAAACATCTGGAACAACTTACATGAACTGATGCAAAGTGAAGTGAGCAGTAATAGGAATAGTGTGCAATGATCAACTGTGAATGACAGCTATTCTCAGTAATACAAAGATTCAAGAAAGCTCTAAAAGATATATAATAAAAAATGCTATCTACCTCCAGAGAAAGAACTGATGAGCGTATGAATGCAGATCAAAGCTTACTATTTTCAACTTTAATGTAATTTTATTTTTTTCACAACATGACTAATGTGGAACAAGAAAAAAGAGTTCACTGGTAAGCTTGAAGATTTGAATGGAGAGGTTGGAAGCCAGACTATAAATGGTTTAGAATAGAGGAAATATAAGCTTCAAGTCCAGATAGCTTTTCTTTCTTTCTTTCTTTTTTTTGTGTAAGACAAGTAGGGTTAAGTGACTTCAGGGTCACACAGTCAGTAAGTTTCAAGTGTCTGAGGTCATATTTGAACTCTAGTCCTCTGGACTTCAGGACTGGTGCTCTAGCCATTGTGTCACCAGCTGCCCTGAGTTTTCCAAGGGTTTTAACCATGAAGACTATGAGAGATTTAAGATGATAGCAAGCAGGGATGGCAGGATCAAGTGAGGTTTTTTGTTTGTTTTGCTTTTTAAGGAAGGAGAAATTGTTTGTGTATGAGCAGAAGGGAAACATTCCAATATATAATGAAGATTAGTGGGAGTAGGGATGGATGACAGTGGGGAAAATCTATTGGAGAAGAAAGAGGGCATGAAATCAAGAATTGGTGGAATGAGTTTTGCCTTAGGAAGAAGTGTCACTTATTTCAAAAAAAGATATGAAAGAAAAGATAGTTGTGGGAGGTATCTGAGTAATATGAGACAAGAAAGGGGTGAAAAGGAAGTTCCTGGTGAATGTTCTCATTTTTTTCCAGTGAAGTATTTAATTGGATCATCAGTGGAAAGAGTGGTGGGAGAGGTACCTTAACCAGCTTGAGGAGGGATGAAAAGATGTAGAATGGCATTTTTATGAGTGGTAGAGCAAATCGATTACACAGGTGTATAAGATTTGCTTTGCTTCAGTGAGGGTCAAGTTGAACATATATAACATAAATTTATAATAGACCCACTCAGTATGGTTTTGTGACTTTTCCTACATCTACTACATCAGCACATGAAGAGGATTGAAGGTGGTAGAGAGTAGGAGAAATCTAAGGTTGAGATTTAGCAAGACATAACTGGCAATAGGGCAAGGGAGAAAGGGATTGGCATTTATAGAAGCTGTTGGTTGAACTGATTCACCAAGGAGCAAAGTTAAGAAAGGTAGAAGTGTGGCCAGTGCAGAGTTGATGAATTGGGGAGGAAGTGAGGAATTGTGAGACTGGATGGCAGAGTAAAGATAATGAACAGGATGAGGAGTAAAGCTAAGGGAGAAGAAAGAGATTGACTAACATAAGGTTGATGATCAGGGCAAAGAATAGAATTAGGGCTTGTATGGTAGAGAGAAATGTGGAATGACTGATGGATTAATCCATGCCCAGTCAGATCACAATTTATTTTCTTCTATCAGAATGCAAACTCCTTGAGAATATAAACCATTTCTATTCTTTCACATGACTCCAAATATCAAGAAAACTTCTGTAAAACAAACTAGCAAACATCAAGTATTTTTTAACTCAGAACTTTAAGCCAGACAGGGCAAAAACAAAATATCAAAAGATAAATTCCTCAAGGTGGATTTAATGATTATATTTTGTCACTTTCAATTTTTGTCCTTTCTCTTCTGGAGCCCCTTTATGGTCACTTTTTTCCCCTAGAGTTTCTTACTCAGGGAATTAGGTTTGATGGAGAAACTTGTCAAAAGGTAAAGTTAGTCTGTGTCTGTAAACATGATGACAAAATAGTTACAAGAACTGCAACTTTGAGTCAATGATCATGTTGAAAGAGGGTAAAAAGGCAAGGAAGCCAGCTATTAAAATGCCATCTTTCTCAACCTCTGGTGACAATGCTCCTGGCATAATGAACAGGTTTGGGCAAAGAGGTATTTCTGGAAGAGTTAGAGCACAGAAAGATACACAAAATGAAGGCTCTCTATTTCAGCAAATTGGGAAGGTGTTTCTTCCACAAATAATGAACAATTGTTGTGTAGACCAACTGTAGGCTGTTCTCCCATCACAGAGGTGGTGAAAGGGCTAGAGAAATATCACAGGTTTAATAGCCGGTTGCTTTCAAATATCTGGTTATCTGTTCTTTCTTCTCCATTTAAAAAAAGTGCCTCAATTATCCTCTTCTTTCTTTTCCATGTATGTGCGTATGTGCATGTGTGTGTGTATGTGTTTCTATACAATATATGGAGACACAGCCTAAGTATTACTAATGTGTACATGAGATAACAGTTATTGAAGAGATGTGGGATAGGTATCAATCAACTAGCATATATTAAGTACCTACTATCTGCTAGGGACTATACCAGGCCCTGGAAATAAATATAAAGATAAATACAAAATTACTTACTACCCACAAGAAACTTCTAGTCTAGTTGGGGGAGACAATATGCAGAAAAGACCTCATGTTGAAAATCACACTTAACTGGGGGTAAGGAGACAAAGAGAAGGATGGAGTTCCTCCATCCTCCATGGTGGTCAACCAGTAGAAAGGAATAGAAATAAAAATTGGAGACCATCCAGAGGGAAATATCTAGAATGATGAAATGCTAGGAGATCATGTCATGCAAAGATCGGGTGGAGAAAAGAGGCATGTTTAGCCTGAATGGAAAGAAAGCCTTAGGAGTTATATTCACATATTTGACACTACTAGTACCATCCCCTCTGAGATTACTTTTACTTGTTAAATATTGTGTATGGACCTAGTTATTAGATATTGTCTTCTCCATTGAAATATAAGCTCCTTGAGGATATTGATTTTATTGACCAATCTTTGTATACCCAGTGCTTAGCATGGTACCTTGAAAATACCAATTGCTTAAAAAATTCTTTTCTGACCAATTGATTGAAGGATTGACATGTGGAAAAGTTACTAGACTTGGTCTGTTTGGCCAAAGAGGTTAGAAGCAATGGGTAGAAGTTGCAAAGAAGCTAATTTAGTTTTAATGTAAGGCTTTTTTACCCTAATAATTAGTTTTCCAGAAGTAGAATAGGTTGTTTGAAAATATAGTGAATTTGTCTTTCCTAGAACACTTTGAGTTAAAACTGATCCCCACTTTTATGGTGTGCTATAGTGTTGTGAAAATACCTTTTAGTTAATGCATCTTTATTGTTTGAAGTATTTTAAGGTATTTTTTGGACTAGGTGACTTCTGAGGTCCCAGGCAACTCTAAGTCTCTGGGATTCCTTAATGTTCTCATTTATAGTGAAGATTCATTGGGGTTTTATGCTGCCTACAGGAAAAGAATACTATCTAAAATCCTCTGATTTTTGCAATTAGTTTAAACATAGGTACTAGTCATCAAGCTGTGACTTATGTCAGTTGTCAAAGGTCATTTCTATAGTCATGAATGACTCAAGGTTGTAAATATTCATAGATGAAACACACTCACATGCACACACAAAAACATATACACACAAAATGCCTTCTGGCCATTTCTGTAGTTAGATAGAATTTTATTTTCAACAAGCATTCAAAATACAATGGATGATTATGTATTAAAGTAGTCTGTGTATGTATATAGCTCTCTTCTACAGATTAAGTTCTGTGTGGGCACAAGCCCCTCTGTGACTGCTCTTATATCTTTCACAAAGCATGTGCATACAGTAGGCCTTAATCCATATTTATAGAGATGAAATTAATTACAAACCTGTTGAGAAAGCACAGCCAGCTGTCAGGACTGGAAGTTCAGCCACGGTGCATCCTTCCACATTGGTGAAGAGTTGCAGAAAAGGGAATTCTATGCTCTCCTTATTTATCTTATGCTGAAGTTTTATCTAAATAAACCAAAGGGAAAATATCAAATTATTCATCAGTCGTTACACTTGTATATGACACTCTTTCATCATTTTCCTGTTTTGTCATGTGAGTTAATCTGATAGGTATGCTATGGTACCTCAGAGTTGTTTTGATTTGCATCTCTCTAGTCAATAGTGATTTAGAGCATTTTTCATATCACTATAGATAGCTTTAATTTCTTCCTCTGAAAACTACCTGTTCATATTCTTTGATCATTTATCAATTGGAGAATGACTTGTATTCTTGTAAATTTGACTCAGTTCTCTATATATTTTAGAAATGAGGCCTTTATCACAGATACTAGTAAAAAATCTGTTTTCTGCTTCCCTCCTAGTCTTGGTGCATTGACTTTGTTTGTGCAAAACCTTTTCAATTTAATGCAATCAAAATTATCCATTTTACATTTCATAATGTTCATTATCTCTGTTTGGTCATAAATTCCTCCATTCTCTATAAATTTGATAGATAAACTATTCCTTGTTCCCCAAATTTGTTTATAGTATTGACCTTTATATCTAAATTGTGTAACCATTTGGACTTTATTTTGGTATACAGTGTCAGACATTGGTCTATGTCCAGTTTCTGCCATACTATTTTCTAGTTTTCCCAGTAGTTTTCTGTCAAATAGTGAGCTCTTATTCCAGAAGCTGGGGTTTTTGGATTTATCAAACAGTAGATTGCTATAATAATTGACTAATGTATCTTGTTTACCTAACCTATTCCCCTCTATTTCTTAGCTAGTATTGCATACATTCCTATTAAAAAAAAATCATCAGTAGTACTTAAGACTTGGGTTAAACTTTAAATGAAAAATTGTGTCTAGAATTTTGCAACATCCAATGACCCTTTCAAACATAGTGAGAGTTTCCAAAACCCCAAAGAGAGAACATTATTCTTCAGGAGAGCGCTAAGTCCGTTATGTCAAGATCCCAACAAGCAGCCTTTCCGAGAGGAGTTTGAAAAGAGAATTGTTTTAGTATGAACGAGTTATGTGACTCATAGGAAAACTCATGAACTATCAAGTAATTTTTGCAGCAATGATCCTATTTATGAATGGGATGCAAAGTGTAAATGTGAAATGAAGGATGGTATATAATATTGTCATGCAAGTTGGTTACAAAAACTATACCAAAGTAAATCAACAAACTGTCTTTTCTTCATTCTAAAAATTAACACATAGTTGCAATTATAATTTAAATGTTTTAACATGAGGAAGTTTATTTTTATAACTTTTTTCGAGAAAATTCCAATTAAACTTTTTAAAAGCTATTTACTTTGAATTTCTAGTACCTGTTTTTTAATATAATTGACTTTAAATTGCATTTTCTGATACCAACACCTTTTTGGATAATCAGGACTTCATGTACATTAGTACATAAATCATTTGGGACTTTATTAATAGAGGAATTCCTTCCAAAGGTGTCGATAGTACCATCTATGTCTTCATTACCTGTTGCACATTTTTTTCATGCCATTCTATAAATCCACTATTCAATATTTTGGGAACTGTTTTCTAGAACTTTTAACATTATCACCCCTACCACAATCTTTCCAGTTTTCTTGTACATTATGCCTCTCCAAATAGGCTGGGAACTAGTGACATTGGCCTCTCTTCCTCTCACAAGACACTCCATCTTCTGACCCTGAACATTTTCACTGACCCCCATTATTGGAGTGCTTTCCCTCTACCTGTCCACCTTCTGGTTTCATTCAAATCCCAGTTAAAATTTCACCCATCCTCCTAAATTTTAGTGCCTTCCCTCTCTTGATTATTTCCAATTTACCCTATACCTAGCTTGTTTGTACATTATTGTGTACATGTTGTCTTTCCTATTAGATTGAGGACTGTGAACACCTTGAGAACAGAGACTGTTGTTACCTGGTGCAAAGTAGGTACTTAATCAATGTTTTTAACTTACTGTCTAATCTACTTCTTACCTCCTTTGTTTGTCGTTGAGCCAGACTCTTTTGACTGAATATGAATCTTTTTTTTGTGAAAGCCTAAAGCTTGGTGAAATCAAAACAATTTCATCTAGCAAAAGGAAAATTTGCAAGACTACTACGTATAGAAACCCATTTTCCTCTTGGACTGTGTTGAACATTTTCTATGACAGAGGCAAATGCATTTAATGATCATGTCTCTATATTTATTACTTGCTTGATATAACTGGTAGGTCATTAAGCAAAATTGTCTCTATTACTGTATCTATTAAGGAATTTTGTATGATTTTAATATATACATGGGTGACATTTTGTTGCAGTTGAAACTCTAAGTGTACATTGATCCTAAAAAAATCAATAGTTTTTTTGAAAGGCTCCAAACAATAAACACAGTGGGATCTTGTATTCACTGCACTTTTCAGTTGTGTTATTATAAGAATGTGGTCTGCTGGAAAACACTTCAAATCTGACTTCCCATTTCATACTTTCAGGGAAGACACTTTCAAAACATGTGTCATTTTCATTCCTTCTCAAGCCTCCCACAGTACCCTCTTGCCCCATCCTTTCAGCTTAGGACCTAACGTTACAATTCACTAAAAAAATTGAGCCATTCCCCAAAAGGCTCTTTTCCATTTCTCCATATCTCCTATCACCCAGATGTCTTCCCACAACAATTCATTCTTCACTACTGTCTTGAAGAGATGAGTCTGCTCCTTGCCAAAGCAAAACCTTTTACATGAACCTTTGATCCCATCTTTTCCAGCAGACTTCTCCCAGAATCCTCCGCACTCTCTTCTGTTCTTCAATTTCTCCCCCTCTACTGGCCCACATCTCTTGAATCCTTAAAAAAATTCACTTGATACAACCATACCCACTAGCTATCATTCTATGTCCTCTCCTTTGTGACTGCATTACTTCAGTCAGCCAACTATATTTACTGCCTTCATTTTGTGTGGTCTTACATGAATTCAGACCATCTTCAATCAGGCTTCAGATTTTACCATTTGATTGGAACTGCCCCTTTTAAAGTTACCAGTGATTTCTTAATTGCTCAGTCTAATCACTTTTCTCCAATTATCATCCTTCTTGACCTCTCTACATCCTTTGACTCTGCTAATTGTCCTCTCCTCCTGGCTATTCTTTCCTCTCTAGGTTTTCACAACACAGTTCCCTCCTGGTTCTCCTCCTGCTTCTCTGACTGCCCCTTCTTAATCTGCTTTTCTGTTTCTTTATCCCAGTCATTCCCTACCTCTAACTGTTTCCCAAAGCTCTATTTTGAGCCTTCTCTTCTCTTTCTTTACTGGGATTTCTTAACCCATTTTTGTCTTCAACTCTTTTGGAAGTCTGATGAAGATTATGGACCCCTTTTCCAAATAATGTTTTAAGTTCACAAAATAAACACATAGTATTATGAAACAAACCATTTAAAAATAATTATAAAATTACTTTAAACCCAAATTCAGGGATTTAAGGATAAGAACCTTTCATCTGAAGTTCTTGGTTTCAGCTCCCTAGGAACAAGATGCCTCTCCCAGGACAATTTGATAATTTAAAATCAAATCTCCATGCTGATCATTGCTCATCTTTTATTCTTGAAGATGACTGTTTCATCAGGAAGGTGATGCCATGACGTGAAGTGAATTGGATTTAAGTGAGGGAGAGTTCTGCAAAGTCATCAGTCTCACCCTCTCCTCCAAAGCAATCTGACATCAAGACGACTGGAGTTGGCCCAAGATTCACGTTAAGGTCTTTCACTATGTGGATAACTCAGCCTTGGATACTCAACACCTCCTCAATTCCCTCAGTCTTCTCTCCTCTGATTAGAGGGTCTGAGGGTGGAGTATAAACTTCTGCCACAACTTTCCTTTATAGAGGGCAGAATCTGAACTTTCAAATTCACTGCCCACTTTTCATATGTAGTTGAAGAAGATGCCTTCATATTGGGTACACCCTAATTTCACTCCCTCCTAACATTTCAAGGTTCCTTTTATGTGCTATATAACCAAAATAGTAGTTTAAAAGTTAGAACCACACAAGTCACACTATTTCTGCCCAGAAAGTAACAGAAGCATTCCAAGTAGTGCAGTGGATAGAGCAGTAGCCCTGGAGTCAAGAAGACTTGGGTTCTATAAACACTCTAGAAGGTACAAATTCTTTCCCTTTTCCCATAATCATCTCTGGAAATATACCAAGTATTGGTATTAAAGTCACCTACTATGATAGTACTACTATTTATCTCCACCTAGAATTCATTTAGCTTTTAAAAATTTAGATGCTATAGTATTTGATGCATTTAGGGTTCAGTAATGATATTGTTTCATCAGCTATAGTACCTATTATCAAAATGTAGCTACCCTGTTTATCTCTTTTATCTATTTTAGCCATAACTTTGTCTGAGATCATAATTGCTCCCCTACCTTTTTTTCATCAGCTGAAGAATAATAAATTCTACTCCAACCCTCCATTTTTAACTTTACATGTGTCTCTGATTTTTAAATATATTTCTTGTAAACAACAAATTGTTGGATCCTGATTTTTAATCCATTGTGCTATCCATTTCCATTTCGTGGGTGAGTTAATCCCATTCACATTCAAAGTTATAACTGTGATTATTTACTCACTCTTCTCCCTTTACCTACTTATTCATTATTTTACCCTCCCCATAAAAGTCCCTTATCTATTTACTCCACCCTCTTAATCTTAATCAATACCCCATTCTAAGAGTCTCTACCCAGTTTTCTCACCTCTCTGGAAGCTCAGAAGACTTTTAAACATCTTCAGATACATAAAATGTTTCCTCTTCAAACCAGAGGAGAGTAATGTTACAATATTACAGTGTAGTCCTACACCCCTACCTGATTCCTACTTTCTTCCTTTCACTCTTCATTTTTGTGAGATAATTTTTCCTTTTAATTTTTACCTACCCAATTTTTAGAATCACATCATCATATACAACTCAACCCCAACTTTTCTTTGTTGTGGTAAAGAACTGTAAATTGAAGGGATGTTCACCAAGTGGGGAATGGCTGAATGAGTGTCATATGATTGTGATGGAATATTAATTTACTATAATAAATGATAAGCTCAGTGATTTTAGAAAAACATGGAATGACCTGCATGAAATAATGAAGAGTGAAATAAGCAGAACTAAGAGAACATTGTGCACAGTAACAGCAATAATATTCTAAGAACGACTTTCAGTGGATAGGTTATTTTGTCTACATATAAATATCCAAATTGACAATAAATGACATGTGAAGAAAGATGCTGTCTGCATCCATAGAAAGAAGTGATAAATAGATGCATAGAATAATTATATATATATATATATATATATATATATATATGTATAGTTTTACATATATGCTTATTTGTGTCTAATGGTAGCCATCTCTAGGGAAGGGTCGGGAGAGGGAAGAAAAAAAGAGAAGAAAAAAAGAAATTGACATGATAATTTTGTTGTATATTTGAAAGAAAGAACAAGTTGTATGCTGTGAATTTTCAGTTTCATGTGAACTATATTTATAATGGTATGGTCAATTTTACTGTGCTTGTGATTTTGTTGTGTGTTCAGTTTGTGAAATGCAATTCAATATATGGAATTGAGAGTTGGACTGGGAGCCAAGAAGATCTAGATTCAGGTTGTACCTCTGACATATAATGACAGTATGACTCTGAACAAGGCATTTAATCTCTCAGTGCACTCAGTAACCCTTTAAGACTAGAATATTTCAAAAGTTTCTGATATACTTTGGTAGGAAAAGTTTCTCCCCGAAAGCTCTCTATACCAATGAAATCATGGATCTAGTGGACATTTTTAAAGATAAGGGAGAAAGAATAATAGGTTGATGGGGTTGATAGAAATGTAATTAGTCAAGGAACTCATCAATATTTGCAGAAGTACCAAGGCTTGTCTATGGTTACATAATTTTGGAAAGCAGCAAGAGAAGGAAAATGAATATGAGAAAACTGATGGCCTCTGATCTCAAGGAGCTTCAAATATAGTTGAAACTACAGAAGACTTATGGAGCATGGAGCACAGTCTGACATAGCAGGGACAGGACCCTAAACAGGCTTCAGGGAGCCACCAGCAGCAGCAGTCTCCAGATTGCTCAACCCACAAACACCACAGATAGCTTCAAAGGTCAGTAGGAAGGCTCTATCACCCATGAGAGGGGAGCATGGTATGGAGTGGCAGATCTGGGAGACCTCCACCTAAAGCCCCTGGGAGAATTGAGCAGCTGATCTGCATCTAAGTCAAAGAACTCAAAAGTCAAGCAACTGGATGAGAAAATGCCCCCAAAAGGGAAAAAGAATAAGACAACAGAAGGTCACTTTCTTGATGAGCAGGTATTTTCTTCCATCCTTTCAGATAAGGAGGAACAATTTACGTCAGTCAAGGCTTCTGCATGCAAAAGTTTCAAAATAAATATGCGATGGTCTCAGGTCATAGAAGAGCTCAAAAAAAATTTTGAAAATCAAGTAAGAGAGGTGGAGGAAAAATTGAGAAGAGAAATGAGAGCAATGCAAGAAAGCCATGAAAAGCAAGTCAACAGCTTGCTAAAGGAGGACCCCCCCCCAAAAAAAAATGCTGAAGAAATTAATACCTTAAAAAATAGACTAACTCAAATGGCAAAAGAGGTCCAAAAAACCAATAAGGAGAAGAATTTTTTAAAGATTATAATTAGTCAAATGGAAAAGGAGATTAAAAAGCTCACTGAAGAAAATAGTTCTTTAAAAATTAGAATGGAACTGATGGAAGCTAATGACTTTATGAGAAACTAAGAAATTACAAAACAAAACCAAAAGAATGAAAAAAAATAGAAGATAATGTGAAATATCTCATTGGAAAAACAGCTGACCTAGAAAATAGATCCAAGAGAGGCAATTTAAAAGTTATGGGACTACCTGAAAGTCATGATTAACAAAAGAGCCTAGACATCATCTTTCATGAAATTACCAAGGAAAACTGCCCTGATATTCTAGAACCAGAGGGTAAAATAAATATTGAAAGAATCCACTGATTGCCTCCTGAAAGAGATCCAAAAAAGAGAAACTCCTAGGATTATTGTAGCCAAATTCCAGAGTTCTCAGGTCAAGGAGAAAATATTACAAGTAGCTAGAAAGAAACAATTCAAGTATTGTGGAAATACAGTCAGGATAACACAGAATCTGACAGCTTCGACATTAAGAGATTGAAGAGCTTGAAATATGATATTCCAGAAGTCAAAGGAACTAGGATTAAAACCAAAAATCATCTACCCAACAAAACTGAGTATAATACTTCAGGGGAAAAAACTTTTCATTCAATGATGTAGAGGACTTTCAAACGTTCTTGATGAAAAGACCAGACCTGAAAAGAAAATTTGGCTTTCAAACACAAGAATCAAGAGAAGCATGAAAAGGTAAACAGAAAAGAGAAATCATAAAGGACTTTCTAAAGTTGAACTGTTTACATTGCCACATGGAAAGACAATATTTGTAACTCTTGAGACTTTTCTCAGTATTTGGGAAGTTGGAGGAATTGTACATACATATACACACACACACATACACACACACACACACATATATATATATATATATATATATATATATATATATATAGAGAGAGAGAGAGAGAGAGAGAGAGAGAGAGCACAGAGTGAATTGATTAAGAAGGGGTGATATCTAAAAAAATAAAAATTAAGGGGTGAGTGGGGAATATATTGGGAGGAGAAAGAGATGGGATGGATCAAATTATTTCTCATAAAAGACTCAAGAAGAAGCTTATTCAATGGAGGAGAAAAAGGAGGAGGTGAGATGGAAAAAGTGAAGTCTACTCTCTTCATATTTGGCTTAAGGAAGGAATAACACGCTCACTCAGTTTGGTATGAAAATCTATATTACAGTACAGGAAAGTAGGGGAGAAGGGGACAAGTGGGGTGAGGGGGATGATAGAAGGGAATGTAAATGGGAGAAAGGAGTAATTAGAAGTAAACCTTTATGGGTAGGGACAAAGTCAAAAGAGAGAATAGAATAAATGGGGAGCAGGATAGGATGGAAGGAAGTATCGTTATTCTTACACCACATGACTATTATGGAAGTCTTTTACAAAACTACACATATATAGCCTATATTGAATTGCTTGTCTTCTGAGTGGAGGAGAGAAGTTGGAATTCAAAGTATTAGGAACAAATGTTGAGAAATGTTTTTATGTACATCTGAGAAATAAGAAACACAGGTAATGGAAACCCCAAGAAATCTATCTTGCCCTACAAGAAAAGAGAGAAGATGAGGGTAAGGGAAGAGAGGGATGTGATAGAAGGGAGGGCATATGGAGGGAAAGGGGTAATCAAAATGCAAGACTTTATGGAGTTGGGGAGGGGAGACATGGGGAGAAAATTTGGAACTCAAAATTTTGTGGAAATGAGTGTTGAATCCTAAAAATTAATCAATAAACATTTAAGATTAAAAAAAGAAAAAAGAAAGTATAGAAGGCTGACATGTAATAACAGAAAATGATTTCAAAGCTTTGAGAATAAATTAAAAACAAAAGTGATCGATCAATGAAAGAAAGACCATGAGGATGAATACCATGATAGGGCAAAAGTGCCAGCAAGCAATCACGTTAAACTGGCTAAGGAATCTAGGGCATCCAAGGGAACTAAATCATACTATTCTGTTAAGTATTATGGCAGGCAATTAAGTGGTACAGTGGATAGAGCAATGGGCTTAAAGTCAAGAAGAGTGATCTTTCTAAGTTCAAATCTGACCTCAAATACTTACTAAGCCATGTGATCCTGGGAAAATTACTTAACACTGTTTGCTTCAGTTTCATCTGTAAAATGAACTGAAGAAGGCAATGGCAAACTAAACCAGTATCTTTGCCAAGAAAACCCCAAATGGGGTCATAAAGAGTCAGACATAAATGAAAAACAACTGAACAGCAACAGAAACAACAACATTCATGAAGAGAATTGTAAACAGAACATGCTGAAACAATGTGCCATTAGTTCCATACCCATAATCATCTATCTGATAGTATATAAAGATATACCTATAAATCTACATTTCACAATGCCAACTTCCAATGATTATTTCAGGTTCTCCTCTTTTCCCATGCTTTATAACTTCCTGTTATAAACCATGTGATCTGAGAAACTCAGTGAGAATTATGAAGAGGAAATAGCAAGCTCAGAGAGTTCTTTTAAATCATCTGTTAGCTCCCAGGAGAATAGGAACTACTTAACCTGAGCTCCTGTAGGAACCTCTGGGAAGATTATTACAGAGCTTCATTAGTCACATCTGACTGTCAGAGATAGAGATTGTGGAAATCCTAGTTAATGGATATAAAGCTAGACAGTCAGAATATTGACCCTACATTTGCCACTATGATTAAACATTTGTTTGAATGTATGTAGGTATGACGCTCCTAGTACCCTTACATTATTTATTATTTTGATCTTATTAATACCATGTATTCTTAATTTGAAAATCATTTTCTTGATCCTGTTCACTTCATATGTACATATTAAGAAGATTGTTAGAGGTGACAGACAACAAGTAGTGCACTAAGGGGTTCTTGTGTGGCCAAAATATCTGTATTCAGATGGTGGCATGTGGCTTTTGATTTTCTGCCTAGAAACTTACTGAGGTTTCCCTCCACTCACCATTGTCTTTCAAGTTTAAGTCAGAGTAGTCTCAAAACACAAACCATAGTCAATATCTAATATTAGGCAAAAGATGGTTGAATTTCCCAGGACAATGAGAGGTTGAATTATTTACTAAGGATCACATAACCATGTATCAGCAGCAGAAATTGAACACAGAACAGATTTGCTGTCTTTCCACTATTCTATGTGGATCCTCTCACCTTAAGGAGGGACAAATTTATTGAGATACAACTAGGTGGCATCATGGGTGGAATACTGGACTTCAGAGTAGGGAAGAGCTTATTATAAATACTGCCTCAGTGAATACATAATAGTTCTGTGACCTTAGGAAAGGCACTCAGTCTCTATGAACTTCTTACTCATGTGTAAAACTATAGATAACAATAGCACCTAATTCTCAGGGTTCTTCAGAGGTCCAAATGAGATATGTATAAAGTACTTTATAAACCTGAAAGTTCTATGTACATGTCAGCTATCATTATCATCAGAAAAGGGGCTCTGAGCCTACAGTAAGAATGGAGAGTGAGAACTGTAGCTGTCCCTAATCTCCTCTAGACCCTTCCTGCCTTTCCGGTTTTATTAGATCTTACTAACCTCCAATGTACTCTGGGATCCACTGTGACTGGACTCCTTGCTGCTCTTCACATATGATGAACATATTATAATGATATGGTCACTTTTATTGTGTTTTCAATTTTGTTCTGTGTTCAGTCTGTCAAGTGCAATTCAGCATATGGTATAGTAGATTGAGAACTGGACTGGGAACCAAGAAGAGTAGTGGTTAGAGTGTAGTTTGGAGTAAAGAAAGAGTTGAGTCAGGGAATCCTCTTAGGATGGTTTTGCAGCAGTCTAGGTAAGAGATGATGAGAGCCTGAGTGGCTCTGTGAATGTAGAGAAGAGGATGTAGATGAGAAATGTTGTCGAAAAAGAAACTTAAAAGATTTGTCCGTTGTTGATTGTCTGTGGGCTGAGGGAGAATAAGCTTATTTGTTATTCCTTATCTTTCCACTTTCTATCTCCCAAGTCCCTCACTTTATACAGGATATCCCTCCTAACTGAAATTTTGTCCTTCCTCATCTTTTCTTTTTGGAGGACTGAGCTCCCTTCAAAAAACAGCTCACATGCCACTTTTTTGGAGAGGTCTTTCCTGATTCTCCCTATTGTTACGTCTTTTTATGCCCAAGCACTTTGTTTGATTTCTATTTTGCATTTACTTTTCTGTATGTTTCCCCCTTAATGTAATGGAATTTCCTTTAGGATGGGGATAGTTTTGTCTATGTCAATGAATCCACAACCCTTGTTGAATGAAATTGCCAATAGTATTTTTTGGTTGGTTTGTATAGTCCCTTGGACGGGCATAGGGATAGTTAACAAGCTTTCTTCATATTCATTTCCCATGTGAAATAGAACCATGCAATGCAAAGGGCTTCTGGTCTCAGAATCATGAGGCCAGAGTCAGTCATGAGTATGAATCCCAGCTCTCTTTTTTGTGTGTGTAAGTTCACTTAACCTCCATGAGTCTCAATTTCTCCAAAGGTAGAACGATTGGGATTGGACTAGACGATCTCTAAAGCCTCATCTAGCTCTAAATTCTATAACTCTCTCTCTCTCTCTCTCTCTCTCTCTCTGACTCATTACAATGGACTTCCAAGGAAACTCATAATGGTTTGAATATGACCCTCCCAAATACCCTTAGGACCATGTCCTCAAATTAACTATTTTTTAAAAGAAAAAGAAATCATAGATATATACTCAGAAATAACAGTAATTACAGGTGAAATTCAGGTTCAATGTAGAAAAAAAGAGGGGAGAGGGAGAGAGTGAAAAAAATCAAGAAGGTCTACATTTTATTTATACAATAATTTTCGTGCAACTATTTTCAATGATAAAAGGATCTTTAAAGAAAATAAAGTCAACTTTCTCTCAAAATGGATGGTTTTCTCGGATGTGGTAAAGTGAAGGACAAAGGAAGAAGGTCATGGCATGTAAAACCAAAATATACCAATAAAATGAATAAGAAAACAAAATAAAGCCAAAATGAATCTGATTTATACTTTTTTAAAACAGTAACATAGTCCTATAATGAGACTTTTCTAATCCTGTGCTATATTGGGTTAAAATCTGTTAACGGATCTTCCCAAGGCTCCAACACAATCACTTGCTTAGTTTTGGACATTTAATAATTTTCAGAGTGGAAAAGCCAAGTTGAGGTTTGGGGTTTAATTCTAGTGTGAAGGCAGAGAAACCAAAGACAGCCTGTTCTACATCAGCTGTTTTCAGGACTTGAGTGTTGCTATTCAAGGGATCTGTCAACCACTCAGTGTCCTCTGTTTGTATACGACAGGCTTCCATCACTCATTGATTTTGCATATTTTCCCATAGCCTTCTCTAACAGCAGATATCATCTTGTACCTGGCCACCAGATCATCCTTAACCATACAATCGGCACTCTTTGAAGCCCACACCCCAGTCTGTTTGGATAATGAGATTGTCCAAGTGAGTCCCATTAATGTAGGGTATGGCATTTTCAGTGTCTCCTCAGGAGTAGTATTCCACAAAGCAGACTCCACAGGCTGTTTTCTTCACTTTATCTAGGCTCATGATAATTTTCTTGATGTCACCACTTTTGCCAGAGAGCTCATAGATCTGCTTCTTGGTGGAGCAAAAAGACAGGTTCCCAACATAGAGGGTACAGCTTTTCTTCAACAACTTCTCTTGGTCCTTCTTGTCTCTCCAGAAGAGCTGGTCACAATACTCACCCAGCTGCATGTAGGAGTTGCTGTCCAGCATGCTCAGGAGCCCACCTGACTTAGCAGAGGTGCCAACCCGAGGCGGTGACATTGATACTTTTTAAAGTCAAAGTAATACTGATTTAAGTTGACAAATTTAGTGAGATACCACATACCACTAAGCAAAACATTATCTAGTTTAATGAGACTTTATTTGATTCATTTCATTAAATATAGACAAAGTAAGAAGAAAGAAACAAGAATAATCATTAAGGCAATTATTTTTGGTATTAAGTGTATGATGAGCAAAAATCTTATTAAATTTATACGAGTATGTGTGCAAGTGTTGGGAGAAAGGGGGAGGAATGCTTCTATTTACAAAATGACTGAACATTTTTCAACCATAAATGCTTGATACTATGAAGACTGTATGGAATATTCCCAACTTCTGGTTAGGTTGGATGAATGTATTCATCTCAACTCTACAATTAGCTAATTCTTCCCTGCAGGGTTATAAGAAGAGATGATAAGTATGACTATCTTCAAAAGAGACAGTGGGAGGCACTATACCTTGTCCTGAGAAAACCTACCATGTTTAACAATTTCAGAGAATGTCAATGCCTCATTGAGTTGCCTTCTGTGAACACCTTTGAGAATGAATTATCATCATTCTGATGACTTCAGAGGTTCTTCTTTTTCTTTAAACTTGTCTTTAGGTCACAATACCAGCTTTCATGAAGGGCTCTATTCTCAGGGGTATTCATTAGCAAGCTTCAATTTTCAATACGTGACTGCTACTGAGCTCCCTCGGCCTGGGATATTTAGTGTAAAGTTGCCCAACCCACCAAAAGCAGACATTTTAATGGAGAGAAGGCAAAAAAGAAAAGTGGGCTTGTTGATTAATGGCTGCTGTTTGTTTCATCACATAATTGGTGCCATCATTTGCAATTTTTGAGGCAAATAGTTTTCTTCCTTTGTGGCAACAAAAAGGGCATGAAATACTCTTGGATAAAAGCATATTGATAACTTAAAATGAAAGGTTTCTTTCTTAAGACTTCTTTTTTCATTACAAATACAAATGTTACTCTGCTGTCAGAGAAGTTTTGATGAGATACAAGGCTTTCACTTTAGTATCTTAGACATTAGAGACAAGAGTGTCATTTTTGCTACTTATTTCCTCTTTCTCACATCTAAGTGACAGATTTTTTGGAGGGAGGTGTTCACTGTGGGTCTTTTCAATCTTTCAGTTTGTTGTCCATCTTGGATTATACCAGAATATGTATTTGGAATTATTGAAATAATGCCTCTCCACCCCCACTTTACAGAGCCATACCAGGATAGAAATAGGAAAAAAAACAAACACAAACTAATATTTTGATCTATGAAAACCGCTGTAGTTACCCATTGGATATCTTCTACTTAACAAGACTCTTACTCTCTGAATGCCATCGAAAAAGGGAACTGTTTCATATTGCTCTTGATATCACGGTGACAAGACTCTTGGCAGGTCATGTTATTTTTTTTTTAATAAGAAAAGACACAGTAAAAGATACAAGGGAACTATATTTTTAAAATATTAAGACCATGATACACCACACTGAAAATTTTGTAATGTAAATATATAATATACATATGTGTATAGAGATATGCATGCATATGTATGTATACATATGCACATATACATGTTTAATATCCATCCATAATGTATAATGAGCAATCTTGGCCCCCTAGGAACTTGCACTGTAATGAAAACAAAAATCCAAGTCTGTGTTTGTGTGTGTGTGTGTGTGTGTGTGTGTGTGTGTGTGCATGTGTGCTTTAATAATTTTTACCTCGTGGCAATGCCAGACTTCCCCATCCTCAGCATCTTCTACTTGCAAACGCACTTTCTTTATGGCTCCATAATTTCTGTTCATTTCCATAGTGGTCTTATAGATTTGAGCCCTTTGAAGTGAGCCTTTTGGAAATATGACTGGTGAATAAGTGCCTCGCTCACAGCATACAATGAAGGCCATTTTAGGGTTTAAGCCATTGAACAAAACATTACTTGTCTTTACAGTGATATCCCAAGCTCCTATTTATAGAAAAAATGAAAACACACAAAAAATAACTAAAATCATTGTGGAACCCAATATTATTCTGAATTTTCATTAGATTCATACTGAATAAAGACTTATAAAAAGAAATGTAACCTCTACTTTTACATGAGAAGTTATCATTTAGAAAAATATACTACAGAAAATGAGATGACACAGTTTATCCTTCACTCTGCAACCATTACAAACTTGGACTTTCTTTTCAGATTAATTTTTACAGTTTGTTTATGTTCCAGTGTATCATAAAATAACCACAGTACACACTACTTACATTGCATTTTTTCTAAGTGAAGAATATGTTCTCTCCTCTCAGGATAAAGGAAAGGAAAAATTAGTTATAACATTTGGGAGTCTTATAACATCATAAATAATCTATTCTCGGCCAACATGTTTCTATCTTCTACATTAAAAAAACCCTATATGTTCTTCTTCAGGAAGTCTTATTCAATTGAGTAGATAATATATCCACCAATCAGACCTCATATAGCCACATTCTCTCAAATAAGGAGGGACATAGAAAATGAAAATAGAATGACAAAAGTTAAAAACATAAAAGTTAAGAAACACATATTTAATATGCATGCAATATTACTTACATTTATAGCAGTGTGTGAAGTAAAATAGTTAAATTTATAGACATAAAATAAACTTCATAAAGTTTTTGCTGTTTAAAGTGTTTAATCTGCAAAATGTCTTCCTTTTGCTGCACTTTTAAAAATACAGTTTGGTACTGAACAATTTTACATATACCTTAATTTATCATGGTACCATACGTTTAGTGCATAAGATTTTAAGTGTGCCTTTAGAAAATTGTGTATTTTTCAAATATGTGTTTGATTACAATCCATAGATTTCCAATGTAATTTTAATCAGGAATGTTCCAAGATCATTTAAACTTACTTATTTTCATCTCTTGGTGTGATGCCTCGTATGAGGTAAGGATATTTTTCTGTATGTCATCTTCGTTTAGGGATTTCTGTACCCCTAGAATAATTCTACTTAGTAAATCTAGATGTATGTGTATATATAGATATAGATATCTATTTGTCTCTGTGTATGTATACGATTAGAGTTTATCATTACCTCAATGGTGGCAAGATTTCAATAACTATGGGGGACTCAAGTTATCTGTGGGCCTAAGAGAAGCTGGCCTTAGGGATGGGAAGAAAAACTCTCCCAAACATTTTCTTGGAGTTATATACATACATGCATGCATCCATCCATCCATGTATATATGTGTGAATGTATGTGTATGTATAGTCAGATAAACATGACCAAATCTTATAAGCACACTGATATACTTCAGTCAATGGATTTAGTAGTGTCTTCAATTTAAAAAAAAAGGAAGAAAAGAAGCATTTATTAAGTGACTACTATGTGTCAAGCACTGTGTTATTTTACAAATATTTCCTTTGATATTCACGACAACCCTGGGAGGTAACTGCTATTGTTAACTCCATTTTACAGCTGAAGAAACTAAAATCAATACAGGTTAAGTGACTTACCCACAGTCACACAGCTAGTAAAGGTCTGAGGTCATATTTGAACTCAGATCTTCCTTATTCTGTGGCTATCATTTTAACCACTGTACCATTTTCCTGTGTTCATAAGTAAGACTCATTTTTTTAAAGACTATTTTTTTAATGTGCTAAAGTACATCAGTCTTTTTATTACTTTGTCCATGAGAAGTGCCCTTTCTTTTCTTTACTAGTAATGGTAAGTAGCTATTAAAAAAAGGTCTTCTCATGCTCCAGCTTAAAGAAGCATATACCATACTGATGATGAATTGACCACTATCCAGCCAGCTACTGTATCCCTCTGAAAGTCTTTGTTTTCTGAGAAAAAAATTGGGCTCTTCCACAGCAACATTTTGACTGCATTTTACTCTTCACTTTAGTGCGAATGATTGTTTCATTGCATTCTTGAATAGCACTTGTTGCACTTGACTTCCCTGCACCTACAGTTGCTGCAATCTAACAGTCATTGAAGTGTGCTCTTTATAAGCTTTATCTTTTTGCATGTGTCATTACAGTAACTCTCATTCTTAAAAATATCAGAATCAAAACACAATAAAAGAGAAAAGTGAAACATATATGCATAGCAGGCCAATCAATCAAAAAATATTTATTAAATATTGAATGGCAAGTACTGTTCTAAATGGGAAACCAGTTCTCAGGAAGCTTGCATTGTAGTAGAAAGAAGCAGTGTGAAAATAGATTCGTTACATAGCAGACAGAAGTCTAGCTTCAAAAGGAATGTTCTGGATGCTGGGAAACTTGAGAAAGCCCACTGCAGAAAGGACTGTTTAAGTCATCGCTTTATCCTAGAAGACCATCAGAGGCCATGCTCATAAGGAAAAGAGCAAAAGGAGGTATGTCCTAAGCTTTCTGGGAGTCCACAAGCACAGCCAGGAAGCAAGAAGTAACAATGAGAGGACATGGAGCTAGAAGTGGATGGAGAGGGCCATTATATCTCTTCCCAAGGCAAAAGGTATTCACATCTGAGCCACTTATCTTAACTGGCACTTTAGTTGACTACGGGCCAAGGGAAGCTGGCCTTCCAATGAGAGATGACATTGTTCGGGCCTCCTGCTTTGGTAATCCCAGAGCCTTCCACTCTGGGACAGGTACTAGAGTATCCCAAGCTTTTAAGATCTTTAGGGTCTGCATGGTCTACAATTATATTATCTCCTACCTCTGGTAAGGGCTAGAGTAATGCAAGTTCTTGAGTAGACTGGGTTTTATCCAGATGCTGGTCTTTGAAGGGGTTAAAGAAGTGGAGGTATCTTTAGCCCCCTGCCTCAGGGCAAGAGCTTAAGTGCCTGAAGCTGTATTACTTCCTAATTCAGAAAGTATATGTTGGCACCACCTAGAGTAATTGGGAGAGAAGGTGACAAGTACTTTAACCTCCTATTTTAGGCCCTATAGTGCTCTAGATTCATTACACAGCCTCTCATCTTGGGACAGATGTTGGCATGGCATCATATTGGTTACCATTCTACCTTAGAGGAGACACCAACATGGCCCAGGATCTTGTAATCTCCTGCCTCAGAGCAAGTGCTAAAATACACTAATTGTCTTAAAAACAGTCTTCAGGAAGAAAATGGAAGTAGTTGGTCCTCCACGTCAGGGAAGGAATTGTAATGCCTGAAAATACGTAGACTCCTGCCTCAAGGTAGGTGCTCCACTGATCTTTGGTTGCCTTTGGAAACTGGTCTTTGGGGCAAGAGGTGGCAATATTGTAGGGCCACTACCTTTCATAGAAAACGCTACAGTGACCTGTATTATCACTGCAATGCTTATTGTCAGGGTGCAGAAAGTGGTGATGTCTTCTAGACTCCCACTCTGACAGGTATTGGAGTGGCTCATGTGGCCAGTCCTCAACCGATAAAGCATCTGGTGCAGGGAGCAGGGTTAGAACAGCAACTCAGTCTAGTTTCACCTGGTCAAAATCATATATTTGATGTCAGCCTAGCATAAGTAGAAGTACATGCATGTGATTATTGATATCACAAAAATGTATTAATATCAAAATTATTCCTTCTCAAATAATTTACACATCACTGCTTGATTCCCATACATCTGTGATGTATGTTCTACTATTTTAAAATGTATGTTTTTAGAGGATAGCAACAATAACTATATCTACATGTATTCACAATTCAAAACTAATCATAAAAAAAGCAAAACCAACAGGTTTAGTCTTTAAAATACATAAAATATTCAACTGAAAAATTCGATTCACTGAAGATAAAAGATTTGGTTATAGATTTGACTAATACTCCCCATTTAGATACTTTTATTGATTATCAGGTAGAGATCTATCAGAATTGAGGCAGAAATATAAACTCTAGACACACAAATATTCCCTCCTCCAGTGGAAGCCTTTGTAAATGGAACTGACAGCTATTTAAATACAAAAGAATACAATTATCTTAATTTTACACAGAACTAGAAATATCATGGATTAAATTTTGTGCCCTGAAATATAATGAATACATTTTGCCTCATAAAACTGTTAGCCCAGAAAGCAGGTGCTAGTTTTGTTCATAAATGGCAGCTTTATAAGACTTTCCACTGTGTGGGAACTACATAAATGTGCAAGCATCCTCAGGTTGCTACCTTACGGAACTTCACCATAACCTAGTAACTTTGGGCGCTGGGACCACTGATTTAACCATATTCACTCTATTTTAAAAAATCAACTCACAAAACCAAACGTTGCTTCTGCAAGCACTCACTTGTTCATTGGCCTAATAGATGGAGACTACAACAACAAAACCAAAACTATTCTGAAGAATTTCATAAATAAATTCTGCCAGAACTAGTTCCACTAGAACTGAAGCGTTATTACACTTAAAGTTATTGCTTACAATCATACAGATATAAAATCAACCTATAGTAAAAATAACATTTTTAATAGGAAGATCTGTGCCAAATGCATATAATCTCTAAAATATGAGAAATACATTTTTTTAATATAGCGCCCTAGTGGAAGAAATCAAAACCATGTGAAAACAGGCTTAGGTCCATATCATCTGCCATCTTGTTTCTGCTATTGTGTTGCCCTCAAAATACTTTTAGGGCCTCTACAAAAGATGATCTTGTATTCTAGTGCTACTTTTATTGTTTGCGTTAGTTCACAGAATATTAAATATGTATATAATTAATAGTTTGCATTTACATAGCGACTGAAGGTTTGCAAAGCATTTACGGTGATCACCTCATTTTATCCCCACAACTCTAGGGAGGTGGTGCTATTATTATTCACTTTTTATAGAGATCAAGGGACTTGCCCAGCTTTTTTGACCCTCAGCTCCTCATCTATCAAATGATGTGTTGAAGGAAATGGGCAAACCAGTCCAGTGTCTTGGTCAAGAAGATTTCAAATGGGGTCATGGAGAGTTAGTCAGAGCTAAAATAATTCAACAACAGCTATAACAAGCTTCCAGACTCTAGAGCCGGCATTCTAACAACTTTGCCACTGGCAGGATAGGAACTTGGCTTGAGACTATTTCTACCTGAATTCTACTAAAAAGATGAGTTGGCTATGATATTACTAATATTCAAAGTGTTTTGTTAGAGTCCTAAGTAAACATGTATCCATGTATTCCATGATATGTATCTAGCCTATACATCCTTTCTCTAAGTGACTTCAAAAAATTAATTAAATTTCAATTCAATTCAGCAAATAATGTTGTAAATGTTTCATATCTTCCAGGTACTGTGCTAAGGGTTAGAGATGCAATGACAAAACTGAAAAGGATCCCTGCCCTCAAGGAGCTTAACTTCTCCAGAAATAATAGCCATTGACATCATTGTGTGCTCGTCCTTCATTGCCCGAAGAAGAACATGCCATCAGAGAAATAATGACGTGACCTGCACTTGCTTTGTTTTGAGTGAGGGAGGGCTGTGCAGGTCACCAGCCTCATCTCTCCTCTAGAGCCATCTGAATCCAATGACCAGATATTCATCAGGATGACTGGCGATGACCCAGGATGAGGCAATTGGGGTTAAGTGACTTGCTCAAGGTCACACAGCTAGTGAGTGTCAAATGTCTCAGGTGGGATTTGGACTCAGGTCCTCCTAACTCCTGCACTGGTGCTCTATCCACTACACCACCTAGCTTCCTAGATTACACATATCCTTAGAAGAGCTTGTTCTGAGAGCCCTGACATTTCTAGATCTGTGCAGCAAGATGAGTATGCAAGGGGCCAAGTCAAGCTTTATACTTGAGACCGGCCATCAAAAAGGGGGACAGAATATTTCATTCTGTTACAATACCGTTATAGTTGGCTTTTGCAATCAACTGAAACTACACTATTTTGCTAACCACAAAAAGGCCAAGAGTTTCTAGTTGCAATTTTTTTTAAAGTGTAGTAGGTATTTAATTTATTTTGGTAATTCAAAAGCAGAGTAGTCAGAAAGTTTGACAAGGCAATTTGATGACACATTTCAGTTGTTACCTTTGATACTACTGTTATGAGTTTATGTATTTTTTTCTTTTCTTGATTCTAAAATTCTATTTTTTTGGAGAATGGATCAAATGATCAATAAGCATTTATTAAGCACCTTCTATGTGCCAGGTACTCTGTGAATAAAAATTAATTTAGGCAATTGCTAATTTGAAAAGATTGTTTCTTCTGCCTGAAGATTTTAAGAGATAAAACTTGTGTAAAAGGTATTTATTTGTGAAATTGCTACCTCTTCATATTTTATTTTCAGCACGCCCTCACTTTTCTTTTACTGTATTCTTTGCTTCTGTGTGTTGAAACTTATGAAAAAGTAGAAAAAAATAAAAGAATATAGCTATATTGTTTTATTATCCCCCAATGCTACCTTATTTTTAATTTGTACATATTCATTTATTAGCTTTATGTTAATGATGTGTTTATTTTTATGCGTATTACCTCCCTCGCTACATATTTACATGCATTTAGATATGTATTTATTGCTTCTTTGACTACACACACATACACACACACACACAGTCTCTCCTTATTTTGTACTATCAGTTTCTCACCAGTAGGGACTGTTTTCACTCTTAATCCTTTTACTCTGAATACTTAAAACAGGGCCTTAAGTAGGCACTTAATAAGTACTTCTTGATTGACTGATTACTATTGGTTCTTCCAATCTCCAACTTCTTAATAATGGGGAAACTTGATAAATCAAAATCAGTACAGTTTCACTGAAGACATACTTTGTGACTATTCTAAAATATTTGAAATCAGACAATGGATTAATGTAAGTTTCTAAAAATCTCTAACTTTGTGGACCACGGAAATATGAAGGGAATCATAGAATGACAAAAGTAGGACTAAAACAACATATTTGTGGTCATTGTGGAAAAAGAAAACTAGGCTACTCAAATGTTAAAAATGAATTTGTATGTATACGCTTCCACCAAAATGTTACTCCAGTGCCTCTTCCTGACACAGAAGTGAGCCTGGGTTCTCTAAGACTGTCAGTGGAGCACAAGCTTTGGTAGGTCCTATGAAGTTGAAAAGTCTTCTTGACTAAACAGATATCTGGCTAAATTTAAAAATATCTGTCACAAGTTTGGCTAAAGATTAGTGAGGTTTTCAGCTCCAGCAAGTTTCAAAGACAATCTACTGAGTTCTTGATGAGTTGAGGTCTTTTTCGTTTGTGACGTGAATCCTCACATCAGTGAAAGTACAGGTTCTTGAAGTATTGACGTTAAGTACTACTCCTAAGCTTTGTCTTTTAGAAGTTGTAGAAATGATTTCTATCTGTAAACATTCCTTAACTTTTAAGACATGAAACTGTGGTCAACTTCAGTAAGACTAGAAGTTAACAATTGTTACCAACCATGGAAAAAAATCATTAAATCAAAGGGATGGGTCCTTGCTGTAAGATATTAGCACCTGGTCATGAAACAGTTCCTATATCTAATTGCTCATCTAGCTTGCCCTGGATTGAATAATGAAAATCACAAGAACTAGAAAAATGTCAGGGCTGGAGACTTGAATCATCAGAGATTTAGAGGTGACAGGTACCTTAGAGGTCAGTTAGCCCAAGTCACATTTTACAGAGGAAATTAGGCCAAATGAGGCAAAGTCATTTGCACAAGTTCCCAGCAATGGAGCTAGGATTTAAAATCCAAGCCCTTTGTCTCATAACCCAATCCACATTTCATTTATATACTTCCTCCAGGGGCAGACTAGTTCTATAACTATCACCCACCCTTCTGTCAAATCTTTGGTCTCTCCTAATCTGTTGCCTTGTTTCTGTAATATAAACATTTCCAATTCATTCTTATTCTTTGGAAACTTCATCTACCCTTTCATCCTCTCAAGTTATCACTTTATATCTCTCTTCCCTATCATAGTCAAACTCCTAGAAAAAAGCAGTCTACACTGATTACCTGCACTTCCTCTCATCTTATACCCTTCTCAACTCCTTGCATCCAACCTCATCAATTGATTCTTTCCAAAGTTAACAGTAAGTTCTTACTTGCCTTATCTGATGGTCATTGGATTAGCCCAATGTATTTTTAAATACAATTTATGGACATAATAAAAAGGAAAGGAAAACAGCCAGTTGAACTCATTTTAAGTGAGGGAAGGGGCAATAGAGTGGAATTAAAAGCACCAATTCTTCCCTTTCAAACTTCATGCTCCATCTACCTAAGGGAACACCTACCATGAAAAACAGAGTCTTGATGTTTCATCACTCATCCCTTTAGTTTTTATCTCTTGGATTCCTCCTTGGTGGCTTGGTGGAAACTACTCTCTGCCATTGTCCTTCTAATGACCCATGTCAGGAAGAAATGCTTCTCTGCCACCTTTCTTTCTCTCTTGAAAGATCCTTCAAAACTCCTGCTACCATGGAAAACCCTGTTCTCTAGTCCTAACCTTATATTAGCTTCCTCTCTTCCCACGCAATAAAAAAATACAATTCCTATTCTCTTTATTGACTTAGGCTTCCTTGGAAGGCAAGAGAGATAGCACAACACAGTGGATAGAGAGTTGGGCTCTGAATCAGCAATGAATGAATGAATGAATGAAAAGACATTTATTAAGTACGTGCTTTGTGCAAAGCACTACACTCATCTCCAAAGGTACAAATAGAAATGTTTGACAATCTGTGTTCTCAAGGAGCTCATGTTCTCAAAGAAGGAGATAGCACATATACTAGATTTCAGTTGCAATTCAGATGAAAAGGCCCAGTAGTTCTTGAATTACATTTGGCAAAGAAGTTGGCAATGTATCTTCTTCAGTGTCATTTTCATTGATAAAGCTTTATTAGTGTTTTGGGGTTTTTTTTCTTGCTTTTGTTTTATACATCAAGCCATTTGACAATTACAAGGACTTTGGAGTTGACAACTTTCCTTTTAGGTCTTGAATAGTGTGTGACTGAGGAGGTGGAAGATCTGTTACCTGCACCACCATCATGGTTGCTCTCCTGGACAATGATTTTGAGGTCAGGCTAGAAAAAATTGGGTGAGTTGTGGCAGAAAAAGTACTGCTATTCAGAGTACTTGAGCTTGCCTGCCCATCAGTGGCATCTGGGATTGTTGGTGATAAGTATGTTGAGTTCCTTTTCCACAAAACTGGTTGCTTTTAGTGATGGATGTGGGGAGGTGTCTGGAGTGTTACCATTCTTGAGGATCGTGGTAGCAGGGTTTTAGACTCTTTCAACCTGAGAGGAGAGGTGATGGTTGAGATGTTGGTGGTGTGTTGACTTGGGTTCAAGTCCTATCTCTAACAGGTATCTGTGGAGTGATTCTGGTCAAGTCATTTAAGCTCTTGGTGCCCCAACTCAATTCAGTAAGACTGTGAATTGAAGAGCAGGTACTTACCTGCACTAGTAGAGGGAGTTTTCTCACTAAAATTTTCTTTATCAGTGAAATCATAGATCTGGTCCACTATTTCAAAAATAGTTTATAGAAAGCAATGAAGACAATGGCATATAAACACACACAGAGATAAGTTACATTGCCTATATATCATGGGTTAATTCTCCCTATAAAATGTAAACTCAATGAAAGCATAGTGCCTGGCATATAGAAGTCATTTAATAAAAACTTTTTAACTGAATACACTGCTGTGTCTCCTTAGACTCAGGTTGAATATATTGGCAGCAGTCAAGTCCTATAAAGTATCTGTATCTGAGAGGACTATAACATTTAAACTGCTAATTAGTTAATGAAATAAAATGTGTGACTTTTAAAAAATCCAATCATCTTGAAAACTGGTTCTAAATGAATTTCTTATTCAGTCATTTCAGTTGTGTCCAAGTTTTCATGATTCTATTTGGGGTTTTCTTGGCAAAGATATTAAAGGGGTTTGCCATTTCCTCCACCTGTCATTTTACAGATGAGGAACTGAGGGAAACAGGAGCTAAGTGACTAGTAAGTGTCTGAGGCTGGACTTGAACGCAGGTCTTCTTGAATTCAGGCACAGTATTCTATCTACTATAACACGTAACTGCCTTCTAACTGAAGAGAATAGTTTATTTAGATGATAAATGTCCCACAAACTTCTGATCTGACCAAAAGTAGTAACTTTAGCATATATGTAAGAGTACTACCATTATACACAGACAAACAGGGTCCCTAATTAGGGCTGTATTCTTCAGGGTGTGCCCACTTTGGAGGGCCATGTTCATCACAGGCATAAAGATTTTAAGAAAAAAATGAAAAACAATGAAATAAATAATTATGAATGATCTATAGAGCCAAGTTTGTGTTATCTTATTTTTATGGGATTTATTGCATGGTTTATGGGAACATCTGAATACACCTAAATTAAACCAGGCAATTGTCCTGGATTAGATAGGATAGTTTGGATTGTGATCTCCTCAAATCACCATATGGAGAAGAATAACAGAAGACATTCTGCATTCATCTGACAGATTCCACTTGCCCCCACATTTTCAGCAGTTCATTTAAGTGCTCAAAGATTTGTTGTTCATTGTTAACTGTCGTGAGTCACTTGAAAGTACAACATATACTATTGACTGAATACATTGTCACAGATGATAAATTCAATAATAACATAAATGCACACACAATGAAGTGTGGGCAAGAAACTTATTCATTGCTAAAAGATACTTCTTTGTAAGAAAAATGTAATGTGACTGCTGATGTTATGCTAGCAATTGCAAACTTGTAGTAGAGACAAGGTCAGTGGTAATAATCCAGTTTTTTTTATTTATTTATCACTGTATTTAAGGATTTCCTCTTGACATTTCATGTATATTTCAGGTTTAAGATGTAAATACATTACATTTTGAGAATCTTAATGTTTAGCTCTTAACATTAGTAGTACATTCTCTATGTTCTAAAAAGTTAATTTCTTTGGATGTCTTGTTTTTGCTTCTTAAAATTTCTAATTGTCCAATGTTGGGTGGTTAGAAATTCTGTGTGCTTTACCTAAAACTTATAATTTATGAAATAGTTTACTATTTCTTCAAATTCATTTTAATATACCATAACCATTTATACTATGACTATTGCTATGACAAACTTAAATTTAAAAATTCTCCAGTCTAAACAAGGAACAGATTGGCAGTTATCATCAAAAATATGCACATACACTAATTCATTAAATTTTAGAATGACATCTTCTCTTACCTAATGTTATGTTAGAGGCTGCCTAGTTTATGTATAGACTGGAATGTTTTAATTCATTATTTTTCATTTTCATATGAGTTTAAATTGTCAGAAATGACAGGAGGAAATGAAAGTTATAATGTACTTTTAAAATTTGAAGATATTTATGTAAGTTAAAACCAATGGTTGAAATGTAGCACTTGTTTTATTTTTTATATTAAAATTTTATGTATTTTGCATACTTGATATCAAGTAATTATTATTTTAATTTCCAAAGAGATAGTTCCTATATCTGAGATTTGAAAAACAGGGAATTATAAAATTTAAAGACAGTACCAACATGTCATTTTCCAGTTTATTGGTACTGCCAACATAAAAGATAAAATTAAAAATAACAATTTAAACTTCAGTATAAGATGTAACAAAAATATCTTTAAAAATTATATATTTCATGAGAAAAAGATTATTTTCAGGATCCTTTTCATGCAAAATGCACTGAAGCAAACTTTTGCTCCATAATAAAATGTTTATTCACTGTGTTTTTGCAAGAAAGGAAACATTTTCAGATTTTCTTGTGATGTGGACGGTTGGGGAATGAAAGCAGACCATTTGACAGATTTTATCTTGTGACTGTCATCTATCAAATGGTTTTGAAAATAATTTCTGAAAATTAAGCTAAAGCTTTTGTCGTATATTGAGGAGGCAGTGCCTCAGCTAACATAGTAAAGTGAGCCCTCATGACATAAACTGTACTCTTATAAGATCTGAGAATCAATGTTATGAATATTGGAGGATGGCTAGGATGATTCTGTTTAGCCTTCTGTGATCACACATACACACAAAAATTATAATGCAAATTGTCAAATGGAATATAATAGTAATCAATGGTTGTTTTAGTTCTATAAAATTCAGTGTTTTAAATCTCAATACTTCTTATGAAAAGATTACTATTTTAAACTAATTATTCTAAATCTTCATCAATAAATAAGTATGCTTCAAATGGACCTATGAATTTTGTAATACATTTTCAATCAAATGTTTATATAGACAGGAGCCTCTTTAAAAATATTTATCCAAGACTCCACATTGGCTAAAGGTGGCTGTGGAATCCAGTATCTTGGAAATTAATCCCAAAACTTATCTGTGAAGAGAATTGTTCTTGCTTTTGAAAAGTAATTGTTATTATATATTGAATAATAGGTGAATATATCCATATTTGACATGTTTCTGGTATATATTAAAGATAAGGTAAGTAAATTGTTAAACTTTCAATAAAGAGTTTAATTCACTTAAGAAGAAGGTTTATTATACACATAGATTCTGGAGACCACATTTGCTAGAAAAGAATTAAATTGGTATAGTGGAAAGAATTTTGGATTAGAGTCATTAGATGTATGATGGTGTTTAAATTGTTTAGGACAAGTAATAAATTCACATAGCTTCATTTTGTGTTTTTTGTATTAACTATTTCAGCTTTTTTTTTACATTTGGTTACAATATTTATTTTGCCCTGATACATGGTCAATTTTTCTAAAAGTTCCATGTGGTGTTAAGAAATACGGATACTCTTTTGCAGTCCCACTTAGGTGATGTCATAGGTCTTTTAACCCTACTTTCTCCAGTAATTTGTTCAGGTTCTGTGTTTGTTTTGTGAGACAGGATGTTACTCCAAAGAAATGTACAAAAGATGTAGCTCATGAAGAATATAGTAAAGTGACTATAAGAGATATTGCAGCAACTATTTATGTGGGGAAGTTAAATGGGTCAATGATAATTCAAGAACAGAATAGTTTGAAGATATGACCTGTCAAATAATCTTTGACACCTTGTTGGCTACAGGAACTTGGCTATTCTTTCTATGAAAATGACTTCCAATTTTCCTTTCAAAGTCCTCATCTCTTTCCTGGGCTCTTATGTTTTATTTCCAGCTATGCACTTACATCTCTCTAAATGAATATCTCAAAGGCATCTCAAGCCAACTTTATCCAAAGCAGAACTCATCTTTTTCTCTAAACTTACCTTTTCCTCATAATTTTTTATTCCCATCTAGAGCAGGGCTTCTTAAACTTTTTCCATTCCCACCACTTTCCCTGCTTCAGCAGCATTTGTTGGCATTTCATGGCCTGAGGGGCATGCACACATTGCTTTGTGTTCAGAACCAAAGCTGCAGCGAAGTTGCACAATGGAACGCAGGCAAGCGCTGCCAGAAACACCTTGGATTCGCTATGCATTTGATTTTTAATGAATTTTGATCATTGTGGATTCAGAAACTTTTTATTGTTGCCAAATTTTTCATGATCCCATATGGCTTCACAGCCCACAGTTTAGCAAGGATTGGAGGGTAACACCATTTCCCCAAACATCTAGGTTAGCAATGTAGGACTCTTCGGCCATTAAATAGTCTTTCCGCCATGTCTGAAACGTTCTCCCTTTTTACCTCTTTGAAGCCCACGTTACCATCAAGGCTGGCCTTCAAAAGACCTTTCCTGATTTTCCCAGTTTCCGGTCTCATCTCTATCTCCCACAAATTGCCTTGTATTTATTCTGAATATATCTCATAATGATTTTTCTGTGAACATGTTTCATTCATTCCACTAGTAGCAAGTAAACCCCTGACAACAGGACTTATTAACAGTCCTTGATTTTATAAATGTTTGTGGGTTGGTTGGTTGACTTATATCTGGAAGAGCTGTTTATTTATTATGTCTATTAAGAATTATTTAATAAACATTACTTAAATTGAATTGGATGTTTTATTGTGTCATTTGGAGGCCTTCAATCATTTTCGGTGCTTTCTATTTTCTTCAATAAAAGATTTGGGGATTCTGAATAGTCGATAAGCCTTTGGCTTCTTTTATTGCTTGAGTCTGAAATATCTTTTCCAATAAACTTTTCTGCATCTTCCCCTGTGCTATATTTCATATTCAAGTGACCAAGCATCAAACTGCATTTAATTTGGAGAATCTCATCAAGTTCTTCACAGAATTTTTCTTCTGCTTAATTCTCTGTAACAGATGTTGGACTGTAATCTTCAGATGATATGTTCACTTACAGTCATCATGATCGCTTTAAAAATGATGTGATTAAGTGGCCCATGAAAGTGTTTCTTGAAACCAGTTTTTCAACACACAGATGTGGAAGTTATCTGAACAGAGGTGACCAGTGATAGAGTATGATTAGGTCCATTGACCCTGGAAGTAGATGAGATCAACAAGGAAAAGATTACAGACAGAGAAAAAAAAGAGGGTTCAGGATAAAGTTGTGAGGGATGCTCATATGTAGGGAGTGTTGGAGCAGCTAGATGTCTCCTGTTGCCACCGCTTTCACTGTGTTCTCCATGGCAACAGCTGGCTCTAATCAGGGGAGAACAGTGGCAATGGCTCTGAAGAAGTTGGGAATAACAGTTAGACCTGATTAAATGTCTGCAATGTAAGTGAAATACTTCCCAATGATTCAGGTTAGAGTTCTGAAGTTATTTCAAAGACATAAAGAATCAAAAGGAATAGAAATTATTGCAAGGAATGCTTTTATCAGAACTAATGACAAAGGGGCAATGAGGAAACTACAACAGCGACCAACCACTGTGATTTCTCACATCTATAAAATATGGAAATGATCCATGCTCATAGAGCATCTTTGATGAAAACACAATAAGAAAATATTTCTTACACAGACAACAGGTATTTATAGTTAGATGGGTGATAAAATTCAGGGCACATAAATCTACCTACTCTCACGCACTGATTATTGACTTCTAGATCATATTTGATAGCATGGAGAAAAATGCAACCTTAAAGACAATCCTTACACAAGAAGATACCTCACATACTTAAATTATATAAGAAATATTAGAAAAAAGCACCTAAAGAGATTACTTTATTTGATGACCCACCGAGTATTACCAAATAAGTGAGGGAAATTAAGCAGGGGAATATATATATATATATATATATATATATATATAATGGGGGCATGCTTAGAGCATCTTCTAACATGGAGGCATTTTATTTTCAGGAGAAGATACACTCAATTCACCTATTGTGTGGACAGGGGTAGATTCTTTCAACTGGCTAGGTAGCTGAAACTGGCTGTGTTTTTAAAACTGACAGACTGGAACAGTCTACTTCTCTTTCCTAAATTAGCAAGGTGGAAGGCGTGTTGTTGCCTTCTCTCCCTCTTGTCTTTTTACCCTGTATCTCCATGAAATAGACCAGTGGTGTTTATCTTGCTATGTTTCATTTGTTCTTCTCATTTTCTGGTGCAAGCATTAATCCCCACCAGACCCAGGAGTTGGAGCCATGGCAACCTTGGAGATAGGATTCCACTCAAGATGATGTAGTTAGCTAGTCTATAAAGAAAGGTCTGAGAAGCCAGATACATGGGACTGGAGCCCAAGGCGGTGTTTGCACTTGGAACTGTGCTTTTTAAAAAAATTTAGCTAAGCAAATTGCATATTTGTTATACTTTTGAGGTAAATATTTCTTTGCAAAAGCTAATCTGACTGTTAAATGGCTAAATGAAGTCCAACTGAATTGGATTTAAGTGAAGGAGGGCTGTGACAAGTCACCAGTCTCAATGTTTCCTCCAGAGCCATTTGAGTCCAGTGGCAAGATATAGATCAGAATGACAGAAGATGGGAGACGTTGGCCTTTTTTTTAAGTTAACATCTGTCCCTGTTCTCAGTTTCATTCAGTGATTAAGGCTAGGTTTTAGGTGTGCAATGAAAGAAAGGACATAACTGAGGAAATATATGACTGGAAAAAGAGGTGGTTGCTCATGTGCTGATAATGAGGCATAGCAGACAGAAAACCCAAGTGGTTTAATTGGAGACCTTTGATGTAATGGTTAGATCCTTGCTGAGGATTTATAACACAATTTGGATGAGTCATACAGTTTGTGAAGGTATGAAAGGAGTACCGTATGTACAGATGGAAAGAATAATGGGTCATTCTATGTGTTTTAAACATATATTATTTAGATCATTAAAAAGTGACAGCATGCATTTTGTGTGTGTGTGTGTGTGTGCATGTGTGCGTGTGCGTGTGTGTGTGTGTGTGTTGAAAATATCCCTGCTACCTTTAGGGGAGAACTCTACAATCCCCTTGGGTGCTATCTATAAGACTCCCATATTACTAATTAGTAATGGAACTGGCAAGAATCTCAGCCTTTAAGACCCAGAATCCTGAATTTAGTATAGTTTCTTTAGGACTTTTCTTTTAAGCTCCTTGATCTGATTCTTTTCAACACTTTACCTTGTGATCACATGCTGAATAATATGTGTGGCTGTGCTAAAATATCACAGATTGAAATGCATTAGCTAACAGTCATCTGTGAAATTGTGTCAAGTCACAACTGAAAAAATTGGCATAGAGATGATGATACCTATGAATGTTGAAAGAAACATGGATCTAAATTCTGACGGCAAAAGGGACCAAAGTTTTTTTTTTCTTCTTTCAGATTTCTGTTTATGAGAGGAAGTGTATTATAATGAAAAGTGATAGACCTGGAGTCAAGAAGACCCAGGCTCAAATACTGCCATTGATCCTTACTAGCTTACATGTGACCATGGACAAATCAGGCAACCTCTCCTTACCTATAACTGAGGGTAGTAGACTAATCTCTATAGTTCCTTTCTACTTAAAATCTATGAAATCTGTGATCTTATGAAAAATCATTAGCTAAAGAGCCAAAAGGATGAAATATTTTGATATTTTCCCAGTATTCAAGTAAATCTCATTTCCTAGCCCTTCCATTTATCATCAGCTTCTCTACTCCCTCCCTGACTGTCTTTCTCTTTAGTTCAAAGTATAAACAGAACAGGGTAGCTGGGCGGCATAATGAATAGAATGCTGGGTCTAAAGTTAAGAAGACTCATCTTTCTGAATTCAAATACAGCCTCAGGAACTTACTATGTGACCCTGTGCAAATCATTTAGCCCTGTTTGCCTCAGTTTCCTCATCTGTAAAATAAATTGGAGAAACAAAAGGTAAACTCCAGTATCTGTCAAAAACAAGCACACAAACAAACAGCATCATGAAGAGTGGAATATGACTAAAAATGACTGAATAACACATAGAATGTTTATGGAATGATGTTATCATTAAGTCCTAAATATAAATACAAAATAATTTTTCAAATATATAAAATACAAATTTTACCAAAAGAAAAAGAAAAATATATACAAAAATACAGACTTTGTAATTTTAAGAAAATTTTAGAGAAAATTTTCTCTAAGAAAAGAACTGTGTGTACAATTTGGGTATGATGCCTCACCCTGAATATTATCCGGCAGTGGCTCTTTTCGGATATATCCAAGAAGTTTCAATTTCCTTTCCATCTGTCTGTCACCAACTTCACTGTCTAACCACTGCTGGCAAGAAAAGGCATATTCCTTGTCTCTTCTCCCAGATTCCCGAATGGTGATTTGGTCTAGATAGCATCCAGCGCCATAGCCAGTGCCACTGTGTTCTACAAGCACTTTTCTGACTATGCCCAGGTCCACTGCTCTTAGGCTGAAGGTGCTTACCTGATGAAAGGAAAATAACAGAAAAATCTTGTAAGTGACCCAGTGAAAAAGTTCAACTTCACTTTAGTACATCAGTGGATCTTGGGCTGTAGCATGTTGAAATGTTCAACAATCAACAAAAGAATATCGAAGTATTAACAACAAATAAGAGAACTGAATTAGACATTAAGGGAATTAAAAAGATTAAGTGTGAAATAGTGCCTTCTCTCCCAGAGCTCACACATGAGTAAACAACTAGTTTCCTTCAAGATTCTGCTCCCATGCCACATTCAAAGAGGATCTTTCCCAGACTGCCTTGAATGTCTGGCTGCTAGTGTCTTTCTAATCTAGGTTACCTCTCAGACATACTCTGTATACATTTTGTATATTCATTTTATGCCTTCTCCCCCATTACAATGTAAGCTCTCTGAGAGAAAGGGCTGTCTTTCTTTTTGTTTGAATTTGGAATTAGCATAGTGTCTCTCACATAGTAAGCACTTAAGAAATGCTTGTTAATTGTTGATAAATTTATTGTCTGTCTTCCATTTTCTCCTCATCTCTTGACACAGTGACAAGCAACAGACATACACTTAAATTCTTGTGATTTGTAGTGGAGTGATAACTAAGGTAGGGCTCACTGGATTTCTATGTTGGCCAGATCAGAGGAAAGAATGCTATTGGGTGGGAGGCAGGAAGTGCCATCCTGTATTGAGGAAATCTCATTGGAGCTATACCTTAATAAATAGGCAGGATTGCAAGAGAGAGGAGGTGATGTGGCATTCCAGAGTTACACAAGAGGAACAACATATTACACAAGGGGAACAACATTGAGGAGGTGTAACATTTGTGAGATGTTGAGTATTATTGTTTGACTGGAGTTGAGAACGTATAAAGGAAGACAGCTAGGAATAAGGCTTGAAATATAGACTAGAGATGATACAGGGCTTTGAAAACTAAGGCATGAAGTTCAAATATAATTTCAAAAGTGATAGGAAGCCATCAAAACATTTTACAAAGAACCATATCAATCAGAATTGAGCAGGAGAAAAAATAATTTGGGAGCAGCACAGCTTTGGAGAAGGGAGAAAGTAGAGACAGGAAAACTGGTAAGAGATTATTAAGATATTTAAAGTGAATAGTGATGAAGGAAGAATCAAAAATGACTTTGAGATTGAGAGAAGCAAGGGATCACTTTTGTCAGAAAGAAATAAATGAAAGCTTCTTAAAGAGCATTGAATCTGGAGTCAGGAAAATCTGAGTTCAAATCCAACCCCAGAAACTTACTATGTAAAGCTGGACAAGTCACTCAACCTCTCTCAATCTCAATATTTTCATCCATAAAATGGAGTTAACAGGAATTTGCCCCTATGGTTGTTGAGAGGATAAAATGAAATGTTTGCAAAGTACTTGATTTTAACATCAATATTTTAAAATGCTTTTTTTTTTTAAAAAAAAAGTAATTATTAGCCTGTGAGGAGGCTTTCAAATCCCTTTACACTTGGTTAGCTACACCTCTTGCCAGCAAATTTGATAAGCATGCCATCCGAATCAATGAGGCTTTCATCCAAATTGATTTTTTAAAAATTGTTTCACAGCATAGGGCCGGAGATAGATGCTCTAGTAGAGACATCCCTCCAAGTTGATATCAATTCGTCAATTGACTATCTTTGCATCTGATCATTCATCTTGTTTCAAAGCTACCTAATTGGATTAGCCTTTATATGGGGATTAGGTTCTACAGTCGGCATATAAATTGATAAATTGTTCTCTGTCTCTGTCTTTCTTTCTCTCTCTTTGTATACAGCACATAAGCTAAATGCATTTATGAGGAAGCATCTCACATAGTGGATAGGGAGCTAGCCTCAAAGTCAGGAAGACTTAGGTTTAAGTTCTACTTTTGGTACGTACTGGTTGTTGGACTGGATGACTCAATATTTCAATGCCTTGTACCACTATCTAAGAAGTTGAAGAGGGAGTTTTCACATCTGGGAGTAACCTATTTCAATGAAATTACATGTCCAGTTCCTATCCTATACCCCTAAATGCATCTATCATATGATTTCATTGTGTGATCCAGCCCACAAAACTCTATCTTGTCTATAAAGATATATGAGAAACTTCTGAATGTCTTGCAAATATTTATATTATTTGCTGATCTTACCAATTATAAAGAAAAAAGAGGAAGAAGAGGAAGTCAACTGGGTCCTAATAATCACTTCCTTTCAAAATCCATACCAAATACCTATTTAATAAGGTGTATTAGGATTTTGACAAGAACTAGAGTCAGTATTACTGGAATCTACTTTGAATCTTCTTTTTTTGACAATCAGGATTCTGCCTATAACTAGTTCACAAAACCTTTTTCCATTTGTAATAACCTTTTTTTTTGTGTCATGGCCTTTTCAAAGATTACTGATAGCATTTCAACAATTACACACTTTGCTTCTTTCAGTACCCTGATATGTAGTTCTTCTGTCCAGATAATAAACGTACAGAAGGTAACTAAGTACTATCTTGCTATCTCCTTGCTTATCTTGAATTTCAGCTCTTTTTTATCCATCCTAGATTAGATTGCTCTTGGTTAGAAAACCAGCAAACTAAAAGGCACGTAGTTTTACCTTCTCACTGTCGTTCTTTTCTACTCTGTCCTTGTCTTTCTTCTAATATAGGTTAAAAAGCTACATTTATTATGCTTAGCATTCAGTGCCAGACTCAGTTCATGATAAATTTAAGTTTTCCAGAAAGTAGACATAAAATCTTGATAGTCTTTTGAATTAATCCTTAATTATTTCCCTTCTGTTCCATTTTCTAAATAGATTTTTATTTATTTTTATTAATATCTTTTGTTTTTATATCACTCACATCTCCCAATATATATCTTCCTTTCCCCAATACATACTTCCTTTCCCCTTTTCAGAGACCTATTATTACAAATAATAAAAAGGTAAAAGATAATTCAGCAAAATTAATCCATACATCAACAATGTCTGGTATTATATGCTTACAGAGTCCCCTATCCCTGTAAATAAGAGAAAGTGGTGCCTTGTCATATTCCTTCCTTGACACAAAGCTCAGTCATTATAGTTTTTCAGCATTCATTTTCTATTAGTGGTGTATATGTGTGTATGTATGTGTGTGTTTGTCTTCCCAGTTGCACTATTATAGGCATTGTATTATATTTCTAGTTTGACTTAATTTAGTTTCCATCAGTTCATGTAACTCTCCCAGTTTTCCACTGTATTTACCAAATTCACCATTTCTTACAACATTCCATTATACTCAGGTATAACACCCTTCTCCTATTCATTCCTCAGTTGATGGGTATATATGTGTACACACACACACACACACACACACACACACACACACACATATACACATACACACATACATCCAAGTTAATTGATGAGTTCTCTGTAGTCACATTAGTCTTTTTAGAGCATCTATCTTTTTCTTGCTCAGAATCATTTCTTCTTGTTTTCAGAATTTAATTGTTAAGAGCATCCCATTTCTCTTGGACCAGCTTACTCTACAGAATTTTGTAGGTCATATGATTCTAACTTTTCTCTTAAATATCATTTCCCCTTCCCACCTAGATCTAAGGCACATACCAGACGACAAGTCACTTTCTGCTTTACTGAATTTACTTTACTTTATTCTGCTTTATTTTATTTATCATAAGTCCAGGTAGTAGAAATCTACCATCCTCACTATAATCATTTATTCCATATTAATGATTCATTCATGAACTTCTTATTCATTTACTCCTATTAATTTCATGGTCCATCTTGTATGTATATTTCAGTTTTGATACTGTTTCTCACCTATTAATTCTTACTCTTAATCACCTGATTCCAAGAAGCTCTCTAGGTGTAGGTCAATGAATTTCAATACTTATATTACGGGAGGTATAGAGGAAACTTAGTGTGGTAGATAGACAGCCAACTTTGGAGGCAGAAAGACCTGGGTTCAAGGTACTCACTGACTGTGTGACCCTGGGGAAGTCACTTAACTGCCTAGAGAGTGCGCTAAGACAATATGCTACAGACAAAAATGCTGATCTGAATGGGTAAAGGGAATGTTTTCCACCTGGAAATTCCTAGAAAATACCTTTCCTTCTCTAACCTGGAAAAAAAAAACCACTATTCTTTTTCTACCAGGACTGTTGGCCCCTCTCAAAATGTTTCCCTTAATTTCTGTGTTTATTGCCTATTCTTGAATTTCATCTGTTTATTTGATCTGAAGGTACACTCCTGGTCCTCAAATTCAGTTGAATATTACAGAATGAACACACACAGCAACAATATACACGAAGGTATAAGTACACTTTACCCCCAGTCCCCATAGATGCTTCATTGAGAAACAATGGACACCCTCTCATCAATATACAACTTGGTCCTGACCTTAAAAGGAGCAGAAGAGCTACAGATTTGTGCTATTGGAAAGCACCATGTACTCTAAACCAATCACTTTACTGTATTAGAACACTGCCAACAGTGGAGGTCTAGTGCCAAGCTACTCCTATTCCCACATCTCACACACAGTGCTAACCATTTTGAAAATGAAAAACTCTCAGAAGGCACAAGGTTTTGCCCATTTCCAGCTCCTGACACTAATGCATAAGAGCTGCAGAGTTAAAATTACTGGCATCCTCTTTATTGATAGAGACAGGTTTGCAGTTAATGAACTTGCTATCTCTTGAAGGAATGGGTGCCCAAATTTTATGATCTCAAGTACTGGAAAACGGAGAGAAGTAGAAAGGCAAAATGGATGATAAAAAAAAAAATCAGCTCTAGGAGAGAAATTAGTCAAAATCATCAACAGAATGAGTGAGGGTATAAAACAATAAAGCATAGTCAGAGAGACAAACCAGGACTGAGGAAACAATAAGCTCCTACACTGATCTGCGCACACACATGCACACACACACACACATATTGTATACGTACCCCTACTTCTAAGCACACCTATTAGTAAGGAGATGAGTTACAGTAAGTAACATGCATAGTACAACACAGTAAGTCTATTCCTGGACCATAGGTCATATTTCAAACTTAATAACAGTGGCAGAGATATTATAGAGGGATATATTGACTTGTATATCGAAATCCCCATAAGGAAATTTTCCTCTTCCATGAAGAATGTCAACTTCTCTTCAACTTACAGGTCCACTCTTAACATCACAGGATTTAGAATGGGAAGGAAGATTAGAGGACATCAATATTGTTCATGATCACAGCTGAGGAAATAGATGCTCATAGAGGGTAAATAACTTTCTCAGGGTCACAACAATGTTAAATTGAAGAGCTGAGGCTGGGGCCCAGGTCCCTGTCCTCCCCGATGCCAGGATTTAAATGTAGATGGAGCAGTGGACAGAGTTGTAGGCTTGGAGTCAGGAAGACTCATCTTCCTGAGTTCAAATTTGACCTCAGACTCTTACTAGCTCTGCAACTCTGGTCAAGTCACTTAACCTTTTTTGCATCTGTTCATCTGTAAAATGAGTTGGGGAAGGAAATGGCAAACCATTCCAGTATCTTTGCTAAGAAAACTTCAGATGGAGTCATGAAGAGTCAGACATGACTTCAAAACAGAAAACATCTGACTTGAATCTCATGTTCTTTTCATAATATCTCATGGTCTATCCCTAGGTATATTTGGGGACCTCAGCAATAAGTAATTTTCAGTGAGTGCAAGGAAAGTAAAAACCACGGAGGCAATTAAAGTATTTGTGTAAGTATGAGTGATATGTAAACTGGGCTGTGAGCATAGCTCAGTCTCACTCTCTAGGTTCCTCTATTCGACTATAGGGCTACTGAATTATTGTCTGTTTTTAAAGCCCTCTTAAAATGACAAGTTATTGGCACGGTGGGGGAAATGTAACCTATTGCATTATTTGAATAATTCTAAATTGGTTAAAAATGGACACCAATCTATCAGTACATAGCAGGAGTTACAGATCTGTTCATAAGATTGCCCAGAAAATCAAATTTTCCTTCTTCTCTGGTTCTCATATATGTTTTCAAATTTTGAATGAGGATTGAGGCAATAACCCAGATGACTTATATCAAAAATATTTTTATCCTAATTGTCTAGATAGTTTGGATGAAAGTAGTTCTTGGCCTGGATTATTCAGATAATTACCTCAATTCTCTATTCACTGTGTTTTTGTAAGACACAGCCTATGTGTAGGTGGATATATGGGTGTATGTGTGGGTGACATAAAAGAGACCAGATGGATGGAAGAAGCAGATTAAATCTCACTAGTTGCCAACCACTCAACCATCCAGGAAGGACTGAAAGACCAGAAATGAAAAAAAAATAGAGGGGAGGGGAAAGATTCATTTAGTCATTTAGTCCAAACTCTCTTTACCCACCCCCGAACGGCTGTCCAGTGTTAAGTTTGCTTCATACAAAGCACACAGGAGGGAAAGGAAAATGGTAGAGAGGAATTATTTTTAACCACAGTTCAATCTTTGCTATATCTGCTTTAATTTCTCTACATGAGACCTAAAGAAGGAAATGGAAAACAAAATTATGTAAATAACTTAGTAGTTACTTTTTACAGAAGTCTTATTTTTTCCAGTTGTATTCTAGACAGTTTAAAAACAAAATCTTCTGTCTTGTCCATCTGTATGACCCTAAACTTTGAAAAACTCTACTACAAGGATTCTTTCTGCCTTTTTTCACTGCTGGAAAGTTCCTTGAGGTTAATCATTCCCACCATTCTTTGCCACTACAATTCATGACATTAAACTGTAGTGGACAGAATCATCTATTGTTTTCAATTAATTCTCATCAAATTCAGCATATTATTTATTCCAGCCTATTAATAATATTGTACTTTAATTTCATATCATTGTACTTTTTTCTCAGAATTTTATTTTTTTATTTATTACTAAACTATCCAGTAATGTAGTAGCTTTGTTATCAGTATTGGATTTCAAAAATTGCATATTTTAAAGTTACTACCCAAATTTCAATTGAGCTTTTTCAGGAATGATGAAATTTTTCATTCATGTTAAATTTGGGATGTGGGCAAAAAAGCCATTTGGTTAGAATCTCAGATTTCAATGATTTGGATGTCTCTTCTCACAATGCATTTCATAGCCTATCTACCACAGTCCATCTTGTGGATTTCTTGTTCATATCCTCCCATAGGTGTACCATAGAGTGTAGATGCAGCATGCTAGAGATGTCTGTGACTTTTTCCTGATATCCTGATGATGGCAATGAAGCATTTGAGCAGTCCATTGGTCATTCTTCAATTTCATTAAACACATGGTTAGCCCGTCTTGTCTTCCTATCATCCATTTCCGTGATTATATACTTTATTCCTATTCTTCTTCCAATTTCCACATTGGTCATATGTTGCAACCCGCAACATGTCCCTCTCTATTACCCTCATTGTGTTCATTTTCCATTTAAGATTGTTGTGTTGCATTCCTTTTAACCAAAAAACAACAACTATTGAATATGATATTAAAATAATGAGCCTTTGTTTTTTTGGGGAAACTTGGGGTCATTAAAGGAGTTTTGTAATTTCCTGAACTTGACCCAGCCTATTCCCTCTTTCAGTTCCATGAGCATGTAAACAAAAATATGTCTAAACTTAAAAATAGCTATTTGTCCTGCTCATCATTTCAATGTCCTAGAGGAATCTCTGGTAGGGAGACTCCCTCTACCAGGGCAGGCTGGTATTAAGAATTTTCCTAGAGAATTGCCAGGTTAAATGATTTACCCACCAATGCACACTCAACATGTATCTTAGACAGGACTTGATTCTGGGTCTTCTTGGTTCCAAGGCTAGTTCCTTATGCTGCATTAATTCAGTTTATAACTGATAAAGCTGCATGGCTTTTGAAATACCATAATTAGAATGAATTATTTATCTGTGCCAATGACAACATTTCAATTCAACAATTTGGGAGGAGGAAAAACTGTTCTGTATCTCACATCTAGTCTAGTGGTTCATAGATTTTGATCTGTATGGAAACCTCAGGAGCTATCCAGTACACCCCTTTCATTTCCCAAATAAGCAACGTAAGTTTCTGGGGGAATAATGTAGGGAGGTTAAGCTATGTGTTGAGTGCCATAGAGGCAGCAGATGTCAGAGGCAGGATTGCACTAAAGGTACTCTGACTCTTGGCATTGCTTGATCTGATATGACAACTGCACTGGATTCAATGGTTTATAGAAGCAAAAGAAAACTAGGGAGAAGGCTGAGCTTGGGGTTCAGGAAAGGATGGGTTTGATTTCTGTCTTCCACATATATCAATTATGTATGTGCCTCTGGGCAAGTCACTTAACCTCTCATGGTCCCAGGGAAAAATTTTAAATTACACAGGAGTTCCTCATATACATAGATGAAAGAAGTTTCCTACATTAATGAAATTACAGGTCTTTGCCCTATCCCAGACAAAAAACAAAAACAAACAAAAAAAAAACAAAAAAAGAAAAGGGGTTTTATAATTCTATTTCAGAGTAGGAAAAAAGATCAGCGTTTGCACACAGTAAGCATCTAATAAGTGTTCATTAATTTATCTAAGAGTTTTACACAAAAATTGAAAAATGAACTGTGAAATTCAAAAATAATTTACAGACCTCTTCTCACAAATATCACATGAAATCATGCATGTTTCTCTCACATCTTTTAAGAAAGTATTCTTTTTTATGCTTGGCCATATTTTATGTCATCTGTTGTCTCATGTGATCCAAGAATAGAGAATTACTGGTCAGTTACAAAAATGGAAAGGTAGGTGAATCTGAATCAAGGCCATCTTTTTGCTCTACTTGTACTCAGCAATTACTATAATAATATAATTAAAAGATTTTTCAAGACCAATTTTCACTTCAACTAGAAATATGTGGGCTGGGGATAACAGTTAGCTAGGTTTAGAAATCATACTATGACCAGACCTGAAATGCATTATTTATTGATGATCACTGACAGCCTGGCAGGAAACCTCTAGTGGATTGCCTCGGGGCTCTATTTTTGTCCCCATTTTGTTGAACATTTTTTTTAGAATGACTTGGATGACCTACATATGGCAAGCTTATCACAGATTGAAGACTTGAAACTGGGAAGGATAGCTAATAAAAGGAATCAGGATGCCCTACTCTCCTACCCTCAAATGAAAAAAAAACTCAGTACGATAGAATGTTGGGCTGAAGTTAATCAGTTGAAATATTTAATTGGGAGAAATATAAAGTCATTCCCTTAACTTAAAAATAAAAACACAGGCACAATATGGGGCTCTCCCTTAAAAATCAATAAAACAAATACAGCATGGGGAAAATTGGGGCTACAAAGACATTATGAAAGAAAAAAGACTTAAACGCCAAATAATAATCACTTGTGTTAAAAATAAAAGCTAACACATTAACAGAATTTTAATGTCTAAAGTAAGTAATGTTCAGTTCTGGTAAGGCCACATTTGGAATAGTGTATCTACTTCTCAGTCCAACATTTTAGGAAACACATTGACAAAGAAGATGAATTCTTCAAGAAAGCAACCAGAATGGTAAGGGCATTAAAGATCCAAGTCATACAAGGACTGGTCAAATGATTGTCTAGCCATGTGGGTAGAGAAAGTAGTTGTTTTCAAATATTTGAAGGAGTCTAAAGAGGAAGTGGATCTATTTTACTTGACCTGAGGGAAGAACCAAGATCAATTTTGTAGAAATTATAAGGAAACAGATTTCAACTAACTGTAAGGACAAATTAGAAATCTTGAAATTAAAGGTCTAAAAAAATGGATTGAGTTACTCCTAAAGTAGTGAGTTCCCAATGAATACAGATCTTCAAGCTGAAGGTGCATGTCATATTAACCATGTGGTTGATAGATTTCATGATTGAAATAAAAGTTGAACTAAATGACATGATATCCCTTCAGTTCCAGGATTTTATGGACCAAAGCACTGTAGCCCTCCCCAAGTCATTGCACTAAGTGCTCTGGGGATAAACTCTAGAAAGCTATGGCTATAGTACTCTAACTCATTTATCTTTGGACATATGTAGGCACTCCATTACATGTTACCTGGAACAATGGAGTAGTTATTGGTCAATTTATAATCAAATAGAGCTAAAATACTAAGAAGCAATCTTTTCCCACACATTTCTTTGGCAATCAATCACATTTCTTAAAACAAGTGCACAGATAATAGAAGAGGAATTAACAATTTGTTTTAAAAAGGGAACAATAATCAATTGAGGAATGGCTAAATAAGCTGTGGCATATGAATGTATTGGAATTATTGTTTTATAAAAAGTAACAAGCAGAATGATTTCATAAAAACCTAGGAAGACTTATATAAACTGATGCAAAGTGAAGTGAGCAGAACCAGGAGAAGGTTGCCCACAGTAACTGCAATGTGGTTCGATGAAGAACTGTGAATGACTTAGGTATTTTCAACAATACAATGATACAAGACAATCCCAAAGAACTAATGATGAGACATACTATACACCTCCAGATGGGGTGGGGAAACAGATACTGACTGAATACAGACTGAAGCCTGCTATTTTTTCACCTTTTTTTCTTAATTCTTTTAAAAAAATAATTCAAGTCATCTTGTACAAAATGACTAATATGGAAATATTTTACATGATTACACTATTTTAGAGGTGGACAAATTGAAATGCAGGCAGGTTACATGACTTGACCAGGGTCATAATACTTAGTAATTGTCAGAGATAAGATTTGAACCTATGTCTTCTTGATTCCAAGTCCCTGTTGTCTATCCACTGTGCAATCTTACTGCTTACAAGATGAAAAGAAAGAAAAGAGTCATGGATTTATGATAGCCCTACACTGCATTCGCTAAATGTTACCTGAAATATCCATCAGAATTTTACCATCATTTAGTACTTTTTTTGTCCTTTTTGCTTCTCCTGTTCTAGCTCAGTCTTTACCATTTTCTTTCTCAAACACTCAGATAGGAAATATACTGGTTATTTTTTTTCAATGTAGGGACCAATTTGATGAGGAAATTTCCTCTACCAAAGGTGAAAATAAAATCCCCTGCCTCACAAGATTGTTGTTATAAATGAGTTAACATGTATGAAACATTTTTAAACCTTTAATAACTACATAAATTATATCCTCATCATCATCTTATACTGAGTTGAATGAAAAGACATGTTTCAGTGCAACATGTTCATTTTGTTTGGTTTTCCTACAGCTCCATTCTACTTCCTTATTTTAGAAAATTGAGGCAAAACAATTCTGGAAAACAGTTTTGAATTTTATGAAATGAAAGGAACTAACAATTCCATATGCTTTGCCCACAGATCTTGATTTACAGGCATATACCCCTGGGGAGGGCAAAGCAAGATATTTACCCAAATCTTCATAGAAAAACTTTCTGCCATGGAAAATAAATGGGATTACCTAGGGGAAAACTCCCTACTTGGCAACAATTGCCAGGAAAACTAGAAAATAGACTGGCTGAAATTAGGTTCAGACCAAAGTATCTTATACCCCATAATATAAACCCAAATAGAAATATGACCTAAATTTTAAGAGTCATATTATAAAAGGATTGCAAAAGAACTAGATTAGGTAACCTTCATAGATATAACTTTGGGGCTGGGGTGAGAAAATTCTTAATAATGAATAAAGGTAAACTGGAAAAATTAGCTTACATGAAAATGAAATTATTTTGTATAAACAAAATCAAAGCAACTATGATAAGAAGGGAAATGGTCTAGTGGGAAAATATTTCTATCAAATATCTTTGACAGTATATCATATACAATTTATAAAGGCAACATACTGAAATATAAAAGTCATTCTCTCATAAGTAAAAGGTTAATGGATATAAACAAACACTTCTTAAAGAAAAAATTTTGGAATGTGCCAAATTATCAATAATAAGAAAAATTCACACCAAAATTCCCTGAGGTTTTATCTCACAACCAAAATATGGCAAAGATGATAAAGATGGTAACTGTCAATATTGGGGGACTTGTGGAAAGATGGCTATACCAAAACATGGATGGTGAAGCTGAAAATTGATATAACTATTATGGGACACATTTGGAATTTCCAAAAGAACATTATTTAAATAGACATTCACTTAGTCTCAGAGATTACACTGTTAGACATGTGGCTTAAGGTTTTCAATGATAAAAAGAAAAGTTCTGTAAACACCAGCATATTTTCAGCAAAACTTTTTGTAGTAGTAAAGAACTGCAAACAAGGTATATGTCCATTTATTGGGAAATGACTAAACAAGGTGTAGTACATGAATTTAATGAAATATTCCTGTGCTATAGGAAGTGATGAATACAGAGAAGGATGAAACGACTTATATGAGCTGACACAATGGAAAGTCAGGGAACCAGAAAAGCAGTAACTACAAAAACATAAATGAAAAGGACAATGACAGCAAAATAACAGAATTTGGATGCTACAAAACCAAACTTGACCCTAAGAAAGAGATACAAAAATTTCCATTACCTCCTTTCTATGTAAAAGGTGGGGGCTATGGCAGCAAGATACCAAATATAACATTAAACTTGGTTGATATGTTGGTTAGTTATATGGAACTTTTTTCTCTTGTTTATATGTTATAAGGGGTATGGGAAGGTGAGAGGAGGAGAGATTCATTGAAAAATGTAGTGATATGAAAACAATATATCAGTAAAATTGTATTTTTAAAGGAAAATAGCTGAATAAAAATAAAAAACAGGTTAATGAGAGGACAACTAAACATACTAGCACATTAATATAGTGGAGTATTATTAACCCATAAGAAATGATGGATATAAAAAGTACTCAGAAACTAGGAAAGATATATGAATGATAGGAAGTGAAATGAGCAAAACTTGGAAAAGAATATTCCTGATGAATGTAACAATGTATCCGGAAGGACAAATAGAATGAAACTATGAATTGTGTAATTATAGTGAACTAACTTGAGGGACTTCAGAAAAGAGAAATGTATTTCCCCCCTTTCATTGAAGAAGTGTGTGACTATGACTATGGAGTATTGCATATGCTGTCTGACACAACTGACATGTTGCTAAATTTAAAAAAAAAATCTTTTTCACACAGGAAGGTAAGCAGGTTGGGGATATGGCTGGAAATGAATATTTAAGGAAGGATTTTAAAAAATTAAAAGAAAGCAGAAGTAAAATAAAGCACACTCATTTTTTATTCAAAAGAGTCATCCCAGGAGCTCATAATATCATTTCTTATTTTTCTAATTATATCTGAATCATTGTTAGGCCACCATTTTTCAATGGCTACTTTTGTTGTACTCAGTAGTCACAGTGCTGATAAAAACCCATAACAATTTTGACATCATCAATGAATATCTGTTGTTCACCTACTACGTGATGGAAGCTAAAATTAGTCACTTCTGCCAGTCATTATTTTGTAAAAAATATTTTTTCTAAAAGGCAAGCAGATTTCCTGTGGCACATACACATACACATACACTCCCTAATACACAAATATGTACATACGTACACACAGTTGTTTTTTCTTTCGCTCATACTATACCTGGCCTCTTTCAAAACGGGAATTTAATCCTGAATGCCTGAGTTTTCTTTGATAAGAGTCTCCATTTTCCCCGAATATTGTGATAAACATATCCACATCAGTTCCTGATGCTGGCTGTATCCCTGTGTGGATAGTAACTAAGTAAAGTACATCTGTGAATAAAGCAAAGGAAGAAGGAAATTTTAACCGAGAAGAGCAATCAGGGATCGATAATATATACACACAGTACAGGTGAGCTGGTCTAACTGATTTAGCAATGTAGCCTCTGGGAAAGACACGAGGCAGCATATCACTGGTAAGTAAAATTCCCACTTCTCTACCCTTGACTATTATCTCCCCTTTCAACCCTGGTGAAGATAGCCATAAGTCTTGGGAATAGCAGTGTTTCCCTGGCCACCAGATCTATTTCCAGCCTCACTGCACAGCCATCACTAAAAGAAGTTGTGGAGAAGGGACCTTCTTCATCACCCCCAGTAAGACCTGCTTTTCAACTGCCACCAACAGCGTGGATAAGCACAGGAGCCCTGAGGGTGGCAGCCCTGCCCACATCACCAGTTTTACTTCTAGCCCACCATCACGGCTATCATCATGACAGAAAATTTCTGGATGGCCATCACTACTAATAGCCAACCAATTGCCATTGACATGATAGTCATGGAAGCCTAGCTGAAGGAGTAGAGTTCCATAAAGGGGAAGTAGAATGTAGCATATGCCAGATGAGTTGAATCACCACCATCACCTCCTTGAATACCATCCTCTCTCAGATCCTGGTGGAGAAAGCTAAGGATCCTGAACCCAATAGACTTTGAAATAGCAGTATTTCCAACCTAGTGCCCTCAGTCATCCTGGGAAGGAACCCTGTGGATATGTAGCCTGGCAACAGTTCCTGCAGATGCCATGACCACATCTATTGATCAAAGTCTTTTATAATGTCAAATGGTTCAGCCACAAAACTGATATGATTCAAAAACTTCTCAGTAGAAATGACAATTCAAAAAGCAATCCAAGCATTACCATTTGTTTTTCACTCTACTCTAATGTTATGGGACCTTTCCATCTGACTTGCAGTTGAAAGCTTCCATATGCATTGTTTCCCTCCTAAGAATGTGAATGGCTTGAGAACAGGGATGGTCTTATTTTTCTATTTTTATACCCAGTGCTCAGTATGGTGTTTTATAAAAGGAAAGTGGTAAATAAAAGCTTTATTCATCCATGCAATGTTTAATATAAATAACTGCATTAGAAATAACAACCATAGGCTTTGGTTAGTGTGGGATAGATTGAAAAGTACTGGATTTGGAATCAGAAAAATTATGTTTAAATGGTGGTTCTACTACTTAAGTAGTAGTACCTCCTTGACCTGGGACAAGTCATCATTTCTCTGGGTCTCATTTTCCCTAACTGTAAAGTGAAGGGGTTGAACTAGACGTACTGAATATCAACTTCATGGTATTATGCTGAAGAGAAAATTCAGTCTCTATGATTTTCTCAAGGCCAATACCTAACATCTTTTACTTAAATATAATAAAGTGCCATCATGACTTCCTTTTTTTGAAGAATGCCCAGAGAAATAGTAGAGTGAAAAACTAAGCCTCAGAGTTCTTTGGTGATGAGATTCCATTTTCAGATATTATCCAAATTCTACATTTTAGATCCATGTTCATACTCTAATTTCCATTCAGAGTGAGAAAAAAAGCTGCTATTTAAGTAAGTTCTCTTCATATTAATTATAGCTTCTAAATTGAGTTAGTGCTTCCTTGTCTGCTCTGGAGTTTTATGAACAAGGAGAGAAAGAACCACAATGGGAGATTCCTATGTCTGTTCCAAATCAGCAGCTCTGGGTATTAGGCTCTCAGTGAGATAATTGCTGCCACTACCAATTAATGTGGTCTGAGGAAGTGGCTCAACTCTCCCCTTCAATATGCATTAGCATTTCCCACTGATGGCAATAATCATTATCTACCATGATGTCTAGATGACAGCATATTGTCAGGTAGTACATGTTCCTTTAGGCAGCATGACAAAAATATTTTAGCAAGGGCAGTGTTAACTGTAGGAAAAAAAGAGTTATGAAACCTTTCACCAACTTAACCAGCCTTCTGGGTCTGAAACAGAAAAGAGGCTAAGAGTCTGTGCTCAACCATTTCTACATACCTTGGTGATAAAGACTGCCATGTGTGTGTATATGTATGTACATATATATAGGCATATGTATGTAACATATATGTATTTGTGTACACGTATATAGCACGTATGTAATGTGTATATATTGTGTGTCTGTATGTGTGCAAATATATACATATGTGTGTGTATAAACACACACTACAGAATTAGAATTGGCATAAAAAAATTTCTCCATTTTTATAACACATCCAGAGAGAGACATATGTAATGGAAGCTTTTGTGGTGCAGCTTAAGTAGCTAGACTGCTGGATCTGGAATCAGGAAGACTCAAGTTCAAATTTGACCTCAGACACTTCCTAGATGTGTCACCCTGGGCAAGTCACTTAACCTCTACCTACCTCAGTTTCTTCATCAGTAAGACAGGGAAAATAATTGCACCTACATCTCAAGGTTGTTTTAAGGATCAAATAAGATACTGATAAGGTACTTTGCAAACCTTAAAATACTATATGACTACTAGTTATTATATGCATCAACCTTTCCCCAGATTTAGACTCTTCTTCCATTTTGGTTTAAGTTTAAATTACAAAACATAATATCCATTAAAAAAATCTTACTAGGTTAGTACCACAATGGGGCATTAAAAAACCAAACACAGACCTCCCTCACATTTAAAATGAATGAATAAAATTACTTGTCTAAGTTAGTAGATGTTGCTAAGCACAGTGGAAAGTGTGCTGGATTTGGAATTGAGGGTCCTGTGTTCAAATCCCAGCTCTGTTCATTACTACCTGGGTGACTTTGGGCAAATCGGAGAATTTCTCTGAGCCTGAAATTCATCATCTCTGAAATGAGGTAGTTGGACAACATGGCCCTGAAGGCCCCTTCCAGTTCTCAGTCTTCAACATTCTGATTTTTAGCGCTAATCTTATAAATAGAAGTAAGACTAAAGCATATCAGAATTCCTTGTGACTGATAAGAGATTTCTCCAAGATTAGATCCCTTTTAATGTGAAAAGAGCAACCTAATGAAACATTTCAGAAAAAAAAAATGTGGAAAGTTATTTCTTATTTTAGCAGTGATACCTCTCAGGGGTTCCTTTTCTGGTCTGATGGCTGCTAGCTCCGTCACGCTTTCGGATCCATCTTCATCAAAGAGCCACCGATCTGCCACATAAAAGGCCAGTTCTTCCTTCGTATCCATGTCTTTGAGCCGGAGCTACCGGCAACGGAAAAGAATTCAGGTCTTATTAATTAATTCATTTCTATTCAGTGGACAGATTCTGGTCATTCAAATATCTACAGTATTGAAACTATTACTGTTCTCAACATAAAGTAACCAAAAACTTAAGAAATATTGATACAGCAAACACTTGATTTTATCTGGCTGTATAATGCCAAAATTTTTCCAGAATGATTGAATTAATTAATTAATTGATGATGATTAATTAATTCATCCATGAGCACTGATTTAGTGTACTTTCAGTTCCACAGTCCAGTAGTTCTCATGGTATACAGCATGTGGAATTCTAGAGGTCTCTGAGACTCTTTGTGGGGGGGGGGGGCATATCCTGGAGGTTAAATTTGTATTCATAATAATACTGACTTGCTATTTCCATATTAAAATATTTCTCTTTTACAACTATATGTGTGTGTATGAGACAGTTTTCTTTGTATACAATTAAATATACAAAATAAATTTGTATACAATCAAAATATTCCAACAGATTCAATGCAGAAGCTAATATAAGAGTTGTACTGTCTTCCATAAGCCAAGTATTAAGGAGATTTGAAAAATATGTAAAACAACATAATGTCATAATTCTCATTTTTTTGTTTTGGAAAATTATTCAAATTTTTAATTATTTTTCATAAAATATGCTATTTATGTCAATACACAATAGGCTTATTATTATTATTTTAAATGAACTAACAATATTTTTAAATTTTATGTTTTAATTTCTAAGTGGATGGATATAATCCACTTAAATAATAGCTCTTTAGGCTACTTTATCTTTGATGATTCTTCCATTTCTTGTCTTATTATTTTAAAAAAAATCCTCCATCTATAATTGTGCAATATGTAGCCTTGTATTCTATTTTAATTTGTTTTATGGTACAATGCTTTATATTGAGAATATTCATCTACTTTGAATATAATTATATGTTATAAAGAAGGACATGCTAAGTGAACTCTATTTTTTTGCCAGACTATTTTCCAGCAATGCTTG
>CM053773.1:31810188-31850854 GCA_028658325.1 Potorous gilbertii
AGGACATGCTAAGTGAACTCTATTTTTTTGCCAGACTATTTTCCAGCAATGCTTGTCAAATGTAAAACTTCTTTCCCCAGGAGTCTGTGTTCTTGAGTTTTGCAAACATTGAACTTCTGTTTGAATTTGTTTCTAGGTATTGTTTATGTAATTTATTGTACTGATCCACAATTTCTTTTTCCAAAATCCAGTACAAGATAGTTTTGATAATAACTGCTTAATAATATACTTTGAAATACAGTAGTGTCCAACTCCTTATTCTTTCCTAATTGGTTTCAGTTCTACTTTCCCTTTTGTATTTAGGTGTTATAAATATTACATATATATGTACATGTGTAAAATATAATTTTCCCTCATGCCTCTTGACCATATCTTTAACCATATCTACTTTTACTTTTTTTTATTTGAGATTATATTTACCACTTCTGCTGTTTGAATTCACTGTTTTCTGGGTAACTAATATTTACAATGTTCTTGCTAAGTGTTTTTCAGCGTAAAGGGAGGAGAGACCAATGAGGGTCTAGTTTTCCCATTACCCCTTCATTATGTTATATAGTCTTCCTCTCCTCATTCCTTTTTCTATAAAACTATGTATAAGTTTGTATTACTTAGAAAAACATGAACCCCTCCTTGCCTCCCAACATAGACCTAAATCACTAAGTTCCCCCAAACCCTTTTTTAAAAAATGTATCAGTCTCAGTTCTTTTTTCTTTTACTTTTCTTTTTTTTTTGGTTTAATGCGGACTCCTTTTCAGTCTCACTGTTCAGCTCAGACCCAATTCCACACACTGCCCTAAGGGGCAAATTCCTACTTTGTTTTGATTTTATTACTATATCATTAAGGGTGAGGATTGATGTGCTCTCACTCCCATCCCTATAATATAAATAGCTTTCACCTGTGATACTCCAAATACAAAAACTAATCTATTCCTGGTCTAATGCCTCCCCTTTCTGCTCTATAAATGCTTTGTTTTTCGAATAGCCAGAGTCAGAATTTGTCCTTTTTTATTTAGAGACTCTTAGTAGTCTTTTCATGTTATTGAACCCTATACTAGTCACTGTTGACTTAGATGCATTTTGTTGTATGCATTTGTATTTCAAAATTCTTTGGGCAAATCTGGTTTTCTCACAAGAAATATTTAGATACAATTGATTTTCTTAAATAAATAAAAACTTTGTTGGATTATTTTCAACCTAGTAGGATGTTTTCCTTCAGTATAAACTTCTCAGTATTCCTATTCTAATTTTTCTTCTCATGAACAAGAATTAACCAACCTAATGACAACCAGTATAAGAACAAAAGTAATCACCCTTTCTTGCTAGGTCAGTAATTTTCATTTCATGAAGTCAAATATTTCACCTTCATTTTCTATCCAAAAAATTAAATGTGGTAAAACTATCATGATATTAAAAAGGACACTCATGCTCAGAAAAGAAGAGATGGAAAAAGAAGGATGCAATGGGGAATAGTGAGAGAAGTCAATGAAGTCTTTAATAGTTAAATAATTCATCCATTCATCATGTTTATTTAGTGCCTGTTATTTGCATAACATCATTATCTGAGTGATGCCAAGGAGTATGGCACATTGATAATCTAGTTAGGAAGACTAGTCATTCCCATATCAGAGTGGAGCAATGCAGAGAATAAAGATTAGAGCAAACTGAGTCCCAAATGAGTGGTACAGAAAACTGTAGCATAAAATCCTACACACAGTGATCACTCTATAAATGCGAATGGCATATAAGTCACAAGAGGTAAAATAGGGAGAGAAGATAGAATGGATAGGAAAACAGAACATTTGTCTGGAAATGGGATTGATGGGACGCTAGAAAGATGGTAATATCCAGGTAAAAATTCCACTTCAAATAATATCTAGCATTTCATGAAATTCTCCAGTTCATAGCCTGGTAGGTGTTAATATCATGGTTTTCTTTTTTATGTGTGGAGGGTAAAGTAGCTTCTTTGAACTCTACACTCTTCTTCTACAAACAGCCTCATCAGGGAGAAAAAGGGAAAGTGTCAGCAGCAAACTAGGAACAGTGCCTTAACCAGGACTGTGAGGTCCTTGATACTTTCTCCATCAGAAAATTCTTGTACTCCAAGGTAGTCTAGGAAAACTTTCTCCTCTTAGCAAAAGCTCCTGGGAGATAACAGAGTCCTGACTCCAGTGCAACCTCTATGTTCTCTGTCATTACATTCCATATCTAAACCTCACCTCCTTTTGAGATTACGTATCACAGAATCACAGTTCACAAGCACAGAACTGAAAAGAAACTCAGAAGCCCTTTCGTCCAACCCTCTCACTGTGCATTTTAGTCAAAGGTATTCTCCTTGACAGGTAATGAATGATGCAGGCTTCTAAGGGTCTTTCTTTCCCTCCATAGATTTATAACAGCTTGCTCACCATTTCTCAAGGGGGAGGAAGAATACTGTTTATTTACTGGGAAAATGATTTATTTCTAAGCTAAGCAGAATTTAATATTCTAAAAAGGTTTGGTTCAAAGAATATGTTTCTTGCAATAATTTCAATATGATTTATATACAGTCCTGAACAGTACCTTGTGTAGCTTAATACCTTTCTTCAAACATGAGTCAGGCAATATAAAAGAAACTTTTGTGATGTCACCAATGTCATCAATGTGCAACTAGGAAATTAAAAAAATAGAATTAATAGAAAGACTTTGTGAACATTGATATTTCCAGAACATAATTAAATGCTTTTTTTGTCTCTGGAAGTCTCTAAAAAAGGATGGCACATGAGCTGTGATAGTTCCTTATAACACTCTTGTTAAAGCAACAGAACGCTCCATCCTTTAGGAGGAAAAATTTCAAGCAGCTAGACTGAACTATCAAGAAGGCAGCCAAGATATGGTAGTGTCAGATTTGGCAAAATGATTCAAAACAATTTTTAGGCATTTTGCATTTTTCTGCATCCTTTAATGTCTGAAAAGGCATACTGGAAATTCTACTGACCACATCTCTCTATAAAGTTTCTTCATGTTTTTCAGTGACTTTAAATTTATCAAGTAAATGAGATTAACCCAGCAAATTACAAGAGTTGAGAGACAGTCCAAATGGTTATCGTTATTTTTCAGTTAACCAATTAACATATTATTTGAAAGACCAGCAAGACTGAAAGAAAAGGTAACATTCATGTAAACTTACCAAAAATGGATCATTTTTCAAGTTCTTAATTTTCTGTGCAGGAGATTTTCCTCTCATTCCAAATACAATCAATTGAATATCTGGAATGTTTTCTGGTAGAGGAGATGCAGAGAGCCACATTTGCCACTGACCTCTGCTGGCAATGTGGGAGTCTTTTATCAATGAAGGGATCACATTTACCTCTATAATTTAAAAAAAACAAGAAGAAAGAAAGAAAGAAAAGAAGGAAGGAAGGAAGGAAGGAAGGAAGGAAGGAAGGAAGGAAGGAAGGAAGGAAGGAAGACAAAATAATTAAATGCAACAGCCAGTATCACAAGGTGGAAAGAGCACTAACCAGGCTCAGCGTCAGTGGAGACCTGGCTTCAAATCTTGCTTCTGAAATTTGTAACTATGATACATACCAGCCTCCCAAATTCATTCATTTATAAAATGAGACAAATAATACTTATTGGAGCTAATGCTTAATGCTGCTGTGAGAAGCAAATGGAAAGAAGCTTTGAAAAATTCAAAGGACTCTATTTAATCATTGTTAGATAGATGAATAAATCCTTTTTAAGTGAAGCATTTCCAGTTTTGAAGTTACTTACCCCAAAAACATTCCCACTCCTTAAAATTTATCCTTTTCATACTCCTCTCACCAGAACCTAGACCCTACCTTTGGGACCCTGACTTTTGAATAATGTGCTTTCACAGAACCAGACTTCCACATCACTTCTGTGCCATTTCCAAACTGTTCCTTTTTGTGCCTATTTCCCTCACTTCTATCTCCTCTTTCTGTATTATCTCCTCCTCCCACCTCCACTCCTCCCCAGTCCCTTAGAAGTAAGCTCCTTGAGATTGAGGAATGACTTAATGGCTTGTACTTGTATCCCCAGTTCTTAGCACAGCACATGACACATAGTATACACTAAATAAAAGTTTCATAGCCCATTATGAAGTACCTACTATATGTGTAGTGATGTAAAACATACATGAAAGAATCACACAAGTTATTACATTATTAAGGGACAAAACTGGCGTTTCAGACAAAATGTACTCCAGAGTTCAGAGAAGGGGGAACCAATGAGACTATGAAAAAGGTCTTCTGGAAGAGATACATCTAGAGACAGACCATGAATGAATGGTGAGAATCTGGATCAACAGAAAGGAGCAAAATAGATAAGTAAAACTTTGAAATGGAGACCACATATGGGTTTTGTTGTTTGTTGTTTGTTTGTGGAAAACAGTCTCATAAATGACCTGGCTGGAGCAAAAGTGTTCACAGAGGGAAGAAAGATACAGCTGGCTAGACAGGGCAGATTTAGGCTGTGGGAGTCCTTGAACGCCAATCTGAGGAGACCGGAGAGTTTTCTGAGTAAGTGAATGAGGTAGTATGGGGTAATAAAAAGAACCTTGAATTTAGTCTCAAGACATAGGCTTTATGATTAATTAATAGCATGATTTTGAGACAGTTATTTAATGTCTCATTGGAAAAATTGAAATGATTATACTTTCAGTATCTGCTCCACAGGATTGCTGCAAAAATCAAATGAGACAATACAATATGACGATGAAGAAATAAGAGTTTTAGGAAGCAATTTTGGAAAGTGTCTAATTCTTCTAAGAATTTCCCATTAATAAAAACCAGGCTTTTTGTATGTTTTCATACAACAGAAATATGTAGGGCTAATTCAGCAGTATTCCCAATTGTAACCCAGGGGAGGTGGAGAATTTTCTATTTTTGAATGTTCATCTTGTTTCCATTTAAGGATCTGAGAATTTTAAAAAATATTTGTAAAAATAACAATGTATCCCCACTTGTATTACTTAAAGAGCTATATTGTTGTTCACAAATCTGTTGAAAAATAATGGGTTGACTAATTTGCAATCCTTCCCCTAGATTATATCATTTTACTCATAGGTTACTAGGTTATGAAATAGATTTTTAATGAATAATAGACAGTTGTCAGTTATCTTTGAGAAAAAAGCTCTATGAAAGTATAATTTGAAGATGAATTATAAGTTTGTAGCTAATTTTGCTTTCCACTAGTATCATGTATTGTGCCCAATATCTAATTACATTACATAATATGTTATTATGTATTAAATGAATTCATAATTGCACATAAGCAAAAATATCAAATTATTGTTAAAATGACAATACATATAATAGCTTTTGTGTTCTAAAATATACGAAATTGTAAGCAATATTATCATATAAAGTTTTCTTCATAAAAAGTTACAGAAAGCAGATGTGAAAATTAGTCACGGATAGGGACTCATTCATAAGGACTTGGTTAGGTCGAATACCTAGACTGCCACCTTATTTTAGACATTGAGTGTCAGAAGGTCTGAGTTCTATCACCTTAAAAAAGCCTTTTATCTTTCAAGATCTCAGTTACTTCACCTGTAAGAAGATAGATTTGTAATAGATGAACTCAGTTACTTTTTCCTATACCTCTAAACTTTTGTTGAATTTAATGTGCTTATTTCATTTATTTTCATGCCAAACTAGTACAAAAATAGGACAAAAATGTTCATGAACTTTGTCAAAATGGGCTTTAAGTTGATGAGTTATAGGATCTCACTCTGTGGACCAGATATGTAGGTATATACCCATTTGATTTTCAATCATCTGTCTTTTACTCTGTGACCTTTTCAACCTCAGTCCCAACTGTAAATCAAAGTGGATAGACAATATGTCTCCAAGGTGCCTGTCAGGTCCAATATTCTGAGATTCTATTATTTTAATGGAGAGTGAATGGGTAAAGATCTAGCTCTACCACTTTGGTCTTCAAATTCTCTTTATTTTTAACTTATACACAGTCCACTGATACATAGTCATAGTCAGAAATATGACTTCCCAGAATATTAAAGAAACTGAAAAAATATTTTCAGACCAATACCCACACCTGTTGGCACCATTTTATTTCTTTCTTGATAGATTTATTTCAAGATAATAAACCTCTAACTTTATTCATTTTCATTTATTGATTAGTGAATTGACCTTTGAATCCTTGTTAATTAATCCTGTTAATATGGAAATTTGAAGCACTATTTAGATCTACAAGGATTGTAGTTGAACTATTCACATAATGGAAACTATTATATTATTTTCTAGATTGAGCAATGGCATAGTGGCATCGAAATAACAAGTTCAGTATTACCTTTCAGTGGAATTATAACTTCACTAAATTCTTTTTCTGAATTCTTGCTGATCCAGTTTTGATGAGCAAATATATGAGTGGTGACAGAGGTTTGTCCTTCCTTTATAACAACTTCATCCAAAAACCAATTATCTAGTTAAAATAAATGGAAGAGAAAGATACAGAGTTAAAATAAAGGGCTGGAGTAGAATCTAATACGCTTCAATTGAAGTAAGAAAGGCAGAGGAAGCAATCATGATCATAGACACAGAGAAAGTAAAAATAGACCTAATTAAAAGACATCAGGGAAACTACATTTTGCTAAAAGGTACCACAAACAATGAAGTAATATAAAAAATTTTGCAGAAAGTTTCTCTAAGAAGGTCCTCATTTCTCTAATATATGCTGAGTATAGAACTGAGTCAAATTTATTTTTTTGTTTTATTTTTATTTAGTATTTTATTTTTTCCCAGTTACACAAAAAGTGAACTTCTAACATTTGTTTTTAAGAGTTCCAAATTCTCTCCCTTCCTCCATCCTCTACTCCATTGAGAAAGCAAGCAATTTGATACAATGTGTGGTCTTGCAAAATATATCCATAATAGTCATGTTGTAAAACAAAACATAGAAAAAAAAACCTCAAAAAAAAATTTTAAAAAGTATGCTTCAATCTGTATTCAGACACTAACAGTTTTTTTTTAATCTGGGGATGGATAGCATTTCTCGTCATAAGTGCTTCAGACTTGTCTTGGATCACCATACTGCTGCAAATAGCTAAGTCATTCACAGATGATGATCTCACAATATTGCTGTTACTTTGTACACAGTATATTTCACTTTGCATTAGCCCATGCAAGTCTTTTCAGGTTTTCTGAGAGCATTATGCTCTTTATTTCTTATAGTGCAATAGTATTCCATAATCACATCACAACTTGTTCAGTCATTCCCTAACTGATGGGTATCCTTTTGTACATATAAGTCCATTTTTTGATATCTCTTTTGGGATCCAGACCTGGTAGTGATATTGCTAGTTCAAACGGTATGCATGGTTTTATAGCTCTTTTGGGCATAGCTCCAAATTGCTCTAGAGAAAGGCTGAATCAGTTCAAAACACCACTGACAGTGAATTAATGTCTCATTTTCTCCACATTCCCTCCAACATTTGTCATTTACCTTTTCTGTCCTATTAGCCAATCTAATAGGTATAAAGTAGTAGTTCAGAATTGTTTTAATTTGCATTTTTCCAATCAATAGTGAGTTAGAGTATATTTTCATATGGCTGTGGATAGTTTTGATTATTTCAGCTGAAAACTGATCATATATCACCTGGAGATGGTCTTATTTTTACAAATTTGACTCATTTCTCTATATGTTTGAGAAATAAGGCCTTTATTAGTGAAACTTGCCTCAAAGATTTTTTCAGTTACTATTGCTAAGTATATTTCTCTCCATCCTATTGCCCACCCCATTTATTCTATTCTCTCTCTCCTTTCACCTTGTCCTTCCTCAAAAGTGTTTGGCTTTTGATTACTCTTTCCCCTAATCTGCCCTCTATTCTATCATACTTCCACTTCTCTGTCCCCTTCCCCTTCTACTTTCTTGCAGGGTAAGATAGATTTCTATATCCAATTGCATGTGTATGTAATTCCTTTTTTGAGCTAATTAAGATGAGAGTAAGGTTCACTCACTCTCCTCTCTTCCCTTGCACTGTAAAAACCGTTTTTTGCCCCTTTTATGTGTATACCTCTTCCTTTTTCTTTCTTCCAGTACATTCCTCTCACACCTTAATTTTACTTTTTAGATATCTTGCCTTCGTAGTCAACTCACACCTGTGACCTCTGTCTATATTATATACTTCTTCTAACTACCCTAATAATTAGAAAGGTCTTATGAATTACAAACAGAATCTCTCCATGTAGGAATGTAAACATTTTAACCTTATTAAGTCCCTTATGATTTTCTTTTCCTGTTTATCTTTTTATGCTTCTCTTGAGTCTTATATTTGAAAATAAACTTTTCTGTTCAGTTCTGGACTTTTCAGCAAGAATGCTTGAAAGTCTTTTGTCCCATTGAATATCTATTTTTCCTCCTGCAGGATTATACTTAGTTTTTCTGGGTACAAGATTCTTGGTTGTAATTCTAGCTTCTTTTTCCTCAAAAATAGCATATTCTAAGCCCTCCAATCCTTTAATGTAGAAGCTGCTAGATCTTGGGTTAGTCTGAATGTGGCTCCACAATAATTGAATTGTTTCTTTCTGCCTGCTTGTAATATTTTCTCCTTGACCTGGGAATTCTGGAATTTGACTATAATATTTCTGACAGTTTTCTTTTGAGGATATCATTCAGGATGTGATCAGTGGGTTCTTTCCATTTTTATTTTATCCTCTGATTCTAGAATATCAGGGCAGTTTTCCTTTATAATTACTTTTTTTCCTTCTTATTATTTATTTATTTTAAATGTCCTGCAATCACTTCCTTAAAATTAAGATTTTATCCCCCCCACACCTTCCTCCCACTAACCCCCTCCCTCCCCATGACAGCATACAATTCTGTATAGGTTCTGCATATACTTTCCTACTGAGCACATTTTCACTATAGTCATGCTATGTAGTCGCACTAAAATAAATGGAAGAAATCATATAACAAATCAAAACATAATACACCAAAACCCACACACACACACAAATATGATCTGCTACATTCTGCAAATGACTTTCATATTTCTTTCTCTGAGTGTGGAAGGCATTTTGCCTTAGAAAATCATCATTGGGATTTTTTTTTTTAAAGATGATGTCTAGGCTCTTTTTTTTACTATTACTTTCAGGAAATCTAATCATTTTTAAATTCTCTAGTTCTATTTTCCAGGTTAGTTATTTTTCCAATGAGATATTGCATATTGCCTTCAATTTTTTTCATTCTTTTGGTTTTGTTTTATTGCTTCTTGATTTTTCATAATGTCATTTGCTTCCATTTGCTTCATTCTAATTTTTAAGGAATTATTTTCTTCAGTGATATTTTGGACCTCTTTTTCCATTTATCTAATCATTCTTTTTAAGGCATTTTTCCCTTCATTGACTTATTGGACCTCTTTTAGCATTTGGCCTAGTCTGTTTTTAAAGTATTATTTTCTTCAGTATTTTTTTGTATCTCCTCTACCAAGCTGTCAAATCTTTTCTCATGACTTTCTTACATCTCTCTCATTTCTCTTCCCAATTTTCCTGTACCTCTCTTACTTGATTTTCAAAATTCTTTTTTGAGTTTTTCCATGGCCTGAGGCTAATTCTTATTTTCCTTGGAGCTTTGGATGCTCCTAAGCTTTGACTTTGCTGTTTTCTGAGTGGGTGTTTTGATCTTCCTTGTCACCACAATAACTTTCTATAGTTGAGGCTTTTTTCCCTATTGTTTGCTCATTTCCCCAGCCTTTTACTTGACTTTTAATTATTTCTTAAAGTAAGCCTCTGCTTCTGGCATGGAGGGCACACTGTCCCAAGCTTCTTCCAAGTTGTCTTTGGCATCTTGTGGGCTGAGAGGTCTGGAAACTTCCATTGCTGACAGTGGTTCAGTCCATGTTTGCCGTGGTCCTGTCTGTGCTGGTGTGACCTGCCTACACTAGAATGAACTCCTCCCTCACCATGGTGCAACAGACTTTCCTGCTGACCTTCTAAGTTATCTTTGGCTGGGAATTTTTTTCACTACATCTTTTTATGGGTTCTGCTGCTCTAGAACTTGTTTACAGTCATTTTTAAAGGTATTTTGAGAGGTTTGTGATAGAGCTCTGTCACTCTACCTTTACTCTGTCATCTTAGCTCACTGAATCAAATTTATAAAAATAAGAATCATTCCCCAACTGATATATGGTCAAAGGATATGAACTTTCAGATTTTAGAAGAAGAAACCAAAACTATCTAAAGTCATTTGAAAAAGACTTGAAATCACTATTGAGTAGAGAAATGCCAATCAGAATAACTATGAGGTACTACCTCACACCTATGAGATTGGCTAATATGACAGAAAAGGTAATTGACAAATGTTGAAGGGGATGTGGAAAGACTAGGGCACTAATGCACTGTTGGTGGAATTGTGAATGGATCCAACCATCCTAGAAAGCAATTTGAAACTATGCCCACAAAGCTATAAAACCATACATACCTTTTGACCCATCAATACCACTACTAAGTTTGTATTCCAAAGAGATAATAAAAAAGGGGGAAGGACCTCCATGTATAAAAATATTTATAGCAGCTCTTTTTGTGCTGCCTAACAATTGGAAATCTAAGGGATGCTCATCAATCAGAGAATGACTGAACAGGTTGTGACATATGATTGTGATGGAATATTATTGTGCTATAAAAATGATGAGGGTAGTTTCAGACAAAAAACATGGCGAGACATGAATATAATACAAAGTGATCATTGTACACTGTAACAGCAATGTTGTAATGATGATCCACTGTGACTTAGTTATTCTGATCAGTACAATGATTTAAGACAATTCCAAAAGAGTCCTGATGAAATATGTTATCCACCTCCGGAGAGAGAACTGATGAACTCTGCAGATTGAACCATAATTTTCTCACTTTCTTTATTTTTCTTGCTTTTTAAAATATGGCTAATATGGAAATATGTTTTATATGATTTTGCATGTTTTATTGATCTCATATTGTCTGTCTTCTCAGTGGGCGAGGGAAGAGATCAAAAGGAGAGAGAGAGAGTTTGGAACTCCAAATTTAAAAAGAAAAGAATGTTAAAAATAAATATTACATTTTTAAAATAAATGGAAGATGTGTTCACTCTCTCACAATGCTATTAAGATGCTTTCCCAAGAAGTATATATCAAAGAAAGCTTCTATTTAAATCTATATTTCTAGATAGAAATGAATTTAATGATTCAGTTCTATGTTTTAAAACTTGAATTTGATTCATAGATTATATTCATAAGTAGGTTAGTCAGTAGGTAATAGGTTAGTCAGACCTCCTTCTTGACTCTGCTATTTACTACACTACATTTCTGCTATCTTCAGATTCCTGGTCCATGACATGAAAGGGCTAAATTGAATGATCTTTAAAATACCTCTCAGCTCTGAGTCAAAGAACAAATATTTATTTATTATTAATCAGCAAGTCAGTATAATAATCTGTATGATGGAATTTTTCATTTTTAAAAGTGAAAACTCTTCACTTTTAAAAACTAGCTTTTTTTGATTTTGCAGAGTAATCTTACAGCCTCTTTATAGATAATAAAGCCTACTCTTTCCCTTTCATTGTCTACTTTGATTTATGAAAATTTAAGAGATAGAAGCAACATGCAGTCATTGCCCTATTTCCTAATTTTACAGGTGAGGAATTAAGGTCGAGATATTTTAGCAGCTTTTTGGCAGTGCCAAAGGACCAGTATTTAAATTAAGGTCTTCCACTTTCTAATTCCAAATCCAGTACCCTAGCCACTGCACTATGCTTCCTGATCTTTTCTATGTATGTACTCTTATTATGATGTATACAACTCTCATGATATTATGCTTCTCTTAAGTAAATACTGTGTTTATTAGGCTGAACTGAATAATGCAAAAAGAATAGAAATAAGCATACAAAAAGAAAATTAATTTTTAGTTGTAAGAAAGTCTAAGAAACCAGACATCAGAGAGTTTGCTGAAAATGACATTGAGTTCCATTGTACTTATGATACCCAATTGTAGATGATACTTCCCAATATATCTGGGTAAATCCTAACCTGGAAAGGTTCTACACATACATGACAAATGAGTATTTCCTTTTTGACAGACAAATAGTATCATATGCCAAAATCATGAAGGCAAATGCCAAGAATTAAAGAAGTCCAGCAAAATTTGTTGGGAAACAACCACCCAGAAGCAAAAGCTTCTCAAATTGATCATTTTCTCTTCAAAAACACATCATTGATATATCATTGGAGTGAATATTTGTCATTTGGTGACTTTCCAGGAAAATGACTTCATCATTCAGTATATTCAATAGTTCATCTGAAATGCTTGAAATAAAAAGGCAAAAATTGTGAGTTAGCAATCTATATTTTAAGACCTTTTTAATATTTGCACAACATATCACCTCTCTCAGAAAACATCAAAGTCCTTTGCACCACAGCAACCCATACATTCATAAATTTTCATTGTAGCATAATGTTGGGGTTTTTTTGATAATGGATACTTTGCTAGAAATCGCATTCCTTATCTCAGAGAAATGATGCCTCGCCTTTCAGCTTTTCAGAAGTGAATCAGTAAAAGGAAATTTGAAAAGATACATTCTAATAGCAATAAGGGAGAAACTAAGGCACAGACCTCCAAGTCTGTGGGTTACTGGACTAATTTTGTTTTTGTGGGTATTGTATGAAGCTGAAGATGTATAGGCAGCCAAAGATAATAGGAGCTGAAATATAAGTCAAGAATAAATGAGATATATTTCAACTCCTCTCTCTCTAGCTCCCTGTAGACACTGCAAAGAGCATAGTAAATTAGCAAGTAAAAACTGAACATACAATTAGAACTTTAAAGGGAGGGAGGGAGAAATAAATGATTGTAATGGAATTTTGTTGTAATATAGTGACTTAGTAATTCTTGTAGGAAATTTATTGTAACTATATATCAGCACTGCTGTTTCTATGGGCCACTAAAGAGATGCAACCATCTTTTGATAGGGAGGAACCTAGTTGAAGTAGCACATATTGCATGATTTCAACAATTATTCTTCAAACAGGTAGAGTGGAATTATTACTTTTTTAATTATAGGATATCTAAGGGATATAACGTATCAGTGCAGGGAAAGGTGGTGCAGGGAGACTCAGCCTTGAGGTCGGGAAAATCAGAATTCAAGATCTGTATCTGACACAGAGGCATGTAATTAGGGACAAGTTATCTAAATTCACAGTGTCACAGATGACTAAGATTGTCAGTTATGACAAATTAAAGATCTTCTTTGGTAGAGAAAGTTTCTACATTATGAATTTTCCACTTTGGTAAAATCATAGGATCATGGGTCCAAACCACTTCTCTTCCCTACATTTTCCTTTTCTCTATTTGTTATTCCAATAAAGAATACAAAGAAAGCAGAATAGTTTATCTATGCTGACAATACACATGTAGAAACACATGTATATTTTATATCTATTCACCTTAAAGAAAAAATGGAGTTTCTTTTTTATGCTTGCCTAACAATTTTAAAATGGAAAAAAATGATAAAAATGTCAATTGAAAATTACCAAACCCTACCACTTAAACCTGTCAGTCTTTAATATTCATAGTTATACAAGAACTGACATCAAGAAACAGATATAATTTTAAAGAATTTATTTTTATATTAATCTAAAGACATCTTGTTTTGTCAGAATTTTAATTTAGAATGCATAAATTATATTTTCAGCTCTGCTTTTTCTACCCCTATGACTTTTGGGATCTCTTTCTCTCTTTGTGCATGTATGTATAGATGTGTATGTGTGTACACATGTGTATATACATACACATATGCGTATTGTGTTATAAATACACGTGCAATATACACATGAGCAACATACATTGGTATACATATATGCATTGTATATATATATATATATATATACATTTGTTTAGATGCATGTATATACACTTGCATATAAGCATATATATGAGTATATGTGTGTAAATAAATATGGGGAGTAAAAGATCCTGTCATCAAGCACCAATGTCACTTATTAGCCCATCTCTCATATATACATACACACATATACATACATATGCATGTACACTCATACATACACATATAATGAGTAACTAGCAAGTTAAGTCCAATCTTTGTGATTATATTCATTCCCCCATTACACATTTATGTATCTAAACAGAGGGCAAAGTTGAAATGGCTAAGTGGAAGTCACAGAAGTTAAATGGCAGAACAGGAAATAAAACCTGTGTATCCTAAATGCCAATTCTGATAAAGCAAAGTACAGTGAGTTTACTATTCAGTCAGTCATTAAACATTTAGTAAGCACCTACTAGTTGACAAGCACTAAACAAAATATTGAGGATAAGAAGAGAGAAACAGCTCTGAGTGAGAGATGTTACAAAGGTAAAATCAGTAGGCCTTGACAACATGTTGGATATGGGAAGATGAGAGAGAATAAATTCATAAGAATGATGTTTTTAATTCTAGGATCCATTCTCTCATTTTTGTGGTTCAGTCATTTTCAGTAATGTCTGACTCTTTGTGACCCCCCATTTGGAGTTTTATTGGCAAAGATACTGGACTGGTTTGGGAGTTCATTTTATAGAAAGGGAACTGAGGCAAACAGGGTTAAGTGACTTACCCAGGGTCACACACCTAGTATGTGTCCGAGGTCAGATTTGAACTCAGGAACATAAGATTTCCTGACTCCAGGGCTGGCCCTCTATCCACTGTGCCACCTACATGCTCCCATTCTCTCATAATTATGAATATAAAACACTATCAGATTTAAATGGTAGGGTCTATAAAGGGTAATCGGTCATTTCAAGTGACAAGACATTTTTACAATCTTCCCTTCTTTATTCTTCCAATGAATAACACAAAGCATAGCCATTATTCTCTGTTGATAATTTTTATAACTGCTAAAAGAAAGTCATTAAGGAGCTCTGAAGTTGGCAGTGTAGAATCCAAAGTTACACAGCTCTGTGTATGTGTTGTGCATTGAGTCAGCAACCTCTGAGACCTGCAGAAATCCTCAGTTCTTTGAAGCATATTCTTCCTTTGAGAAACATGGATTATTTTTCAAAAGAGCTACAAACAGGCTTTATAAAAGCCTACTAGCATATTTCATCAAAGAAAACCATCTTACTAGGCTACTCTACTATGATTTGATACTATTTTGTCAAATGATTGAAGGGGGGACTGAAACAAACCAGATTTCATAATGAGATTTATAAGGCTTTCAGATCAGTATAGAATGAATGTGCTTCCCTTAACACCCCATTATATTTATTTCATTGCCTTAGTGATAGACAGATTTGATGGAGGCTTTGTAAAAATCTCCTGCATGTCCTTACATAGAAACAATACCAAATTAACCTATCAAAATAGTGTGGTGAATTAAAGTTACAACTGCTCATTAAATTCCCAATATATTTAATCTATTACAAGCTGTACAGTCAATGTGCAGGCAATTATTTTGTATTCTGAAGTCACTGTACCTTTTTTCAAACTCTGGAATCCAAGAATAATCTGATGCAATTTTCCAAGGTGCACTGCTTTAACTGTGAAAACCTCCACCTGCAATTGAAGAAAGAATTAAACAGGAGAGTGATGAATCCATGGAAAAAGAGATCAATCACTCCCTCTCTTAGGTTATATTCTATCCAATCCATTCCATAAACTTGGGTCATTTTAGAGTGGGTGAGAATCTCAAAAGGGAAATTGAGGGCACTATGTCCTAGAGAAGTTCAGGGACTTGAGCAAAGTTCCCCAGTTAGTTCTTGGCAGAGTCTTATCTAGAACTTCAATATCCTAGTTCCTGATTCCCATGCTCATTCAATTACTCCCCATCACTAGACATAGATGTCAATGTGCAGCTAATGACAATTTTTCTCAAAATTTCTGTCGCCTATTTAAAGTTCCATTAAAGACATCATTGCTTTGTATTTAGCACATGGGGCACACAGATATGAAGGCTAGCTGAGAATAGGTTATATGTCTGGAAAAAATATTAGAAGCACCACTCGTTGCAGAGTCTGAATTCTTAGCATTCAGAGAACATGAATAGGGAAATGAAGGACAATTCAGATTTGATTTGAGAGAACAAGAAGGTACAGAAAGAAACCTGAGTTTGGGTAATAATTTAATTTTTCAGAAAGAGAAATAAATGAGTCAGGAGGAACAAAACATCATGTTATTCTTGAAGATTTTTTGTTTGGTCAGAAAAATCAAACTGAGGTGCAGCTGAAAATCAAATAGAGATGCTAGGATTTGCCAAAGAATAAAAGGAGACTACAAAAAGACAGCTTAATCTCAAGGCAATAGCTGTTCAATCTCACCCAATACTTAGTTAATTGAAGACATTAAAATTTTTATTTATTGTAGTCTTCAACATTTATTCCCACAAGATTTTGAGTTCCACATTTTCTCCCCATTGCTTCCCTCCCTCCACCCCAAAATGGCATGCATTCTAATTATCCCTTCCCCCAGTCTACCCTCCTTTCTTTCACCCTACCTCTTCCTATCTCCCTGGCCCTCATTTTTTATAGGGCAAGATAGATTTCTATACCTCATTTCCTGTACATCTTATTTCCGAGTTACATGTAAAAACAATTTCTAACATTTGTTTTGAAAATTTTGAGTTCTCAAATCCTCTCCCTTATTTCCTCCCCACCAATCCTCATTGAGAAGGCCAGAAATTCAATATAGGCTATACATGTGTAGTTATGTAAACACTTCCATAATCGTCATGTTGTGAAAGACAAATTATATTTCCCTCCATCCTATCCCATCTCCATTTATTCTATTCTCTCCTTTGACCCTGTTCCTTTTCAAAAGTGTTTGCTTCTGACTATACCCTCCCCCAAAGTGCCCTCTCCTCTATCATTCCCCCTCTTATCCTCTTCCTTCTACTTTCCTGTAAGGTATGATACCTAGATGAGTGAACATATTCTTCCCACCTTAAGGCAAATCTGATGAGAGTAGGGTTCACTCATTTCTTCTCACTTCCCCTTTCTTCTCTTCTATTGTAAAAGCTTTGTCTTGCCTCTTTTATGTGAAATAGTTTACCCTATTCTATCTTTCCCTTTCTCCTTCTCCCAATGTATTCCTCTCTCACCCCTTAATTTTGTTTTTTAGATATCATCCCTTCATATTCAACTCACCCTGATTTAGTACTTGACCTCTGGAATATCATATTCCAAGTCCTCGAATACCTTAATGTAGAAGCTACTAGGTCTTGTGTTATCCTGATTGTATTTCCACAATGCTCAAATTATTTCTTTCTGTCTGCTTACAGTATTTTCTCCTTGACCTGAGTAATCAGGAATTTGGCTACAAAATTCCTAGGAGTTTTCCTTTTGGGATCTCTTTCAAGAGGCTCTCAGTAGACTCTTTCAATTTCTATTTTACTCTCTGGTTCTAGAATATCAGGGTAGTTTTTCTTGATAATTTCTTGAAAGATAATGTCTAGTCTCTTTTTTTGATCATGACTTTCAGGTAGTCCAATAAGTTTTCAATTATCTCTCCTGGATCTATTTTTCATGTTTTCTATTTTTTTTCATTCTTTTGGTTCTGTTTTATACTTTCTTGATTTTTTACAAAGTCATTAGTTTCCATTTGCTCCATTCTAAATTTTAAGGAATCATTTCCTTCTATCAGCTTGTGGACCTCCTTTTCCATTTGGCCAATTCTATTTTTAAGGCATTCTTTTCCTCATTGACTTTTTGAACTTCTTTTGCCATTTGGATTAGTCCATTTTTAAGGTGTTATCTTCTTCAGTATTTTAGGGATCTCCTTTAGCAAGCTGTTTACATGTTTTTAATGATTTTCTTGTATCACTCCCATTTATCTTCCCAACTTCTTTCTTGACTTCTCTTATTTGATTTTCAAAATTCTTTTTGAGCTCTTCCTCAGCCAGAGACCAATTCATATTTTTCTTGGAGGCTTTTGATGTAGGAACTTTGACTTTGTTGTCTTTTGATAGTATGTTTTGATCTTCCTTATCACCAAAGTACAATTCTATACTCTGATTTTTTTTTTTTGCCATTTGCTCATTTTCCCAACCAACTACTTTACTTTTGAGTTTTTCTTCCAGGAGTGGTGGTGGTGGTGGTGGTAGTATACTCTCCCAAGCTTCAGCGGTTTTGTGCAGCTGTTTTCAGAGATATTTCTAGAGACCTGCAAATTTTCAGCTCTTCCATGTTTGAATGATTGAAGGAGAAGTGTTTACTCCTCTCCTGGTCTGTGCTCTGGCCTTTAAGTGACTTCAAGTACTCTTTTCTGCCTTGGAACTGTGAAGAGGATTCCTTTTCCATTTCTACCACAAGTTCCACCAAAATAGCACTCCTTGTCATCCCAGGACCACCACCCAGAACTGGGACCCAGATCTAAGTAGGGCAAAGCAAGACAATCCCACATCAGCACTGACAAAGAGATCCCTGAAATCCCCCTCTGATCAATCATTTGATTCCCCCACAATCTGTGGGCCTAGATCTCCAGAAACAGACACTGCCACTGCTGAAGTTGCCACAGGCTCCACCACCCACTCTGACTCCCCGGGGCTGGGATCAGACCATATTCCTCTCTCACCCAGATCTGATAGAGTTTTCTCATTGACCTTCTATGCTGTCTTTGGTATTTGTGGGGCAAAATATCTGGAATCCACCACAGCTGTCAATGATTCAGTCTCCTGAGGCCTTCTCAGGGCCCATCTGTGCCAATTTGGCTCATACTCGGCTGAGATCTGCTTCCAGCTCAGTGCGACCTTCCAGGCTGTCTTGGGCTAGAGATTTGTTTCACTCTATCATTTTGTGGGTTCTACAGCTCTAAAAATTGTTTAGAGTCATTTTTATTGGTATTTGGAGGAGTTGTGGGGAGAAGTCAAGCAAGTCCATGCTTTTACTCAACCATCTTGGTTTTGCTCCCCTCTTTTTCTTTTCTTTTTTAAATGAACTTTTATCAAACAAGATAAATAGCTATTTATCTCAATTAGTCAACACATTTTTATTAAACATCTACTATGTGTCAAGTACCATGCTAAATACTAGGTATACAAAATAAAGATTAAAAAAAAAAAACAACGGTCCCAAAAACCTCAAAATATAATGTAGGAGACAACACAAACAACTGTGTGCAAATGAGGTATGAAATAGGCATTACAGGAAATCAAAAGAAGAAAGGCATTAACATTAAGGGGGATTGCAAAAAGCTTCTTATACACGGTAGGTTATTAGCTAGGACTCAAAGGAACCCAGAGAATTCAGCCACTGCAAATGCAATAGAATTGGGAAATGGAGTGTCTCATGTGAGAAATTGTAAGGAGGTTGGTGGCACTGGATTGTATAGTGTGCTGAGTAGAGAGAGGAAAAAGTAAAATGTAAGTAGATGGGAAAGGTAGTGAGGGGCTAGGTTATGAAGAGTTTTGAAAGCCAATCAGAAGGTTTGATATTTGATTTGGGAAGTGATAGGGTGCCACTGTAGTTTATTGCATAGGGCAGTGAAAAATCAATTTGATTCCTAAGTGAAGTATGGACTAGAGAGGAGAGACTTGAAGCAGAGAGACCAACAGCAGGCATTTTAACTAGTCCTGCAAGGTATGCAGTGATTAGGACTTGCACCAGGGTGCTGGCAGTGTCAGAGAAGAGAAAGATAATTTGCAAGAGACATTAGAAAAGTAAAACCAGAATTTGGCAATAGATTTGGATAAGGGAGCTGTAGATAAGGAGAATAAGAATACGGAGCTGAGGATGATGGTGACTGAGAGGATGGTAAGGTCCTCAACAGTAAGAGAGAAGTTAGGAAGAAGGAAGGGTTTGGGCAAAAAATTGAGCTCAATTTTCAATATATTGTTTATGATGTCTACCATATATTCAGTTTGAGATGTCCAAAAAGTAGTTGGATATGTAAAACTGGAGGTCGAGAGAGACGTGAGGGCTAGACAAATAGATCTTAAAATGATTTGCATGGGGATGATAATTTAATACATTGGCACTGAGACCAACAAGTGAAATAGTATAGAGAGAAAAATACCTAAGTTAGATTCTTAGGGGGCAACCATGGTTAGTGGACATGATCTCCTTAGAAGAAGAAGTCAGAAAGGCAGGAACAGAATGGAGAGAGGGACATAATGAAATTCTAGAAAAAGAGAATACGAGGAGAACAAGTTGATCCACAGTATCTAAAATGGCAGAGAGGTCAAGAAGGATGAGGGTTGAGGAAAGGCACTTAGGTTTAGCAATTAAGAAATCATTAGTACCTTAGTAGAGGATATTTTCAGTTGAATAATGAGTTCAGAAGCTAGACTGACTAGAATAACAAAGAGAATGAAAGGAAAGAAATGGAGACAATGATCATAGAAGACCTTCTCAAAGAACTTAGGCTCAAAATGCAGGACAAGTATGGGAAAAGAGTTGGATTTGATGGAGGGATCAGTGAGGTTTTGTAGGGAAGAGTTGGAGGAGACATTGATGGGTTTGTTGGCAGCAAGGAACCAGTAGTTGAAATTGACTAAAGACTAGTGACAGAAGAAATGATTGAGGGGAAAATCTGCTGTAGAAGATGTGATGGAATGCTATCATATATGCACACAAGGGGTCTGCCTTGGCAAGCCTCCTTATATGAGACAGGGTGAAAGAGAAGACAGTGACAGAAGACAACTCAGTGAAATGAGATGAAGAGAAGGGAAGAAGAGGAAACCCATGGATGTCCTCAATTTGTTCCAGCAAAATATTCCACAAGGCTTTTGATTGAGAGGACGAAGAAAAGAGGAGCTAGGTGAGGCTTGAAACAGGATGAAAAAGTTTGGAAAAGCTGACTAAGATAATGAATCGGTTAGGGAGTTATGAAAAGATTGCCTTGTCATACTGAGTGCCCAGTTGAGCTTATGTACCATAAATCTGTAGTGATCCCCATTACCATGGTTTCAAAAATTCTCCAAGTTCATTCAGCAGCATGTAAATAGGAACAAAGGCAGTGGTTGATGGGGGTAATCCAAAGCTTAAGCTTGGAATGTCAAGGTCAGTGATATAATAAGGAGGCCAGGTACTTCGGAGAAAAGAACAGGATACAGATGAATTCATTCATTTTTTTCAGTTTCTAGATGAAGAAGAGAGTAGGCAGTACAGGGGTTTTATGGCCTGAAAGAAAATAATGAGTAGAGAGACTAGAAGTGTAAGTGTGGATGAAGACCAGGTTTTAGAGTTTCAAGGCAGAAGGTGGAATGACAATAGATTGTGATCAGATAAGAGAATTTCAGAGTTCATGAACATGGAAATGTAATATATGTGGGTGATAGGATCAATAGTATGACCATTTATGTGTGTAGTAAAAGTAAGATGGAAAAACAGGTCAAGGGCAATGAGTAAGATGCGAAATGGGAAGTTAAAGTATTTGAGGGAATATCAATATATAAATGTAAAATTTATATATATATATATGTATGTTTGTATATATGTGTGTATGTGTGTGTGTATAATACCCCCTTAAGTACCTTCCTTAACTTCCCAGTTAAGGGGAATATGTGTGTATACGTATACATACATACATATATACACACACATACACACACATTATATATACATATATATGCCATTGTTATCATTTCTGATTTACTGAGGAGGAAACTGGAACTCTGAGAATTTACGTAACTTACACATCATCATAGAACTAGCAGACTTAAGAGGCAGGATTTGAACCTAGATTCCTGGCTCCTAACACAACATTATACTCAACACCATATTGTTTCCCATAGCTTGCCAATGATAAGCACAGATAGTTTGCTTTCCAAACTTATTATCATACATTTGTCCCTAACATCCTTAGAGGATAGTTTGGAGGTCAAATGGAGCTATGCATTGGGAGGTGCTATGAGATTGTTTAGAGAGGGATGTTTTGTAAGCATTAATTCTTAATTGAGACAAGGACAAGTCCGTGAAATATGCTAGGAGGAATTATTGAAAGCTGCAGATAAATGACAAGTAAAGATATTTTAATTACTGTGTCTATGGATGCAAAGGTCACAGAGCAAACAAGAGGCTGATAGTAGCAGCCTGAAATCTCAGGTTGACACATCTTCACAGAAGGTTATTTTCTAAGGGAAAAATGGAGAGAATGCTACACTTGGGTCCAGGAAGATCTTAAAATCCTGCCTCTGATTCCTCCTAGCAGCAGCATCACTTGATGTCTATGTGTCTGTCTCAGGCAACTATATAAGGCTAAATCATAAACGGACCTGGGTCTGAATATCTAAAGTCAATCAGTCAACAAGGATTTATTAAGTGCTTCCTATAAGCTTAGTAAGTGGGAAAGGCCAAAATATGTTCCCTGACTTAGAGAATATCTCATCCTAATGAGGGAGACACATGCAAATAATTACGTACATACAAGTTGTATACAGTGCATATGGTCTCAGAGGGAAAGCACTAGTAGCTGGGAGGTCTGGGTAGGAAAAGCCTCTTTCAGAAGATGAGCTTTTGGTGGAATCTTAAAGAAGTCAGGGCTAGACAAGAGGCAGATTTGAGGGGAAAAAAAGCATTCTCACTTTGAGAAACAGCCAGTGGAGTCAATAGGAGTTCCATCCCATGATGAAATACACATCCTTCAGGACTAGGAATCACCCCAAAGTGTTGAGTATTATGTACTTAGTATTTCCACAGAAATCATGCCAAGTCTAAAAAATATGGGTATGTCAGGACATAAAAGTTTTACAGAATGTTCATGATCAAAACAAGAATACCTATAAATGCTTTCGCTATTCTTCCTGAAAGACAAAAATCAGTGAGCAGTCAAAGATCAATAGATGTTTATTGAGTAATAACACATAGTGGAATTGTGGGAAGGATACAGAATGCAGGATGGAGGCCTGAACTTGTCTTTGCCTTACTGTATTATGGTCCTCTCTTCCAGTGTACATTGATTAGATCTTAAAAGGAGTGCTTAACTTGATACATAAATCTTTTTCACTGTTTTCACTACTTGGTTATATCAGGCAATCTCCCTAATTAGAATGAATGTGAAAGTGTGTTTCACAAATGCATTTTCTTTGGGGCAGGTGAGCAGGAAGGGAAGAAACTAATGATATTTCCCATCTATCACATCATTTTCACTAAAGCTATACTGATTTTTTTGCATGGAAACAAGGCTAGTGAAATAGATTTCTTTAGATTAAAATGCATGCTCATAATTACTTGTTAACTCCCTCAAAATTTAATTTCTCAGTGATATCACACTATAATGAAATACAAATGGATTCCATGATAACTTAACTCATTAATGCAAAGATTTGGATATATCCTGGACCAAGTGATTGATTGCCTGTAAAACAATCAATATATCAGTTACTTGAGAATGCAAAGAATGCAAACTTGACCCTGCTTCTGAACTATTGTTAATAGTTAAATAACATCCCAGCATAACCTGCATGTCTGGGGCTGGTTGTCATAGGCAGGCTGGGTAGTTGAAAGGACTTTTACTTTATCCCATTTCCAAAAGAAAGTTAGCCTGAAAGAGTTTCTATTAAGAAGAAAACTGAAGACCAAAAAATAAAAAAATTTTAAAAAAACCAACCCAAATCCCAAAACAAAAAAGGACATATTTGACCTGAGTCAACCTTGTTGTACTGACAACTACTCTTGTAAGGAGAAAAAGAAAAACCCCAAACACTTAGCAACTGTAATTTGTTAGAGAACTGTGGGGGTCAGCAGCAGCTTGATGGAGGAGGCAGCCTAGAAGACATAGTCATAGACAGTTCTTGGAACCTTCAGTGACTAGGAGCATGGATTGCCCGTAGTTGACTCTAAGTATCCTCACACCTTCCTCAGAGGTCTCCTGTCTTCTCTTTTCCCATGTGGTTGTATTTATTTTGAAATTCTTTGATTTTTCCACCATGGGTCCTCCCTCTCCTTGTTGAGTATCTTCTTTCTTCTTCCCCTTCTTCTACTTTTCAGTTTTCTTTTGTGTGATGCTTCCTCCTGTTAGAATATAAACCCCCTGAGGGTAGGGATTGTCTTTCTTTTTCATATTTGCATCTTCAGGCTTAGCACTGTCCTTGACACAGAGTAGGTACTTAATTAGTGCTTATTGACTATTATTGACACTCAACTTTGGAAGGCGCATGTTTCCTTGCTCAATTCAACATATGTTAATTAATGCCTAATATGTCTCTGATACTCCTATTTACTTTACATTTTATTAAATGCTGTTTATTCATAATTCCGTATATCCAATGTGGTTGGGTCTGGAAGAGAATACACTAGCGGGGACTCAAGTGAGAGAACCTTGAATTTGGATGTAGCTTTCAAGAGAACATATTGATGCCTCATGGTACTCCAGGCTACAATAACAACTGCATAGTCATAATTGCATTATAAAAAGATTCCTACTAAGGTAAATTTGCTTCACATGGGCAAGAGGTTTATACCTTGAAAGAAATGAAAATATCTTGATTTTACATAAGGTTTAATCTAAAATATGCATGTAGACGTAGAATTATTAAGCATGGGATACATACCTGTTTTTATTCTTTGCCAAGAAGTGATGTGGAAGAAAGAGTAAATAAGAGAGTAATTAAAGTAGAGATACAACTAAATGAAAAGTAGTGTTTCACGTAGGCTTAAAAGTCTTCAAAATTAGAACTAGATAACAAAGATATCAAGATGTCACAAGAATCTCTAAGTCGTGGTTTCTGCTATTGTTTCTCTAAACAAATTTTAAAAGTGGAACAGCAATTAGAAACAGAAAAAATCATTTGGAAACATAATAAGAAAACTAAAGAAAAGAATTGGAAATTGATGCCAGAAATAACAAGACTAATTGTTATGGGGTAGGGAAGTAAAGGCAAGGATTGAGTTGACATTTCTGACAGCTGTCTTTTGAAACTTTTAGATAGAAGAGTGAGAGTGGGTATGATGAAAACAATTAAGCCTAAGCAGTAGAATACATCTAAACTGCACCCTCCCCCAAACATCCTCATCTCTGCTAAGGACTTCAGCATCCCCTATTTACTCAAATTCATAAGCACATAGATATCTCTCACACTTCCCTGACCTTCACTCCACAACTAATCATTTGCATAAAGAGGCAAGAAATTCTCTTTGATCCTTTCCCCACAAGATTTTGTACATCTATCTCCTTTTCTCTACTTATGTGGCCACCTCCATTAGTGGATAATTTCAATGGTATCTCCACTTGTTTACATCTCTAGTCTTTCACTTCCAACTAGTCAAGCCAAATGTATTAAGTACATACTATATGTGAGACACTCTGCTAAGGGCTAAGATATAAACACAGGCAAATATCAGTCCCTTCTCTTACTGACAGCACAGGTTCACTCTTGATCTGGTCAGGCAGGAAGACAGCTTTGAAGGGGTTAATAATCTTACTTTATTCTAGTCTAGTCTTCTCAAAGGGAGTTACTGATGATGGGAGTACCAACTCCTACAACATTCCCTAATCACCAGTCTTACAAGGGCTGACAAGAAGGGGGAGCAATTACCCTTAGAGACAGGCACAGCTTGTGCGCACCCCCACATCCCCTCAAGCCTCAATGGGGGCCTGTTGAGTCAAACACAGATTCCCCCCAAGCCTTGATGAGGATCGATCAAAGCACACATAGCATTCCAACTTGTGTATTCACCCCTAAGGCTTCCCCACTCACTGGCCAGTGTCCATTACTTTATAGGGCAACAGATAAAGAAGGCATATTGTCAGAAATAGCCTCACAAGTTTACATTATCTCACTGTTATAAATCACTGTGCAGTCACAGTGGATATTTACAAATTTAAGCACAAATGTTTATATTATTTATGATTATATAATGCTGCACAAGTCATGAGCCTGGGAAATAGAGATTGTTATGGCCATGGATCCTAGGAAACTAAACTCTAAGAAAGAGTAACATAAATCTACCTTACACACACGAAAATCCACCTTACTTACACTGATTCACAGTCTAATGGGGGAAATAGAATGCAAACTACTATATAAAAACAAGACATATACAAGCTAGATTGGAGCTATTGATAGAGGAGCTAAGAATAAGGAGGGCTGGGAAAGGCTTCTTGAAGAAGGCTAGCCTTTAGCTGAGACCTGAAGGAATCCAAGTAATTAAAGAGCTCCAGGCATGGAGGGAAACCAGTGAACAGACATGGAACTAAGAGATAGAGTGTCTGATGTGAGCAAAAACAGCAAGGAAGTTAGTGTCACAGGATCAGTTACATATGGGAAAAGTAGTGAGGGACAAGGTTTTGCTTAAAAATACCAACAGAGGATTTTACAGTTGATCCTGGAGGCAATAGGGAGTCACTGAATAGGATGCTAACATGGTCAGATATATACTTTAGCAAGATTTGACAATTTGACATCTTAGTGGAGGATGAACTGGGATGGACATTTGAGACAGGAAGATTAAAACAGAAGGATATTCAATAGTCCAGGCATGAAGTCATAATGCCTTGGAATAGGGTGGTGGCAGCGTCAGAAAAAAAAAAGAAGGCATATATAAGATATATTACAAAAATAAAAACAAAAATACTTGCCAACAAATTGGTTATGGGGTAGGGGTTAAAAGTGAGGATTCAAGGATGACATTTAGATTGAGATCCTCCACAAAACTTTGATGTGTGTCTGGCCACTGGACCCAAATGACTCTGGAGGAGGAAGTGAGGCTAGGACTTTGCACAACTCTCCCTCATTTAAATCCAAGTTACTTGGCACGTCATGGCATCATCTCCATGATGGCATGGTCCACTTTGAGAACAGAACAACAACCATGTATTCTGGTAGCTAATGATACAGTGGATAAAGTCGTATACTAGAAGTTAGGAAGACCTGAGTTTGAATCTTGCTGCAGATATTTGTTAGTCACATTGGACAAGACATTTAATTACTTTTAGTTTCAGTTTCTTCGCCTGTAAAATAAGAGCAATAAATTAGCACCTCCTCATTGGGTTAATGCAGGGGTTGAATGCGATTATGCATGTAAAGTGCTTTGTGAACCTCAGAGTGCTACATAAATGTGAGCTATTGAGTGGGATTTCTTGGTGAATTTAAGTTGAGCTGTTGGCACAGTGTAATTAATTAGCCACCTCTTTTGCTCTCTATTTCAGGCAATGAACTAAGGACAAGATTTTATTCCTTTGGAAATGCCTTAATCTTCTTAGATGATCTATTAAATTGCAACCAGTAATAAATTAATATTTTTAATCATCAGGCAGAACTAGAAAAAATGGCACTTATATATCCAGGAAAAAGTTTGAAATCTGTGTTTCAAAGCCTACTTAAACAATTCATCTCAGTAGTCCTCAATCAAAAGATATTCAATTTTTCTACCAAGAAAAGCAAGTAATATGCAGCATTAGATTGTGAATTTGTAAATGTAACATTAAAAAATGTTCCTTGTTTCACTCATCATGTATACTGTATCCTTGGTAGCTTCACATTTTGGCATCTCCCAGTTCTAGCATGGGCACCAGGTAATCAATTAAAGGCAAAAGACCACTTCTCTTCAATAGGACTTAGGTGGGACAAAAGGTACACCTCTTCCCTCTCTATTAACCATGCTTTTATGTCCTATTCTGTAAATCCTACATCTAAAAAGAAAGCTTCTAAATCAAGATCTTCAGAATTTCTGTCTAATTTGAAACCTGTTCTGTAGTCTTCCAATTTTTTTACATAAAAAAGTATTCCAGAAGCCTTTACAAAGGGATTGCTTCAGGTATTCCCAGAATGTTTTCAAAAAAGCATATATCTTTTTCTGCCAACTGATGAAAGCAATTATTGGAGAAATAAGTGCTGCATTCTTCTTTCATACCATGAATGACTTTTTGGAAGTAGTGAAAGAAACTGAGTAATTGATTCTATACCTTCTTTGTCAATAGCCCAATGTTGTCATACATCCAGGATAAAGAGAATAGACCTTGGTTATTACACCAGGGAACACATGAGACTTTAGGATCTCAGGAACAATTGTGAGTGATTTTCTTTCCTACCATGCCTCACTAGTGCTTAAAGGAAAAAAATAGAAAGACACTTAAGCACTATGTCTTTCTGGATGTTATTGTCTTCATATTATGTATGAACAATGAAAGCTTTAATGTAATATACTAATATAATTCTGATTTTTCTTATTCTACATCTAGAAATATAGCTATTTTCTCCTCTGTCTGATCTCATCTACAGTAATCCCCTCTGGGCCCTCTCTGTTCTGTTCCCATCTAATTTGCTTACCATTAAATATTGGATTTTATAGCTATCTATGTTGTTTTCTAACCTTCCTAGGAGACCATAAGCTCCATGAGGGCAGGGAACTGTGTTTTATCTAAACTTTGTTATTTCCTCCAGCACCTAGCACAGTATTGCGTGTACGTTCCAATTACTTGCTGTCTATTGAATGAATGAACATAATTTAGACTCCACGTAAATAAGAAATTGCAAATCAAAGCACTTATTAAAACGTAACATTTTTGTTTTACCTGTCCTCTGGAAAAAGTGATTGGTCTACTTCTTGAACTGTTAAGCCATCTTTTCCCAGAATCACCTCTTTCTCCTTTTATGTAAATATAAACCTGACCAGTGGCATCTGAATTCTTCACATCTCCAGTGTATATCTGGACAGAGTATTCCACAACTACCGGAAAGAAAAATAAAGAAAAAAGTCACTGGAGAAAATTTTTGAATGTATCATTTAATTCCGTATTCTGTGGATGCTCTTGTCTCATTAGGCCTATGAATAAATTTGGTTAGGAGTAAAAAAAAAAATTAAAAAGCTATTTGATATAGGATAGAAAGCAGTGGAGAGTAAGTCAGTCATTTCATTCTGCATTTCTTGCATAGCAGACAAATAATTTTCCTTTTCCATCAATCAGTTTCTCAACTAGTAAAGTAGATGGAAACTGTAATCACTAAATAAGGCTTTTTAAAAGTACCTAACATTTTGTTTTTACTTGAAAATGACCAAGGCCACATTTTCCATCACCAAGGAGTAAAAATAGTATTTTCTGCTTATGTAAAATATGTGATGCTTAACATTTACACAAGCATAAAATGTCATTTTGCTATGCTGTAGTGAAAACTGTAAGCTTGATTATTTTGAAGAGGAAATAAAATGCATTTTATCAACTCTGAAAATGCTCAAATTTAAATCAATAAATGATTATTGGAAATTTTATATTAAAAGTACAAGTAGATTCCAAAAGGAGTGTTTTTTCCTGACTAGACCACATCCTTCCTTAAAAGTTTAACATTCTAACTTTGCAAGGCCATTTTAAGTAATAGTTAGGGATAAATATCTATTGCTTTCTGAGAAAAATATCATATCTTCTGTCAAAAGTAAAGTCCATAAGAGAATATGATTAGCAATCAATTAATCCTAACACATTTTTGAAGTCTTTGTAAACCTGCATATTTCAGTTTCATATTTTAGATGTTATCCATTAGACCACGAGAGTCCATTTGTTTTTACTAGCTGCCCTCTTCCCCCCAATGTCTTGAACTCTTTTTCTCCCCATCTCCAATGCCTAGCTTCCCTTGTTTCCTTCAGATCCCAACTAAAATCCCATCTTCCACAAGAAGCCCTTATGGAGCCCTGTTAATGATAAAGTCTTCCCTCTGTTAATGATCTCTATACTGTATATATCTTGTATCCAATAAACTATATTGGAAATAGAGCATTATCACAGGGATAGAACTAAAATAAAAGAGTTTTTCCCATGCTGTTCTTTTTAATTAGAAAAAAATGAGCCCATTGAGATAATAGACTATATTTTATCTTTCTTTGTATCCCCAGTACTTAACACAGTGCCTAGCACACAGTAGGTGCTTAGTAAATGTTTGGTGATTTGATTAAAGAGGCAAATTGGCTAGATTTTGATCATATGAGATATACAAGTGTGGCATGTATATCCATAGCTCAAGTGGGAGTGATCTGAAAAAATCTGACCCCTATGTTCATGACTTAAGAAAAGTAAGCAGACAATTTTTTTTTAATGATTACATTTTACCTTTAAGGAAACATTATACCTTTCTATTTCCTATGCGGTAAGCAGTCAGAGGCTATGAAGAGACATTACAAAATAAATGACATAGATTACTAATAGTTACCTTAAAAGTATTCAAACTCTAGTAGTTAGATAAATGTGAATGAACACAACTCCAAGATGCTACTTTACACCCATCAAATTGGCAAAATTAAACAAGATAACATTTAATACTAGTAGGACCATAGAGAAACAGGCTTATTATTGCACTGCTGGCAAAGCTGTAAATTGGGACAATTCTTTTGAAAAGCAATAGGGTGTCATATAGTAAGAGTCACATAATAATTCATATAATTGACCCAATGATCCTACTACTAGGACAATAGCTTAAAGATGTTATTGACATAGGGTAACAGGAAAAGACTTATCAGTACAAAAATGATTATTCATATCACAAGTCTCTGCTAGATGGAGAAAATAATTTATTTCAGGGAACTCTTGTGACAATCAAATGAAATAAATTAAATAAGTACTTTGCAAACCAAAAATAATACATAAATTTCAGCTAATAATACTCTATTCTCCATCAATTAAGAAATGAAAAACCCTCATACCACAAACAGATCTTAAAAATGAAACCAATAAACTATATTGGAAATAGAGCATTATCACAGGGATAGAAATAAAATAAAAGATTCTTGCTAATAATCATTTATCCATGAAATGTACCCGTGAGCATTTGAGAACATTTTTTAAAAAATTTACACTTAAATACTAAAACTTAAATACACAATAAAAAAATTAAAAAACATTATAAACTTAAGTACAAAAGAAAAAATCATGTCATGTGCACAAGAGAACATGAGAGGATTCAAAATATTTAGTAATAAAATTCTATTTCAAGAAACCCTATAAAATAAATGCTACGCATTGTGTTGAAAGCCATCCATCTTTTCTCTGATTCCTTGTAAGTTTTCTTTTGTTCTTTATTGTGCACTTTTTACTTTTTTCTTCTTGTCCCCTTCATCTTTTTCCCTCCCCTGCCCAGAGGACTACAATTGAGCACATATATGTTTATCTACAGACATATACATGCTCATACAGACACATATCATATGTATATGCATATGTATATATAGATACATATACATATATTTTCCTTAACAAATTCTACTCCTGTTCTTTGTTTTTATGTTTGTGCATGTCTCTTGTTTCTTATCACTCCTGACTCCTCGACTTTATTTCTACCTGCTACCTTACCTTCCTATTACTTATCCTATCCCTCCTTCCAAGGATCCCTCCCTTATCCTACCATTCCCATAAATCTAAATACCCTTCTATATCCCCCTTAATCTGTTCCCTCACCCTCCCCTCCCTTATGTTCTCCCCACTGACTATCCCCTTAGCATTGTATTTCTTTCAGAAGTTAGAAGACGTTTATACTCCTCTAGATATATGTGTATTATTCACTTTTGAACCCATTCGCAGTAACAGCCCTCCTCCCCCACCTAATTCTTCTGTGCCAGTTCTTCCTCTGGTACCTCATTTGTATAAGATAATTACCTTTTTTCAGCTGTTTCTACTTTTTAAAGTTATATTATACTCAGGTATGCCCCAATCTTTCTTATCTAATTACTAATAACAATCTTATATATTTTATATTTTACATAAAAAAGGTACTTATTGAGTCTTACCTTATTGAGTCCCTTTGTAATTAATTAGTCTTTGATATGCACCTTGTATTTCTCTTGGCACTTGTAAGTCAAATTTTCTATTATGTTCAGATTTTTTTAACAATGAGCTGAAAGTCTGACAATTCATTAAATGTTCAATTTTTTCATTTAGATTATGACTTAGCTTTGTTGGTCATTATATTTTCAGCTGGAACCTCACTTCTTTTGCTCTTTGATGTATAGTATTCCAAGACCTGCCATCTTTTAGTGTCTCCACTGCTAGGTCTTGTGTGATTCTAATTTCAGCACCACCATATTTTATTTGTCCTATCTTAGTTTTTGCAATCAGCTGTAGTCCTGAGGTCTGGGGCATAGTGCCTCTGGCCTCAGATCTTCCTTCAGTTCTCCCCTCTGGCCTGGAACCCAAAACAAGACCTCCAGTTTCCTGTAAGTGCTCACAGCCAGTGGCTTCCCTGCTCCACTGCTTTTGCACTCACCTAACTTGCGTTGGTTCCTTCTTTCCCCAGCCACGTCTCTGTAGTACAGCTAAATCTGGTGTTCCTTGTCAACAGCCCAGTTCAGCTGCCCAACTCTCCTTGATGTCCTTGGGGTAAAAGTTTTTGTGGCTGGGGCCCAGGCAGCCTCCCAACTCAGTTATCCCCAGGGCTTGCTGATTGCTGTTTAAGAGGTCTCTAGACTGAAGGTGTCTACTCTTCACAGGGCCCAGCATCAATCCTGAGATTCCCTTCAGATCTCCTCCAATTGTCCCAGGAGGACCCTCTGTTCTGCCCCTACTCATTTATTTTTACCTTTCTACTTTTTGCCCTGAAATGCTATTTCATCTCATTTGTGGAGAAAAATCTTGAGAGCTTGGAATTTTCTGATCTACTCCACCATCATTCCAGAAGCCTCTAAAGAACAACATTTTAAATAGATGCTGCTATGCTGAGTACTCATAGTCTCCAAACTATATGTAATGAAAAGGTTTTTTTTTAAATATAGAGTTCTAGCTTAAGATATCAAAACTGTCTGGGAACAAAATGACATCTTTCATCCTCTCTGCTATTGGAGCTTTCCTCAAAATGGTTTCAAGGACTCTACAGAAGATAAATTTTCATGTCAGTATTTGTATTTTGTTGCAAAAAGAAACCATGCATTTTACCCAACAGTGCAATAGTTCACAGAACATTAAATATAAAAAAACAAAAAGCTCAATAATGATATCCCAAGATTATGTTTATGTAAGTTCCACTGAAAACTATGAAAAAAAGATTAAATGAAAGATGATGATGATAAGTGCAACTGATTACAATGGTCATGAGAGCAAAAACAATTGGAAATAATATAAGCCCCTAAAATTTGAAGAATAGAGGAAAAATTATAACATAAGAATATATTGTTTCACAGTACCATAAGCAAGTATGAGTCTGAAGAATGTAAGAAAATACAGGAACTTATATGAAGTGATGAAGAATGAAGAAAAACTTACTATAGACACACTGATAAATAGGTCAAAATGAAAACAATAAAATGATAGCAACAAAATACAGGAAAAGTAATGAAAAAAATAGTCCAGAAAGGAATCTGAAAGGAAACAGGGGTATTTAACTGCTATTTGTTAAAGTTAATAGATGCATTAAAAACTGTAAATGACAAAAAAATTATGGTGCTACGTTCATTTTTTAAATGTCCACTTAAAATTTTAAAACTTTCTGTTTGTTGGTGATTATGCTTATAATAAATAACTTTAAAGGAAGATTATCACTTTAGTCATCTTTACACTTCCTAAAGACAAAAAATAAATGTAGTTTTGTTCTCATTGGAGATGATTTGAATAGCTTATCAGTACACAAATCAAGATATTTATTTTGTTAGCTAAGACAGTGTCATTTTATGGTTAAAAATGAGAGGAGGGAGAAAGGAAAGAGAAAGAAGGCAGAAAGAGTGAGAGGGGAGAAAGAATAGGAAAAGAAAAAGGAGAAATTTACAATCCTATCTATGGTGGAATAAAGCAGAATTTATACATTATATTCATAGACACATACATATAATAAGCAGTTCTAACATGTTTGGTTTTTGAAAGTTACCAAATAATCTGTTTTTGACCACATTTCTTATGTTTTCTTGCCATACAATTAAGCAGATCAGATATAAAACGTAATTTCCTCATTCTCTATCATTAATATTCATTTATTCTTGATCTCCAATCAGTAAAACCCTATACTTTACACATAAATATTCTACTCAGGGATTGAATAACAGTGCAATGGTTGTTAATGCCTACTCTGTGGACCTCTTCTCAAAATGTACCCACTTTATCCAATTCAATTCCCTCAAGGCTGTGGTCTAGTAATGTCAATTAGTCATTTCTTTTGGTCTTGGCCATTTTACTACTTGCCACTTCCTTGCCAAGATTCAGTCCAGGATCTAATCTCAGACCTCTCAATTAAGTGACTCTAAAATGACTTCACATTCCCAGAAGGCTCTTACTTCATTTACTTAAATATTTATCTGAACAAAGAAGAGTATCCAGTCTAAGCCCTGTGGCTTCACTGCTGCTCTGGAACCTAGTGTTACAGGAAGGACAGTCTCATCATTAAGAAAGAGGATGGTTCTATCATTTGAGATTAATTTGAGACATGTGCATGGGTTTAGTTTTCTTCTTTTTAAATCTTAAGCAGAACCAAGGGTCTAAGTCTAAGTAGACTACCTTGATCCTGGATCACGGGAATGGGAATGAAAGTTTGGACCTGCAGGTTAAGACAGACACACATGCACGTATAAACACATACCTGCATGCATATATACCTTATGAATATCTGTACATGATGCACATTAAAGGGGAAATATTTATACATATTCGTTATGTTTATAAAAGGAGTTACTAAAATGGCATTGCTTTAGAAAGACGCAGATAATGCATATGAAGGACAGAATTTTTAAGCCAAAAGGAAACAAATTTGAAGGGAAAAAAAGACTCATGTAATGTACAATTTACAGAGAATAAGAATTGAACTCATCTTTAAATCCTCCAAATTATATGAATAAATAAAAATGGAAGGCACAAAATAATTACCCATCAGATTTCTCTCATCAGCAACTTAAAGAAAGCAAAAGTAGACCTAGCAGTGAATTGTCAAGAGCCTCAACTATTCATACTTCCCCTATCTAATGTCTATCATATATCTACAGTTTATTCTCCTAATCCTGTGTGTGCATCTGTGGAGGCAAAACTCTTATCCCCATTACTATTCTATACTCTATAATACCCATCAAGCTCATCTTCCCTCCCTTATTGACCCTTGAATGTTGTCTTTCATTGTTCTTTCCAGAACCTTGGCTCTATTATTAACAAACTATCTTTCCCCTGTATCTCTGAGGTTCAGAATCTTCCCATCTCTCTAGTCTCCACTGCCTTTTTTCAGTTTGTCTATGAAACTGTCTACTTCTGTCTTTTTGGCATCAAGCTTGAAAACCTCGCTTGAGTCTAAAGGCTTGTGAGATGAAGATGCCATTTGTTCCTGGCCATGCTCTCTAATGCTAGACATTCCTCTTATCATCTGTCATGTATTAAAATATAAAGAGCTATTGGAAAATTCCTGGATCTCTTCGCCCATTCCACACCATTAATATGCCAATATTTCTGTAACCTCTCCCTTATCCATGTATACCACCCAGGTCACATTCTTCCTATTTCAATCAGTTTCTCTCTAAGTTGCTCTCTCATTTCTCAAGGAATTTAGTGCCTATATGATCTGTACTACTCTGCTACATCCCTAATCTTCATATGTGGGTCTTCAATATACATTCAAATAACTCTGAACCCCTTACAAACTTCTTTACTCTTTTTGAGGATGCTGCTAACAACTGAGTCACTCCTGTATATAACTGCAAAGCAATCCTTGACTCTCTCTTTCAAGCCCAATTGATTCTCCCTATCCAATATATTTTATATCCGTTCCTTTTCCTCCAACTAATATTATCCTCACTCTACTTAAGGCCTTCTTTGCCCATATGCTAAAGTAATATATTAGCCTCCTAACAGGTCAACTGCTTTCAGTCTCTATCCTATCCAATCTATTCTCTACCTAGCTACAGAAATAATATTTTTAAGTCACATATCTTACCATCCTACATCCCACCCCTGCACAAAAATCTACAAAGGCTTCCCATTGCTTCTAGTTTGAAAAACCCCTATAGTCAAGCAGTGACAGAGGCCTGATTTCCTCTTTTCTCTCCAGTGTAGTTTCACATTACTTCCATTCATGAACTCCATGTTCCAATCTGTTCCCTGAACCTAACATTCTATCTCTCAACTCTAACAATTCATACAGGTTTACATATTCCTAGGATGGCTTCTCTGCATCCCTCCCTTCTTTGTCATTGTCTCTTACTCTGTGCTTCTGTATGGGCATACATACGGGCATTAGATATGGGCAGCTAGGTGGCACAGAGGATAAAATATCAGACCTGGAGTCGGGAAGACTCATTTTGACTTCAAATAGGAGCTCATATACTTGCTAACTGTGTGACTCTGGGCATGTCATTTAACCTTGTTTGTCTCATTGGCCTTATCTGCACAACGAGATGAAGAAGGAAATAACAAACCACTCCAGTGTCTTTGCCAATAAAACCCAAAATAATACCATGAAGAGTCAGAAATGACTGAACATCTTACACAGACATTTGTTCTATAGTATCAGGGTCACTTTAAAAATGTTGTTGCGAAACCCTGAACTAATTTTGCCATTATGAGATAAAAACAGGCAATCTCAAAAGAGTTTGTTGCAATACTTACTAGTTTTTTCACTTCTACCTTTCTGACTGTGGTAACAAAAATAGCCATTGAAAAACCAATTCCATAGAAAATTTTAAATTTTTGCTGTTTTGTTTATGAAGTCCTCTAATATTCTCCATATAGCAGTCTAGAAAAGTTTCTCTCCCATCTTTGCCAAAAGCATCCTGTGTTTTAGCTACTAAATGTCTAAATGCCATTAATCACTGTTGAGTGCAGTTATTCTGACAAAGCACTGATGGTCTGATTCGCCCACAATGAGAAACCTGGGAGTGAAATTGAGAGCTAAGTGAAGAAAAACTGCCTCTAAGCACCCTTCCTGCTCTGTCCTGAATATAAATCCAGAGTGGGAGCTGACAATTTACACATGATGCACTTTCCTATGTATCTCTAAGGGGAGGATGAAGATATTTTTCCTAACCAGGCTCACTGCCAATCCCTTTGTCCTCCAATACACCCTACCTGCCTATTACTGTTGTGTTCATTTCCTGAAAGCATCGCTTTATTATACCCAAATCAAAAGTGTTCAATGACCACTTATTGGCAACCACTTGAATCTAAATGCATCAGGCTACCATTCAAGATCATTTCCAATTTCTGTCTCCTTACCTTTCAAGACTTCTTTCTCTCCACTCCCTTACCCAGGCGTTCTACACTAGCCTCTTGGGTTTATTCTCTGTCCCTCAAATGCACATTTATTTCATCCTATAAAGTACATGGTAGAGGCAGTTAGATGGCACAGTGGATAGAGAACTGGTTAGAGTCAGGAAAACCTGAGTTCAAATCTAGTCTCAAATATTTACTAGCTGTGTGACTCTGGGAATGTCACTTAAGTCTACCTCAGATTTCTTAACTATAAAATGGGGATCACAATAGCACCTCCTATGGCTGTTGTGAGAATCAAATAAAATAACATTTGCAAAGCAATTTAGTAGGCCTGGCACAGCGTAGCATCTCTGTGTTTACAATATTCCTTTTATAGGAAATTACCTTCCCTTTTCCACATTTCTGCCTATACAAAATAATATTAAGTAATATCATAAGGGAGCTGGGAGAATGGGACCACAGTGATCAAGAAAGGCCTTTTGTAGGAAGTGGCATCTGAGCTGTGATTTGAAGAAATCCAGCAACACTGAGTCAGAGTCTGGGAAGGGGATCAAATGTTTAAAGTCCAGGACACAGAACAAAAGCAAACAATAAAACAATTTTCAATCAACCAAATGAAAACACTACCAGTACAAAAGTAGACACTCCCCAGCAGTCCTACCTATGAAAGAATTATGGCTGATTTGAGAAAATGTGTGAAAATAAACTGTGGGAAGCCAAGATCAAACACCAGAAGTTGTCAGGTATTCTGGTACACAGGTGAAGGCAAAATAAAATAAAATGCACTCTAACATGTTTGTGGTTTAAAATTTCTCTGCCACTCTTTCACCAGTGTGTATTCCTTTTGAGAAACAGGATGAAAGGGTTCAGTTTCAAATATTGTGATATTTTATATCATCATTTCTTAAATGCTCCCGAAATACCAAAAGATCACATGCTAAAGGAACATTTGAAAGGCCAATTGTGCAGATCAGGAACAAAATTAAACACAGAAAGATGTTTATGAGAAATAGGGGAGGGGATCCTCTCTCCCATTCATTCCCCCAATGAAGGCCTCCATATAATCATAAGATTATGCTAGTCAGAAATAAGTTTTCATGAGGTGCCTGAAAAAGAAGAAAACAAGAACCCAAAGAATGAGTAGAGAAGGTTCTCAGACTGTATAAGTAGCAGATTATACTTTGCTCACTCTTTTCTAGATTGGGTGAAAACATGAAATATGGTATTATTAAAAAGCACTAATATTACTCTTTATTCCAAGGAGTAGATAGTATCTAATTAGAGGTACTTAAACAGAGCCAATTGAAGTAGCTAGGAGACATTCCCATGGGAACTATAGAATATTTCACAGTGGAAAGTTTATGCTATGCATTTCGATCATACCTCTTATTAATACTGTGTCATTAAAATCAAGCTAAGTCTCCTCTTTGCCAATCTAGTTCCAGATCTGTTACTTTGATTCTTTTATCAAGTACTTCTTAATTAGATTAAATACCTATTTTTAGTGTGCACAGGGAAAACAGCTAGGAAAACAGTGATTCAGACACTCTGACGGTGAGGGCAGGAATAGTGGTAATTGGATTTTAGGTCCTTTGACACCCTTATATGCTTTTTTTCAAAAGCTTTTTTTCCCCTGTGGGAAGTATAAAATTCCCCCTGCCTTGCTGAAGGACTGCCAAAACTGGGGTGTTTACCAGGAGAAATACAAGGATGTACACACTTAGATGTCGGTTAATAATTCTCCTGTGAATAGACCTGGTTAGGTTTGTCTCCACTCAATGGAATAATGGTACACAATTTAATTCAAAATTAAATTTTGAAAATAAATATTCTCATTCTACTTTTTTAAGTGTTGTCTATCATCTGATCAACACTGGAAAGGCAGTGTGATGTAATGGATACAACAATGATTATGGAAACAGAAGGAACTGCATCTGAATTTCAACTCAGATTTTTGCTGGTTGTGTGACCCTGTGACAAATTTTTAACCACCCTCAGGCCGATTTCCTCATCTGTAAAATTGGAATGATAATTATGGCAACTCATTTCCAGGAATGTTGTGGGAATTAAATGAGATAATGTATGTAAAATGCCATGCAAATCTGAAAGGGCTATCTAAGTGGCATTTATGTGAAATAACAACTGAAATTAATTTGGAGTTTTCACGTGGAGCATCACAACAGGGCTGTGACATTTGGCATGAGTTGAACAACATCACACCTGTCCCAAGTTAAAATTTCCAAATAGAAATGCCAAATGTGTAGGTTCTTTCTTATGTTTACATGACACAAATGGCACATGCACATATTTTATATAGTTGCTACATGGGATGTGTCAATGACCTGAAAAAACTTAATGTAGCTTCCCAAGCTGCTTAATTTGTCCTTTGGGAGAAGCAACTGTGCTGCTGAAAATCATGTTCAATATACTTCCCTGGATGACATGCCTTTCAGATCCCTAAAGGAAATTATCAAGCGCATGCAAGTATTTCTGCTAATATACCATCTTAGGACTGCACAAACAGGAGTGAGCGAATGAATGAATGAATGAAAGAATGTAAAGCTATTGCTATTTTTCCAGGCACAGTATTGCACATGATTCTTATATTTAATTAAAATGATTCATTAGTTCAACTCATAAGAATATCTGTCCTAAAAGTCAAAAGTATTTTATTTGTTCTTTGCAAAACATCCTGTACATCTGACAACTATAGGAATAAATCAGTGTTTTAGAAATCAGGAAACTGGGATTCTGGTCCTAACTCTGTCATTAGGTAACTATGTACTCAGAGACAATGCACCTAATTCTCTGAGCTTCAGTTTGCTTTCTGGTTAAAAGGGAGAAAATCCTTTGAAAAGAACAAAAACTACAGAAATGTAATTTATATTATAGATTTCTAATTATCTTACACTTTTTAAAAAATATGGTTTAAAATGAAAAAAAAAACTTCTCTTTAAAAACAGAGAAGTAAACTCCACTTATTCAAAAGAAATGTAGAGTGAGAGTTTTGATGAATTGTCCCATCTGTTCATATGAAGTTTTAAAGGAACTATCTTATAAATTTTGCTCTATGATATTATGTTCACTTAGTTAAATTATTCCTGCAGTTGTAAATAGGATTTGACTTACTAAATCTCCCCATGAGATAGTTCTAAAAATGAAAAGGTGTTTTTAGGGTCCTCTTTATGGTAAAGAAGTGTCTCAATCTTTTCATCATATATATTAAACCAGTCTGACTTCTTCTCCACTGGAGTCTTCTGGCCACAAACTTCCTGTATTTAATAGCAATGATGTCACCTTAGAAATTCACAGAAGGCACAGAATGGTTGGGAGATTTTCAGTCTGGTCAGTGTTTGAAACAGATAACATTAAGAATTTTACATGCCATATGGAATTATGACCCTAATGGAAAACATGTGGGGATGGAGTCTTCCTAAAGAGCCAGAAAAGGATGTTTGTAGGCATTGATTTTCAGGAGAGTCTTTACATGAATTGTCACCAATTCCTAGAATATTCTCATTCCCAACCTCTGCCTCTTGGAATTCAGAAATTCCTTGAAGATTCAAGCACCACTTTCTTTTTTTTATATAATATAAATTTATTTATTTAACTTTTTACATTCATTTTCACAAAATTTTGGGTTCCAAAATTTTCTCCCCATTTG
>CM053773.1:31851354-31889053 GCA_028658325.1 Potorous gilbertii
TGGTCTACCGCACATTCCAGCAATCATACAATTTATGTTTTTGCTTTCACTGGCTTTTACTCCAATGCTTGCCATCATGCCTTCCTTCTCTGGTTACTGGATTTTACCTCCGGAGAATAGCTTTTTAATATGCAATGCTATTCTGCCCTCTTTTTTACCTAGCCTGTTTCTTTTGAATAAGGCCCTACCGAGCCATATTCCAATAACAAGTCTCATCCCACTAAGTCTCCGTTTGCCTATTTTGCGTACTTGCATACAGATATCTGAGACCAATGGTGTTTTTAAAATATTTTTCTTAGATTTGTCTCTTGTGAATTTCTGGGTAACACTTCTATTTTCATTTCTACATTGTAGATACATTTTATAGTATCCAACTTGTGGATCCTCATAGGCATTTTTGCCCCTTTCCCCATCTTTTCTTTTTAAATCTTCTTAAAGTAGATAGGCAAAATGCACTGTAATCAGACCTTACTAAAGCTGTTAATGCCAGGCTGTGAGCCTAAAAATCCAAGTCCTATTCTCATGCACCCTTTTATGTACTTCCCAAACCAGTCTTTCTTTTCTCAAACCTTTGTCTTCTACAGGCTGCATTCATGGTAATATTCCTTCACGACTTGGGCTTTAATTTTGTGATTTTTAGTAATACTTTCTAGTCCCCTTCCCCAGAAGTAGTATTTATGATTGCATCAATCACCAGAAATGGAAGGTGGTCATCTTTTTTGACAAATATTGGTAGTTTCTCTCTTAAGCTATCAATGCAGCCCTCAAGAAGTTAGTAGAATTCTGTTATCAAGTCAGCAAATATCTGTCTTAGGTGTATTACCTCCCTATCGCATCCAACCTCCCTATAAAGCGGGGAGTTATTAACTGTCACTTACAGTTTTTCTTTCTAATTGGTTTGATTTTTACCTGCGACCTTTGGATCCACATGATCATTCTAGGGAGGGTAATCAGCTGCTTCCTCCTCAGAGTACTGGGCTTCCTCCTCTTCAGAAATAGCCTCCTATCTGTGCCTCTACAACTCTACATATACATTGATCCTTCTCTTCCTTTCTGTGTGATGTTCTTCTTCTACCTGACCCAGATCAGAATGATAATTTCTCTGCCTCATCAGATACTTTACTTTCTGTTCACATTGGAGGAGGAAGTATGATAAAGTACAAAAAAAAATGGCCTTGGATTGAGAAGACCTGAGTTCAAACCCTAGTTTTGCCACTGCATGACTTTGGGAGAGTCACTTCACTATGATTTATGTTACACAACCGCACCTGGGCACTCACTGCTGCTAGGCAATCATACTGTACCTCTCTGATCAGTTTACTGTCCCACTCTCCACCATGACTTTTCTAAATGATTTCATCCCTCCTCAGACTTCACATTCTTCTCCCTCCATCCATTCTCTTAGCTGTGAACCTTTCTTCATATTTTATAGAAGAAAATTGAGGCCATTTGCTCTGAACTCCCTCCCTCTTCTCCCTTTTTCCTCATTGCATCTCACTTGTATTCCTTTTGTCACTGTCTCCTCACTCACCTCTGTTTTACATGAAGAGGTTGCCTTACTCCTTACCTAGCATGACCCGTTGCCTACACAAGTGATCTCATTCCACACTGTCTCCCTTAATAGAGTTCCTCTTCGGCTTGAAAAGGCCATCTACCTAAAGTGGGTGCCTTGGCTTTCTCTCCTTTCATTTTCTTTTTGACCTCCTATAGTCTAGTTTCTGACCTTATCATTCCACCAAAACAAATCTCTTCAAAAGGATTTTATCTTAATTGCCAATTGAATGGCCTTTTCTCAATTCTCATTCTTCCTGATGTTTCTGCAGCCTGTGACACTATTGATCACCCTCTTCTCCTTGATACTCTGTCCTCTCTAGGTTTTGGGACCCCCTCTCCTGGTTCTCCTTCTATTATCTGACCGCTTCTTCTGGTTCTCCTTTGCCAGATCTTCATCCAGTTCATACACTTTAATCATAGGTGTTTCCCAAGGTTCTGTCCTGAGACTTCCTCTCCTTTCTCTATGCTACTTTACTCTCGGTTCTATACTAATGGTTCTCAAGTTTTCCTATCTTGCCAAAACCATGCTACTGATCTCCAAACTTCAATCTCGAACTGTTTGTAAGGTATCTCAAACTAGATGTCCAATAGATATCTTATACTCACTGTGTCCAAAGCTGAACTCATTATTTATTGATTATTTATTATTAAAAGCCTCCTTCCCCCAAATTCCCCTGTTGTTGTTGTCGTGTTCATCCTTCATTGTCAAAGAAGACCATGCCATTAGAGAAATGACATGACTTGCACTTGACTTTGTTTTGAGTGAGGGAGGGCTGTGCAGGTCACCAACCTCATTTCTTCTCCAGAGTCATCTGAATCCAGTGACTAGATATTCATCAGAATGACTGGAAATGACCCAGAAAGCTACTGATAATCACTCTTAAGCCAGGAGGGTCCAGAAGAGCCCTTAGGCATGGGCCCAGTGGTGAGCACCTTTCCTTCCTCCCCCCAACCTCTTCCAACTTTCTGTGATGTGCTGTTTTTCCCCTTTAGATAGCAAGCTACTTGAGAGCAGGTTCTATTTTGCTTGTTTGTTTTTTAATATCTTATTTATTGATTATTTATTATTAAAAGCCCCCCCCACCTCAATTCCCCTGTTACTCTCAAGGGTAACACCATCATCTCAGTCTTCCAATCTGCTACCCTAGGCATTATCCTTGACTGTTCACTATCTCCAGCCCCTCCCCCTTCTCTGACACTTCCACCATTCTAGTGTAGGCCCTCATTACCTCACACCTGGACTACTTCAATAACCTGCTGATGGATCTGCCTGCTCAAGTTTCTTCCTACAAATGATTTTCCTAAAATGGAGGTCTGATTATGTCATCCCCTACTCAGTAAACTACATTGGCTCCCTATTGCCTCCATGATCCTCTGTTTGGCATTCAGAGCCCTTCATAACCTATTCCACTCATTTTTCAGTCTTCTTATAGTTGACCCCCTGCACATGTTACCCTTCAAATCAGTGACATTGGTGTCCTTGCTTTTTCAAGAATGAGAACCTCCATCTCTTGGCTCTAAGAATTTACTGTGGCTGTCTGCCATGACTGTAATACACTCCCTTCTCATCTCTCCCTCTGGCTGTCCTAACTTCTTTTAGGTCCCAGTTAGAATCCCATCATCCACAGAAAGCCTTTCCCAACCCCTTGTAATTCTAGTAGCTTCGCTCTATTTATTCTCTAAATCGTTTGCTTGTCCACATTTGTTTGCTTGTTGTCACAAGCAGTAAACTGAGCTCCTTGAAGGCAGGGATTGTCTTTTGCCTCTTTTTGCATTCCCAGTGCTTGGCACATAGTAGGTGCTTAATAAATGTTTATTGACTGACTTACTTAACCTTTTTTGGCCTATGTTTCCTCTTTTTTAAAACAAAGGAGTTGAACTAGATGATGTCCAAGGACTCTTCCAGCTTTAAATCTTTGGTACTACATTCTAAATAAAATTCGCACCAACGAAGTCCTTTTTTACTTTCAAATGGTTAAACAGAAATGGATAAATTGTTCAGTAGAAACCACATTAAAGGATGTGCATTGCTACCTGATTTTCCACTATAGCCTTAATGCTATAGGGACCTTTCCATCTGACTTGCATCAGAAGGCTTCAAGCATTGTTTTCTTCCCTGTCCTCCCCCAAAACTCTAAAATGTAAGCTCACTGAAAGCAAGGAGCTGTTTTTTCTGTTTGTATCCCTGGTGCTTGGTACATTGGCACATAACAATCTTTTCACATTTTTTTCATTCATTCATTCTTTTATTAAAGGTATACTTCATTATTCTTTCTAACTTTCTAACTGCCTAGAGAGGTGTCTCTGTTGCTCCTTTACTTTCTCTTCTAGTGGGAAGAACAGCCTATGTTTTAAACATAGGAAGCAGTCCTTTGGTTTTAGAAGAAATAAAATCATTGCACATTTTAGCCAGTTGATTGCAAAGTTCTTGTTCTCTATATTTGCTGCAAGTGAGATTCTCAATTCTTGTTCTTATTAGCACTTTCCCTTGAGAAATGATACTGCTCACTTAACCATCCCTCTTCCATTTCAATTTACCTCTTGTATTATAATTCCTTTTTATTTCCTGCCTTCTCCCTCCAGTCTTTCTTCAGTTTCTTGTGGTATAGAGCTGGGACTGTTCTATGTTTTTTCTGTCATCTAGTAGGTGCATTAAGAATACTTATTGACTAATTGTCCAATCCACTTTCCTTAAGCTCATCTTCTGGGATGAAGAAGAAGGGAGTCAGATACTTCTTATGTTTAACCCATGTAAAGTACTTTGATATTTGTACATTTGGAAGGGGGTTTCTCCTCCCTGTGTCCCTGTTAGTCCTCTCTACCATTTTCATGAGCTGAGAGTCAAGTCAAACTTATTTTTAAAACCAAAAATATTAGAATGTATCTTCTCTTAAACTCTTTTCAGGAAGAAGTCAACTTACTAACAGTAGAAAAAAGCATGAAGTGACTTAAAATCATGAGTATGGGGAATTAAAGGAAAACCAGTCCTTTTGATAACAGTCACAGTTCTTGGTTGGAATGAGATTAAAGAAAAGTGATTTCCATATATTTACCCATTGCTTGTGTCTACTGCATATAATCAGATATATTTTGTCAGAGAGGGAAAATATATTCTTGAAAGTACCATTGAAAAATCATATTTTATTAGAGAGATGTCTCTATCACAGGGGATGATAATGAAGCATGCTTTGATAAAATGAGTAAGCTTATGTGTAGGAATCATTTCAAAACTAAGCTAAATCTTAAATTTATTGTTCTTAAACTGTGTGTGTGTGTGTGTGTGTGTACTCATCAGGACACCCTGATCAATTGATTTTCCCCCAGCCATGTTAATATAATCAGAGAGAATAAGGGTCATATAACAAAATAAAATGTCAATGTGTTAAAGGAAGTGGAAAGACGTTTATATAGCCAATTAATCTTTTAAAATGTGAAGAAGTTTTTCCTCATAAAATTGAAGGGGCAGCTTGCCATTGACTGGCCAAAGATTGGACAGGTCATTGATGGGCTTGAAAGCTTTGGAATAGTTAAGGCAATAAAGAACTTTTAGGATTGTGACCCTTGGCATTCTGGATGAGAGCCACTTATGTAGGAAGAATTCAACTCTTAAGAATTTTCTTTGCCTCTTGAGGTGGAGGAGATTTCTCTCTTCATATTGATCATGGTATAGTAAAGCTACTTATGAAATGAGAGACACTATATCCAGGGTGTTGGGGGGAGGGAGGAGGGAAGGGAGGAAGAGATAGAGACAGAATAGAAGAGAGAGGAGAAAAGCAGAGGAAAGGGGAGAAGGCAGGGGAAAGGGGGGAGGAAGAGGAAGAGGAGGAGGAGGAAGGAAGGAAGGGGAGGAGGAAGAGAGGAAGAGGGGGAGGCAAAGGGGAAACAGGAGAGAGAGAGAAGAGAAAAAGATAGGGGAAAGAAAGGAGTGGGAAAAGGAGATGAATGGGGAGGGGAGGAGAAAAGAGAGAAGAAAGACACAGAGAGAGACAGAATCAATGGAGCAGCTCCATGGAGTATAATATCTGGCAGTAGAGAGCCAGTTATGGAAGAAAAAAGAGAGTCAGCCCAGCCTGATAGGAGTAAATCTTGGGGGAGGAGCAGGTCCATCCCAGGATTCCAGCTGAGCAATCTGTGCAGCAGAGACCCTGTGGCCAGAGGGGAGCAGCATGAGAACATTACAAGAAGAAAAGGTGTATCTGAGCTCTCTCATCCTGGAGGCGTGAATTGTCTGGGGTAGATGTTTTCTCTCTGTGCCTCCCAACCTGTGTGCGCTAGGTTTGTAGATACTCTTCCCACTGATGCTATACGTAGTTGTGTATGGCTGTGCTCCAAATTTATGCAAGAAATAATTTGTGACTACTGTTCTTACTTTGCTCTGGGCTAATTATGTCTATTGGATGACTATTAAAGGCATACATACTACTGGAGCTCATAAGCTAGAGTTTTAGGAGTGCATTTTCAGAAAATTCCTTTAACCCTGGGGTGGTAGCTACCCCCTGAGGAGCCAGCCTATGAATACCAAATTGTACAAGTAGTCCAGAAGGGGCACAGCATTCTGCTCAACTAAGAATATTAGGTTCAAGAATGTAAGCCAAGTTGTGAAGTCTAACACAGCTATAAAAGAACTGAACTTTAGCATTTCTGTCAAAAACATATTTAAACAACACAGAGATATGATATGCTCCCCTTGATGCCATATGCTTGCCTGTGAATATGAATTACATTTTTTTGGTCCCAAAGGGCAAAAAAAAGAGCATCTACCTTTAAAAATCTTTCCAGCTCTTATTCTACTTTTTGGAATTAGTATCTGATTTTTTTGAGTCATTTTTTCTATTATCAATGATATTATAAAGTTAAATTTTAATAATATCTCCCTAAATTTCTCAAACACTTTCATGACAGTTTGGTGGCAGGATTCCTATCCACAACACATCATAAGCAAATGCTGTGCCTTCAGGAGGAAACACTGTAGGGCTAAGCAGGAAATTCTGAGGGCATTTACAATTCCCTGGCTTCTTCATTGTGTGAGCTCTAGATAATCATCTTGCCTCTTTCAGTTTATTGCCTCATCTGTTAAATTTTGCTTTGATTCTGACCTACCTACCATCCAGGGACAATGTAGTCATAAGGTAATTGCTGTTTTTAAGGAGGAACAGAGGCTCCTGACCTCCTTATGCTTATTCTCTCTGGATGATTTGTGGGACAAAACAGGGTCAAGGTACAGTTGTGTAACTGAGTTGGTAGCTTCAGAGCTGGAACCACAGAAGTCACACAGAAAAGCCCAGAAAGCAATAGAAGCAGCCTAATCCCAGAATACTCAATGTAGGATAGTGGAAAGAGCATAGCATAGGGCAGATGTCCTGGCTTTTAAATCCTACCTCTACTGTTTATAAGCCATTTTACCGTAGCAATATGGCATTTTAAAAGTTTGAAAGACATAATTTCTGAGTAATTATTTTATTAATAATGCTACCATTTTAATAAAAAGAGTACAGAAGCACTCTGAAAACCAAGAATTTATCCCCACCTAAACTACTCAGAGTACAATGGTTTTCTCACCAGGGTAGGATCTGAACAAGATTATTAAGGAATTTAATACAATTTCATTATCAGTAATGTCCTTCAGGATTCTGAACTTTGAAGTGAGCACTATAAAAAAGGGGAAACTCTCGGTCTCCCCAAATCATTGGTCATTAATAATCATTTCTCACAGGCATGTCATGAACTCCCTCTCTGGACTTCATTTTCCTCACCTCTAAAATGTAAGAATTGGACTAGATGATGTCCAAGATTTTTTTCAACTTCTATTTTATGAAGATTGTGTGTTGGATTTTCAGGGATGACGTTTATGGGAACAGAATTTCCAGAAATAATAAAAATAATAAATCGCTACCATTTTTACAGCATCGACTATGTATCAGATCCTGTGCTAAGTACTTTACAGATATTATTTCATCGGCTCTTGGGCATGCTAGTATTATCTCCATTTTACAGATGAGAAAACTGAGGGAGGATCATGTAGCTAGTGAGTTTTTGAGATAGGATTTGAACCCATATTTTCCTGATTTGAGCCTCGATATGCTGTCCATTAAGCCAATTAGCTCCCCAATTAATGCCTATCCATGAAAGTTTAAGATTGTGGGTAAGGTCAAAGGGAAGTTCTGCTATTTCTCACATATAACAAAAGAAAGAAAAATGGAAAGAATAAAGGAAGGAAGTAATAGAGGGAAGAAGGGAAGGAGGAAGGAAGAAAGAAAGAAAAGAAGGAAAGAAGGAAGGAAGGAAGAAAAAGAAAATGTATTCTCTGTTCCCTCCTTAAACCCCTTAGTAAAGTATAAATTATCCCTCTGGATATTCCAAGCCTGATAAATCATAATATTTAACTTCTTCCTCTACTAAAATGTTAAAGCACTAACTCCTTTTCCATTGTACTTTCATAAGACGTTACAATGACAATTCAGAAACTATTTTATGCTGATTTCATTTTATGTCAACTGATTCTTGGCGTCTTTGAAACATCTTAATTAGTAAATACCATGGGGAACAGCAAAGTGCTAAATGTGAAATTATTAGACCTGAGTTCAAATCCAAACTCTGCTATTTACCTATGTGATTTGAGAACTTGTCTCTGACTGTCACTTCTTCATATATAAAATGAAATAGGTGGATTAGATTAGTAGTGTCTTCTAACTCTAAATCCTAGAATTAATCCCCAAGTGATACGTGGAAGGACAGACTGCTATGGTGGAAAGAGCATCATCCTAGGAGACATGCTGGTTCTGCTCTTTAGTTAGCCTTAGGAGCTCAGGCAAGTCAGTTTCCTTTTCTGGGACTCAGTTCACTCACTAGTTCACTCACTTGTAAGATGGGAGTGTTGGACTGGCTGATCCATTAGGTCTGTTCCAAATCTAAACTACCCTGAGAGCTGCTCTTTAGTATCAGAAGGCAGATTTTATCGAAGTGAATGAATGGATAAGCCTTTGTTAATGCAAGTATTCCCAGGAATATTTCACTAGCATCAGCAAACTTAGCATTTCCTTATCGTTGTCAGAAAAAAGGCAATATTTGCTTAAAATAAGAACTTAATAGAATGAGATGCTTTTTTAAAGGGAGTAGATTATTATGATATGATCAGCCATAATTAGGAAAACAGAACACAGTCTATAAAATTAATCAGATTTTAATTGTGCTAAGTAGATATATTCTCTATAGCATTGGGCAGTTTATATAACTGCTAATTTGTTCATTTTCCTCATTGCTCTACATTGTAGATTGAAATTGGAGCAGTTGGAGATGTGTACAAGATTCGGGTCAGCTGTGATGATTTGTCAGACTCTGAGGGTTGGCATTTGAAATCTTTTCACATAGAGGAGCTACAGACCAAACAGGAAGTGAACTTTGACTGTAACTGCTGGTTCTCCCTTAACAGAGAAGATGGAGTACTTGTGAAAGAATTCCCTGCAGAGACTAAGGACCAAAACCCTTTACCAGGTAAAATAAAATAACAACAATATGGGATAGAAATGCAGGAACAATATGAACAATACTTTTAAAGTAAATCAATGAAGAAAATGTTTCATTTTATGATTCTTTTCTGCCCATAAAATCTCTGAAGTCATGATGTTCTCTCAGGTCATGGAGAAACGTCTCTAGACAGTTTTAATGACAAATAGAATTTAATGTTTGTTCAGTACTGTATGCAATTCTAAGTCTACAAAATCCCAATATATAATTATGTGATTATAAGATAAAGCTCATCATTCAAAACTGCAAAAAAACATTTTTGTTCTATTTTGTTAGTCTTTAGCTTATCATAGCCTGAGTTATTGAGACCTATATGAAAAGTAATTGTTGTCTTACCATGATGTTATTTTATTCCAAAAGATGTTTACACAATGCCTTAACTATTCTTGTCATTATTAAAATATACCAGAACACAGTGTTCAGTTACAAAGTGGGAATAGCTAAATTGATGCTAAGATCTGGAATAGAGTGAAGAAGTCTGTCAGCTCTCTCTCACTGCTTAAATAAAGTTCTGTAAGATAAATTAGCATAAATATTTGCAAATCTGAAATCTTGAGTTAGAGTTTCCTAATGCAAAATCTCTTTTCTCTGCTAAGTTCTATTGCACAGGAGATAATGCAAAAGACCCATGCTTTGACTTCTAAATAGCTTTCTGTTTGAAATAAGAATTCTAGTTGACATCTGAGATTATTTATACATCTTCCTCCATCCACCTTTCCCTAGTTGGTATCATTTCCCCTCTAAGATGACCTTCTATTTACAATGTATATATGTCTTACATACTTAGTTATTCCCATATTGTCTCCTCCATTAGAATGGGGGCTTCTTGAGGGCTGGTACTTTTGCTTTTCTTTGTATCTCCCTCACTTAGCAGGTGTGTGCCTAGCACCTAGTAAATGCTTAATAAATTCTTGTTGACCACTAACTCATCCACTGTATGTTTACTGTATATACCTCCCAGCTTTGCTTTCCATCAGTCATAAGTTGCTGTAGATCAGAATGAAAATATCATAGAATGTCAGAATAAGAAGTTCATTGATGCCAACTGATTGAATTCAATAAGGGCACTTGGGTATTCTTTTGTTATTTCCTTACCGATCTTGGTTATCAACCTCCTGTTAGCATTTTTTTTTTGTTATTTCATGTGCTATATATAACAAAGCTTATTCTATTTGGCATAGAAAATGGAAGTAAAGTAAGTGATGATCAGATCTGCATTCTCTCTATCTGTTACTATACTAATCCTTTCTGTCCCAAACAATAGTTCTATTTTTTCTTTTATCTTCAAATAAACCAAAAACAGAGGCAAAAAAATAAGAACAAAAAAAAGCTCAACACTTTTTGCGTTGTCCTTAGTTTTCCTCATTTAGATCATTTTAAGCTTTAGCATTCCCTCCTCCACCATACAGGATCATGTGTCATTTGGGTATTTCCTCTCCATTGCCTGTCCTTGCTTTCATCATCTGGACATCTTTTAAAATTCTCATTTAGTTGATCAGTTTTCTTTGCACTTACCACTTCCTCTTTCCGACTTATTGGAATTGCTTCTCTTTGTTGATTCAGAAGTTTATTTCCGCCATCACTGTGGCAAGACAATCCTTTGACACTTCCCCCTTTCCCCCTAAAAACTATCCCACTCTTGACATCAGCTTTTCCAAACTTTTTTATCCTTCCTTAAACATCCCATCACATTGCCTGTTCTCACCTTCTCAGCTGAGAACCTCATCTCATATTTTGCTGAAAACCTTGAGTCCAGATACCAAGAGTTACTTCATTTTCCCTCCTCCTTATCTTACATCACTCAGATGTTTTCTATCACTGTCTACTTCCCTTTTGTCTCAAATGAAGAGGTGGTCCTTGTCCTTTGCAAGGCAAAATCCTCTATTTGCATAAATGATCTCATTTCATCTCTTCTCCAATGTGTTGCCATATTTAACAATAATTCTCCCCACTAAGCCTTAATCTTCCTCTCTCTACTGGTTGATCCCTTACTGCCTACAAATAGACCCATGTTTCTCCTATCCTCAAAATATCATCACTAGATTTGTCCATCCCTGTTACCTATTATTCACATCTTTTTACAACTTCTTGGTTAAACTCCTTTGAAAAGATCTTTTTATAAGTTGTATCTCTACCTTATTTTCCTTCACTTTCTTCTTAATTTTCTTCAGTCTGGCTTTTGACATTATAATTCAACTGAAAGTTTTCTCTCTAAATGACCAATGTTCTCTTAATTGCTAAATCTAGTTCTCATTTCTCATCCTTCTTCACCTCTCTATAGCCTTTGGCAGTAGTTATCATCCTCTTCTCATTACCCTCTTGTCTCTAAAATTTTATGGTACTGTTATCTTCTGGTTCTTCTTCAGTCTGTCTGTGCTTTCCCATCATCTAGGCTATGCCCACCAACCCTGGGTGACTGCCAAGATTCTCTTCATTCTCTATATTATTTTGCTTGGTGATCTCATTAGCTCCCATTGAGCTATCATTTCTATATAAATAATTCTGAATTCTACTTGTCTAGCTCTAATCTCTCTCTTGATCTCCAGTCTTTTATATATAACCACCTGTTGGACATCTTGAATTGGATGTCCTGTATATATTTGAAACTCAACATGCCCCAAACTCAAGTCATTTTCTGCTCCACCCACTTCCCACCAGACCTCCCTTCTCGTTAACTTCCCAATTACTGTCAAAGACACCAACCTACTCACAGTCACCCACGCTCTCAACCTCTTTGCAACCTTTATTCCTCACTTTCTCTCTTTCCTTCCCCACCCTCCAATCCAATCTGTTGATTCTACCTTTTCAACATCTCTCATATATACCATTTTCTCTCTTTTGACACTGCTGCCATCTTGCACAAGCCCTCATCACCTCACATGGCTATACTATTTCAATAGTTTTCTATTTTCTCCCTGCATCAAGTCTCTCTTCACTCCATGACATCTTCCAGTCTACTATCAAAATGATCTTCCTAAAGCACGGGCTTGGCCATGTCACTCCCTATTCAATTTATCCCAGTGGTTCAATATTGCTTCCGAGGTCAAATATGAATCCTATGTTTAACTTTGAAAGTCCTTCATAACCTGGTCCCTTCCTATCTTTCCAGCCTTCACATACTTTGCTCCCTTCCTCTGTAATCCATCACTCTAGCCTCCTTTCTGTTCCTTGCACAAGACACTCTTTCCCTAGACTCTGAGCAAATTCTCTGGCTGTCCCCCATACCTGTAATTTTCTTTCCTCATTTCTATTCCTGAAGTCTTCTAAGAGTTTCTAAAATCCCACCTTCCCTCTGAAGCTTTTCCCTGTCCTCTTTATTGTTAATGCCTTCTCTCTGAGATTATTTCCCTTTTTATCCTATATAGATCTTGTATATACATAGTTGTTTACATACTGTCTTGGGGTAAATGGGGTATTCAGGGAGGACTAACACCTCTGATCTGAGGGCTTGGTAAAACCCTTTGCAGAGCTGTTCATCCACCTTTGGTGTCCATCTGTCACTCAACTCTGACCTGTGGCTCCAAGAAGTTATACAACATACAGTGGCCACACCCTGGTAAAGCTGTCTTGGCAGAAGAGCTAAACCAGGCCCCAAAGCTACCTGTGAGTTAGGGAGATGTCTACCCCAAACATGTGAAGACTCCTCTTGGTGGAATGAGCAGATGAGAACAATTTATTCTAACAATCATGAGGTGGCTAAAGCAAGTGCTATGGAGTATTTAGAGCTTGATCAGACATTGGAGATGCCAAGGTCATCACCTCCAAATGCAGGCCATCTCCAGTCATCTTTAGCTTTGTCTTGCCACTGGACTGTGATGACTCTGAAAGAGAGAGTGAGGCTGATGATTTTGTTCAGCTCCACCCCACCGAACTCCAATTCACATGCAAGTCAAGACATTGCCCATGATGATACTGATCCACTTTGAAGCTGAAGATTAACCATTAGACTTTCAACTCCCTGAGAACAAGCACTGTCTTTGTCTTTGTATCCCCAGCACTTTTCACAGTGTCTGGCACAAAGTAGACACTCAGTAAATACTTGTTGAGTTTACTTGTTGACTGGAGAGCTGTTCATTCCTCTTACGCTGATGACACCACAGAATTTTAGGTCATAGGATTTTCCCTATTCTTGCTCTTAATTCTTTGGAATCTTCTTTCCCAAATCTAATTTAGTTGCACTGAGTTCTCTCCTCAGAGATAGGACACATGCTTATTTATATCTGATTTCTTTCTCCTCTCTCCCCAGTTTGTAACTTAGAGGGGTCACTTCCTACAAAATTTCCATTGTTTCCATCCAGCCACTATTTCTTCCTTTTTGATGAGAATATGATTAATAATATAATTTTCTCTCATTGATTCCTGGATCTCATGAAGAGTGAATTATCATCAATGCAAATCAGCCGCTCTATTTTTTGATGGAAAGGGTTCTTCATCATATATATGAATATCAGATACTCCCATCACTATTCTGTGATGCTGCTATGTTAGATTTGTAATATCTTTTCTGCATTCCTACAATGCCTGGCACGTTGTAGGTGCTTAATGAATATTCATTGATTGATTTATTATTTTTTTTCTAAGTGGTCAGTAGTATTCATGGTAATGAAACTGTTTCTCTTTGTGCTTTCATTGATCATCAACCCCACACATCCCATCATGCTTCCCTATATATATATATATATATATATAGATATAGATATATATATATATCTATATATATATACATATTTACTAATTTTATTAATATGAATGAAACTATTAAACAGCCAATGTTCCATTATCCTCTACCTGTCCCCTCTTGTCTATTATCTGCCAAATTTTATAATTTGTTTCTTTATGATATATTTCCCACTTAGCTCCTTTTCCTCATTTTCAGTGAAATATCACATTCAGGTCCTCATCATCTCACTAGCTAGCCCGGTTCACTTTTTGGCAGCCTACATTTTTAGGAATTTTAATTACTTTACATTTTAATTAAAAGTTTACATTAGATTTACAATTCTGATACATTTTAATTAAATTTAAATATCTCAACATCACCCCTACATTTGACTCTGTCACTTCAACTCATTTTTACTAGTTCTGAAATCTAGAATAAAACAAAACCGTCTAATCCTAGATTTTCTGAGAATTGAAGCCATGCTCACTGTATTCTAGTATGCAGCGTTTATTCTCTTGCCTTTCTAAAAATCTATGCAACATTCCCTTCTGCAATATTGTGCTTCCTCTCCTATTTTCTTTCACACAGAGCTGTGTGTGACTCAGAAACCACATCTGTTTGGTTCTTCTAGTAGCTGAAGATGAAGTTCACCTGAGTCATGAAGGGCTCTCCCACTGTCCCCTTGCTTGCCTTGGTATCAACTCTGCCAGTCATTTTTCTTCATTCATTCCCAGTATAAAGACCATTCCTTTGGCAGCAAAAAACAGAAACAAAATAGACATTGAGCAGCTCTGCTTTCTCTCTTCTGTCAGTGATCATAGTGCCATATGCTCCAAGAAATCTCCTTATCCTCCTTTTTTTTCCAGTATTGCTAAAAAAAATCCTCCAAAGTAAAACGTTGTTATTCTTACCTTCCTTCTCCAGCTTCAGCTTATACTGAATTTTAGTTAGAGACTATGCCCCCATCTTCTCTTCATCTTCTGTTACCTGGCCTGACTTCCATAATGACATGTTTGTTTGAAAAAAATTCAAAGTGGTTTGTGAGTTTTCTGTCCATGCACATTGGACCCATAGCCAATGCTTAATAAATGTTTATCTGACAAATCTCATCATCCCTTCTCATTAGAATGTTACCCTTTGTATTTTAGAATTTCGTCCTTGAGTATTTCTTGTCTCTTCTGAACTCACTTCTCCTGTATCATCTCCGTCCCTGGAATCTGAGATATTTTCCCTCTGAGCCCTTTGAAATGTGTGTATATAAATATACCTAAACATCTATTATCTTCCCGTACATAAATATAGATGCATGACATTCATGCTATGTATATATACATGAAAACATACACATAAATGATCTTGTGTATATGTATATATGCACATATATACATACACAGTACAAAAGCAGATGTGTACACACACACATATACACACATGCACACACAGTTAAGATTACACCTAGATTTTCTCTTCTTTATTGCATCTTCTAGGAGGAATGTTACTTCCTTCTTTAGGTTCTCATTTTCACTCCAGCGTCCAGTTTTTTCTATTAATAAAAATCATATCTAGAATATGATTTCCTCCTATTGATCCTTCTTCTTTTTAAAAACTGAAGTTATTACTAAGGCAAGCCAAGAAATTATTAGGTTCTCTGCTTGTGAGAAATAGTACCTCTAAACCATTGAAATCTTCCACTGCCATGATATTATGTTTCTGCACTATGCTTGTGATCTGTTTCTCAAATTCCTCATCCATTTCCTCTTTCTTTTCAGGTTGTCTGTGGAATATGTCCATGGCAAAATCCTTTTGGTTTCTTCCTCCACTGGTCATCAAATTACTCTCTCTCATGCTTTCTCCCTCTGGCTCCTGAATTTCTACACATAAGCAAATATTTTCAATATAAAATACCATCCCACCAACTCTCTTTTTACATATCCTGTTTCTTTTGAATAAGACATATCCATCAAGAGCCATGGCCCAATCATGGGCTTCATCCCCCCATGGGTCAGTGGGATGAAGCTCAATCTATATTCTTATGTTAGGCCCTCTAGTAATTTTTTGTTTTAGGCTTTATACTTTGGGTATTTGTGTATAGACATGTGAGGCCATGAGTTTTACTTTTGACTTTTTAGGGGTTTTGTTTCCTGTGAACTTCTGGGTTTCCCAACTGCTATCCTTTCCTCTTTGTAGCCTTTCTCTATGGTATCCAGGTTGGTGCATAGTCATAGGAAGTTTTCTCAATCCTCCAGCCTTTTTAGTTTAATGCCCTTTTGATTAGATGAATAAGATCTGCAACAAATACACTCTTACCAGGCTTTGTTAGGTGTGTTCCATCACTGGCCAAGAAGGTTTGATCTCTTTATTTTAAGCCATTGTTTAGAAATCCAAATTCCATTCTCATGTAGCATCTTAGCCAGCTGCTCACTGTCCAAATTAATTTTTGTCTTCTATATCCCTTGCTTTCAATGGGCAAAAGTTAGAAAACTATAACCAGTGCCCTTGTTGTCATTGATTTCTCATCTAAAACTTCAAAATGACAATAACTTTTTCCCCTAAAAGCGTCATTACTTTCTCCAAGAAACATTTAATGGTTTCTCCTTTGTTTGTATCCCTAATGGCCTCAGTATGCACTCGCAGACTATTGTCTAAACTTATCCTATTAAATTAATAATAGTTTTGTTTCTCTTCTTCCAGTTGTTAAATATATTGTTTCTGTACACACTGGAGACCAATGGGGAGCTGAAACTTTTGCCAATGTTTATATCACTCTCTATGGACAAAGAGGGGACTCAGGTGCTAGGAAGTTATATCAATCTTTGACAAAAGGAGAATTATTTCAAAGAAACAAGGTAAAAAAAGTTGTCTTATGCATATTTAATAACCTCTCTTGCTGTTTTTAAACAAGTTAGGAAAAATGTTTTTGCTATGCATAGTCACAGGGAAATATTGTGACTTAAACAGGTGTCTTGAATTCATCCTCTAAATCCCATAGTTGGTGTTTTGAATTCTCAGGTTGTTTCTCAGACTCTTATAAAGGACACAGTCAAATATTGAAGGAAGCACCCTACATATGAATGAGCAAAGGAAGCTTATTCTAAGCATTTGGGGTGGTGGGAAGAGGGCAGGAGGAAAAGAAGGTATAATAAAGAACCACAGGTAAAAAAGATACATCCAATGACATGATGCTAAGAGAAAGTAGAATTCCTCCATTCACAGGTTGTTTCTCTTTTTTCTTCCGAAGAAAATAATCTTTGCATTGAAAATGATAGGAAAATTGGTTTATCAGTAGTTGAAACCCTGTATAAAGCAGGCAGAAAAATAAGCAAGAACTTCTTTGCTCCATAGGGGATATGTTTAGTCACATGCCTAGAGGATTCCAGGCAACCCCTTTACTCTCTACAGTCTTCTAAGTCAAGACAATTGTTTCTTGTTACTTCACTGAATAAGGTGTGAATCTTTTTTTTTCTTGGATCCTCCTTGCCCTACAGATGTGATCTTTGTTCTAGGGAAGCATTAACTGCTTTGACACCATGTTAATTATAGAGTTAATACACTTAAGAAAGTTCCTAAAATTAGCTTTTAATCCTGGGGTTCTTAGCCTGGGGTCAATAATCTTTTTTTTAAAAAATATTTATAAGATAATGGTTTTCTTTTGTAATTCTATTTTTTTTAACTTCATACATTTAAGAATATTACTCTGCGAAGGGGACCATATGCTTCACCAGATTAAGTGTGATTTGTGGCACACACACACACATGCACAAAAGATGAACCTCTAACTTAAAAGGAGAAGAGGACATTGATAGAGTGCTAGGGCTGAGATCAGGAAGACCTAAGTACAAACTTGGCCCTAGACACTTAATAGCTGTGCGAGGCTGGCCCAATCACTTAACCTTTGTCTGTTTCAGTTTCCTCAACTGATTATTTCAAGCTAATAATAGCACTTACCTCCCAGAGGTGGTGAAGAAGCAAATGAGATAATATTTGTAAAACACTTAGCACAGTGCTTGGGAGGTGCTTACCAAGGGCTTGAGAGGTCCTTCTTTCCTCCCTCCCTCCTTTCCTTCCTTCCTTCTATCTGTACTTTCTTCTTTTCTTCCTTCCTTCTTCCTCACCTTCCTTCCTTTCCTTCCCTTCTTCCCTTCTTGTCTCTCTCCTGTCCCTTTTTCCTTCTTTCCTCCCTTCCTTTTTTTCCCTTCTTTTCTCACAAGAGGCAAATCTAAACAATAAGTAGGTGATCTAGCGTGTGAATGACCCCAGGTTCACCATTCTTTTCACAACTACACTGTGCCTCGAATCCAGATAAGATGCCTTTTGTAAAGTGCTTCTGCCTCCAGACAAGAACAAAATAAAACTTTATGTAATGTCTAATGTGAAAAATCATACTGACATATGTCTTCCATTAATTTTGGAAGCTTTTAAATTTTGGCATTTCCCATCATTAAAAACAATTTGCCTGAAGGAATATTATTTAGGAATTTCAGAAGTCTTAGAAGAAACTGTAAGTCTCTTTTCACTAAAAATTGTATTTTTATAATTTGTTTTTTTAAATACTAAACAGTCATAGGATGATTTCTGTAATTGATTTTTAATTTATTATTTTGAAAAATTCTTAGAAAAAAAGTTTAAATAGCAATAATAAAATTAACATAATAATTAACAACAGCATCAATATCCAAAGATGTTTCTTCATTGTCTGCTCTCCCTTTCTTTAACCGGAGCTGTCATTTCATTAGTATATGAAGTTACTGGTTCTTGTCATCCGTATATATTGATGCTTTCTCTTCAGTGAATAGTCATAAAGGGTTACCTGGGGCACTAAGAAATTAAGTAATCCTGCTAACTGTTAGTGTCTTTCCCTTGAAATTGCCCAATTTTTCTTTGTGTCTATTTTGTATTTATTTTTCTGTGCATGTTTTTCTTCAGTAGACAGTAAGCTGCTTCAGGGCAGGAACCATTTTATTTTTGTCTTTGTATCCCTGGTATCCAACAGAGTCCCTACTATATGGTAGGTATTGAATAAATGCCTATCAATGGATATATTATAATGCCTCATGTTGAATAGGCCTCATCAGATGCTTTTGGTAGAGTTATGAGCTGATTCAACTATTCAGGGAAACATTTTGAAATTATGCAAAAGGAAATTTACTAAAATGTTCATATCCTTTGATACTACTATGCCACTAGTGGGCATAAACCTAAAAGAGTTCAGTAAGAGAGTTCACATATATACCAACACATTCATAGCAGCACTTTTTACAGCAACAAAATACTAAAAATAAGATGGGTGCCCAATGATAGAGAAATTGCTAACTGTAGTGATATGTTATTGAATATAATTGTCCTTTAAAGAATGATTTATATAAGGAATTCAAGAAAACATGGGAAGACTGTAATAACTGATAGAAAATGAAGAATGCAGAGCCAGGAGACCAATGCACACAATAATTATAATATTGTAAACTCTAAAAGGGAGCTGAACTCAGATTAAAGGTAGTGGTCAATACTGATTCTAATGAATTCTAACAAATTTCCCTGCTCTTTGTAGAGAGATGGAAAATTATGGTATCAATTCTCCTCTGATACTTAGTCACTTTGTTTTGCTTAATTATTTATGTTGTTGGGGGCAATGTTGGGGCAAGAGAAGAATATGCCTGATGGCATAATAGTATAAAAATTAAAAGACAGAAACAAAATGGAAAATGATAGATTCTTAGAGTTTTGCATTTTGAGTTTGGCACATGTCTTTTACTATTTCTCCTGAAGTCTGATGGTGGAAATATATATCTAAAAAAACAAAGAAAATTGGAGTCAGAAAGGTAATAGTATGTATTCCTCAGTCATAATTATTTCTAGTAAATAGAATGATGATTTCAGTACTTTTGTCTAAGTTGTTAGAGTTTCTTATAAAAGCTCAACATTAATCAGAATTTTTACTAAGAAGATTTATATGGATCCAAGTTGATATCATCATCATATTTTATATTTATACAAGTTTTAAAGTTTACAGAGTATTTTTATCTACATTACCTAAGGAAATGTATGTGGTTATCTAGCATAATAACGTAATTTGCATTGACTTTTATATACTTAAAAACAACAACAACAACAACAACTTTATAGCTTGGGCAGTAAGTGGATAGGGGCTTGACTTGAAGTTTCAAAGACCCGAATTCAGTGTTTGCCTTAGACATTTAGCTATGTGACCCTGAGCATGTTGTTTAACATTAGTCTGCCTCAGTTTTCTCATCTATAAAATGATGATTCAGGGTTGTGGGGAGAATCAAATGAGATAATAGATTTAAAGGGCTTTACAAACCTCAAAACTTTATGTAAATGCCAGCTATCATTATACCCACTGATCCTTTTAAATATTTTCTTTTGACAGATAGATTTATTCATAGTGGAAGCTGTTTCCCTGAGTCACTTGGAAAAAGTGCTTCTTGAACATGATGGAGAAGGCTATGGAGCTGGCCTTTATTTAAAGATGATAACTATCCAGGAGTCAAAAAACTCAGATATCGAATGGGTGTTCCCATGTTGGAATTGGCTGGATTCCCATTTGGGAGCTTATGCAACTGCTTCAGAATTGAAGACTATAGGTAGGTCATTCTAGAATAAAATCTGAACAAAGCAAAATGATTGTAGATTATTTGACAACTAATAAATGAATTCTAGAGTTTCATTTCTGAAGTTCATTACTGTTTCCATGGCTTAATGAAAATGTCTATACTTGACTATACTTGATTCACTTCTTTTACCATCTCATCCATTCATTTAGCCCATGTTTATGAAGTATCTATTGTGTACTAGGTACTAGGAGAGAAATAAAATTTAGATAAGAAACTCTTTTCTCTTAAAGTACTTGCCATTAAGTAGGGGGTTAAGACACAACCAGAAATTGCATGATAAATGCTTTAGAGATTTTGATGCAGTGGAAAGAATATTAAGGGGCCATGGGTTCAAATACTGCCTCTGCTACTTTATACCTGTTTGACATGAAGTAGCAATAAATTTTTACCTGTCTAGGCTGCAATTTCTTCATCTGTAAAATGAGTAGTGGATGGGAGAAGAGTAGAAGTTCTCTTCTAGCTCTAAGTCTATATCCTTATTAAAATAAAGGTCCATGTGAGGTTTAAGGGAAAGATTATTATTGATAGGCAGCTAATTTCTCACAAATCAATCGGATCTTTAAAAACTCAAATTTGATTGTCAAAATGTCATCTATTTTACTTAGCACTGACTTTCAAAGGAACATTATCAGGATAAAAGACTGTTTTTTGTTTTTTTTTATAAAAACAATATAGATCTTTAGTACAAATTAAAACAAAGAGTGCCGCAATTCACCCTAACTTCATGAATGCCTTTTTGTTCTCTTGTGAAGAAGGAACAGTTAAAAGATCAACACAGTTTTTCTTTATATTATAATATTCTGACCTAGAATTGTAGCAAAATTAGAAGTCATACTGAGTATTCTGTATAGGTATAGATTTTGAGCACAATTTGAGGATTTAGTATTAGTGTTTGATCTATGAGCCTTATGCCTTTTTTTGCTTCTTTTGGTACCTTTTAGTATATACTTATATATCCTTGTCCTTTAACTTTTTTCAGAAGCAGAATGGTATTGACGATAGAATGCTGGACTGGTAATTAGGAATCCAAGGGCTACAGTTCTATTTCTGACACTTTTTAGTTATATATATTTAGTTGTATGTTAGTGAGAAGGTAATTTCCTTTCCATGAGATTTGATTTTTTCATCAGAAAAGTATTTCTGACAATAATACCTGTAACACAAGTTTTATAGAAGTATTATTAATTAAAGTTTATTAACTAAAGTTTAAATGAGATAAAGAAGTTCCTAGAGTTTATAAATGACTCCTCTTAATTACAAGGAACCCAAAGAAAAACTTGAGTGCATAGAGATCACTCATCTATAACTTTTAAGTCATTGTGGCATAATAATAGTAACTATGATGGTGGTGCTGGTGATGCTAACAATCCCCTCAAATCCCCACACATTTTCCGAATCATGAGGTGCAGCAAGGATGGTCGGGTGAAGGAATGCTCGCCAGAGATTATATACAGTGAGGAGTCTGTTTGCCCTGAGTCCTCTATTAGAATTGTAAAGGTCTGGTAGGTATCTTAAAATACCCCATGGCTAGTGTGTTAGATGGCTCCAGGGTGATGATTTCATACTGCTTTTTTTCAATAATGCCCTCAGTTCTAAGTTATAAAACAACAGGCAGACCATTAGTGCTCATGAAATAAACTAAAAATATCAATGCTTTTAGTATATGCTATCATAATATCATAAAAATTGGAAGGCAAATCTCACCAGTTATAGATAAAAAAAATTTCATTCTGGTTTTTCTCAATAATATGCTTTGCTTCTGCACAGCAACATAGTGTAGATCAATGAAGGGCAATCATAAGAAATCACGCCATTCCTAAACCCAGATAAGCTGAGAAAAGACAAAGAATTGAGGAGTTATTTTATTCTAAAGATAGAAAACTTGAAGAGTTTAAAGGCACTGAAGAATTTGCTTAAGACAAAACTTCAGATGTGTTATTCAGTAATGAAATGGGTGGAGGAAATAATGGTAGTATCTTCAATGATTTTCCAAAGGAGATGGGCATACTTAGAATGGAATTTTGAAAAGACTGTTTTTGAATTTGATGGCACAAATCCAATTAATTGACCAGCAACAATAAAATAATAGTTCAAAAAAACTATTATCTATTACAACTATAATGAATAAAGAAATTTTCCCATGATATTTGTTAATGAACATAACTTTGCAGTCCTGCATAGAACAGTATATTCTATAATTGTTGCCATGGTAAGGCCCATAGGAGAAAAAGATGTATTAAAGAATCTTTAAGATCAAGATCCACATGCTACCATGGAAGAAATAGTTCAAGAAAACTAATGAAAACCCATTAAATGCAAAAAGATTAATCAATATCTAGCACTAGAAAACTTAAATACAAAATTACTCAAGTAAAATCTTTGAGAAAGAAACAAATGTATACGTCAAAAGTCAAAAAAAGAAATTATTTACTTGACAATTGAAAATATAAGCCAAAAAGTTAATGTGATTCACGAAGTAAAAGTAATGTAAAAACAATCAAAATAAAAATTTGACCTTAATAAAAATATTATATGGAAAAATATTGCATGATATACAGCTACATATATATGATACAGAAAATATTATGTAGAATATTCTTAACCTGAGGTCCATAAATTTTGTTTCCCAATTTTACCAACTGTATTTCAATATATGTAATTTTATGTATTTTATTTTATGCATTTAAAAACTATTCTGAAAATGGGTCTATAAGCCTTTATTATACCACCAAATGGGTCTGTAAGAAGAAAAAACTCCATTATAGAAGCCTGAGAATCAAAGGATTTAGAAGGATATCCTTAAGGAAGAAAGATATGGAAAAGTTCTGGCAGTCTAAATGGTAGAATAAAATAGGATGGGTCAAAAGATGGGAAAACCTGCCAACACTGAAGGTGCTTTTATTCTCCTTTCCCTCTCCCCGATTCTTGCAACACACATCTTCTTGCCCTTTGCTTAGTTAGGCTCCTAAGAAACCATTCAGTCTGCTTGAGTACCCACATAGTTTGGATATTATAGAAGTCACTAATTCTATTCCATCTGGTGAGATATAAAGCCACTAAACTTTACCATCTTCACTGCCACTCACTATCTTAAGATCTTCTAAAAGTTACCAATTACTGTCCTCTGTTGTTTATACTTCTGTTTCTGATTGACTTAACAAGGGCAACAGTCCATTGATTTTACCCTTGTTGGATAAGACCCCATCTTTAGTGAATCAAGCAAATAGAACTTAATATGAAGAACATCTCAATCTCTCCTTGAATCTATCAGGCATTTCCACTATGCCCAGCAGGAAGTCTGTTCTAAGTGAAAGAATTGGCTGTATCCTAAGGAGCTTGTACAAAAGTCAGAGCTGGTTCAGGACTGGGGAGAAATATCTTGGGTCTGGCCCTTGAAAAAGAAGGAGTGGGCTATCAATAGCAGAGCCAAAAAGAATTAACACTGCAGGGACAACTAGTGAAAGGAGAAAAAAAGTTATATTGATCTGTTCCAAAGCAGAGATGGTGGAAGGCCTGCCCCCACTCCATCCCTCCTGCCCCTACTCCTTTGTGTTTGTCTCTTCAAGGACTGAGTGAAGTCCCAAGAAAAGGTCTACTTTTTCTCAGCCTTCTCTCAGTGCCTGATTATTGCCAGGTACTGTAATACACTCTGTTGTTTCTTTATCCAAAATGTTTCTGGTAGTCTCAATTTTACTTCAACCATGAAGTCCAGAGATAAATATAAAGGTAGAGAGATTTGGCAACTTTTGCCTTAAAAGTTAGAAATTTTTCTGACTAGTATCTCAGAGGAATTGTAATTTTATTCCTAACTTTTCATTTGAAATTAAATCCCTAAAGGGGCAGAAAATGAAATAAAATGAACTAATTAGTGTAGTGTGGTTATCACATGCTTTTATAACCTAAACATCCTTGGGGCAGCACCCCTATGTGAACTCTGAAAACTTCTGACTTCTTCTTTATATCTTGCCATTGAACTTTCCTGTTTTGTGTTGTTGCCCCCAATAAAGAGATGAAGTCTTTAAAAGCAGGGACTCTATCCCTTTTACTTTTGATATTATGTGTGTTTTGCCCTGTACGGCACAAAGTGCTAAACAAGTGTGTTTTTAAAATTAATTTATTCAACAAAATAAAACATCAACTTGCATCAGAAACAAAACAGGAAGCTTACATGCCATTAATGTAATGAATAACAGAATGGTTACATCAAAGGCAGAAACTGAAATTCTCATCTCCTGGTGAAACTGGAAGGAAGCAGGTCTGGATAAGAGCCATAATTATTGACTCAGATCATTCACAGTGTTGCCTGATTTGCTAGCAAAGCACTTTACCAGTTTTCTCTCTGATGAAAGTCTGAGCTCATTTTTTAAAAAAGAAAACATCGTGTATCTATTACTAAGATTAAAATACCACACCCCTCCAAATATAGAGAAATTGGGTGCTTTTCTCACATACTAAACAGTCACAATATGAATCTCTAAAAATTCTGTATAGAACCTTACAAGAAAACAATATTTTGACTGAGCATCAAAAAAACTTAGGATATTTATTTGGCGATTATTGAACAATCCACATAGAAGCATCATAGCATAAACTATTTTTATTGGTTATTTGAAAAATTGACTCAGTTCTGCACTCATGACTTAGTCATTATTGTAAAAGAAATAAAATAGTTCTAAATATAGTAAAAATAATAGAGGATTTGACTTTTGTGTAGAAAACTATTCTCAAATTAAAATATCAATAAAATAATGTAAAGAATAGTTAACAAAAAATGTCATCTTCTAGGGAGATAGTTGTTTCCATAGTATATTTATGCTTACACTTAAACCTATTCTCATTACTCCTGAGTTAAGGAGAGACATAACAAAACATGTTATTAATCCCTCTTATTTACAGAGACAAAATCAAGTTGTATGGTTCCATTAAGAAGCATGTGTAACAGCAACTTCATCTCTTGAAAAATTTCTCCAACATGTCTGTCATTTAAATGTGATAAGTGTAAAATTTTTAGTTTCTCATTTAGACTGAAGACTTAGAACTTCATGCTTTTAACTTGATTTGAACCGATGGATAAAGCTGATGTTTACAGCTCCCTTAGGCTTCTCCAAGAAAGACTTATCAAGGATAAGGAAGTCAATAAGAAGAAAGCTAAGGCTGTATATATTAAGAAATTGACTGTAATCTGGAAATCAAATAAGAGCAAGAACATATTTGAAGAGATTGATACTTATGCAATACTCATTTTAACATATACATTTGGTATATAAAATAAATAACAATGAATCTATAAGGCATGCACCAAAAACCTATACAATGTAACTCAGGGCTTATCACCCCAAGGCAATTATAAAAAGACTACTTCTTCATGTAAAAGAAAAGACAGGATTGATAGACATTCTCGTAGCACATAATAGGTAAATAACTTCCATAAATACTTTTGGAATTGAATGATATCACTTAACAAAACAACAGTATAGTAGACAAGATGCATATATCACTGGAATATAATCAAGAGTGTGTTATCTTTGGTAGAGATTATACAACAGCTAAAATACAAGACTGGAATCCAAAGGCACTCTATGGGTGACATTCACATTATCTCAACCAACAGTATGTCAACAAAGGAGCATCAAGCACATGACTGAGTTATGGAGATTCCTTCTTGGAAATGATGATATTTATGATAACAACTCAGCATCAGTCATCACCACCAGAAATTATAGAAATGTTATCCATAAGACTGCCTGTAATACAAAGGATAGAGTTGTGAGCCTGAAGTAAAAAAGACCTGAGTTCAAATCTGGCCTCAGTTACTTAATAGTTATGTGACCTTAGTCAAGTGATGTAACTCTCATTGACCTCTGTTTCCTCATTAATGTAATGTGGGTAATAATAGCATCTGCCTTGCAGGGTGCTTGTGAACATCAAATATGATATTTGAGAAAAGCACGGTGTTGTCTAACACAGAGTTAGACAAATGCTTATTCCCTTGTTCCTTCTTCTCCCCTTATGGAGTTCGAACTTAACAACTGGTGCAGATCAGGAAGTTAATTCATGAGACCTATACCACATAGCGCCTTGAGAAATTTGGCAAATCTTGATAAAAAGGAAGATACGGTCTGTGTTTGAGAATTATAGATCTTAAGCTTATTGTCCTTTATCAATTAACAGACAATAAATCCATGTTCAGTAAATATAAACTATTTTATATATAAAATATATATATAAAAATATAAAATATATAAAAATATAATAGAAATGAAAAACTATACTGGAATCCAAGCATAATTATAGACAGAGCTGTTGTCCACAACCACTGGGATATTATACTGATAAAAAAAAGTATTAAGAAAAGAATTTTTAATATAGGTTACCATAGAAAATATTCCTTACTTTCAAACTACATGAGGATAAAAATGTTTTAAAATACTGAATAGTCAGAAAAAAATTAAGACCACTGGGTCTTAATTGCATACCATCACTATTGTCCTATCTGATGTTAGAATTTTCCCAAAGATATGTTCTTTCTTTTTTTACTTAATTTTATTTTTTTATCAGGAATTTAAATAATATTTACATATACAGCAGACACAAAAAAGCATTTTATATGAAACAGGGAAACCTCTCATTTCACTCAATCATGAGCTTTTGAAGAATAAATTCTACATGTGAATTTAAAAATTATTTTACTTCTTTGTGTTTCCTTTTGCCTTTTATTTTGTGCCTTTAAAAAGTTATAATAGTCTTCTTTAATTTTTTTTGGCATAATTGCTGTTACTCCTCGACAATTCTTCCTTCCTTTACTCATTGTTACCTCTAGACAACCATCCCATCTCAACCAAGAGTAAGTGGGGGGGAAAATCCTCAGCTCTTCTAACAAATATGCACAGTCAAGTCAAATGAATCCATGCAGTGGTCAACTGCAAAAATGTATTTCTCTGCACCTTGTGTCTATTACTTTTCTAACAAACTAGGGAATGTGTCTCATCATTGGTCCCCTGGAGGCATAACTGGTCAGTCATTGCTTTGATCATAATTCTTTAGGCTTTTAACATTTTGTGTTTTGTTGTGTTGTACTAATTTGTTTTTATGTAAATTGTTCTCCTGGCTCTGATCACCTCACTCTGTCAGTTCATGATACCTAGGATTCTCTGAAATCTTCTCTTTCCTTATTTATTACAGTGCAATAATACTCCATTCCATTCATACATTTGTATACAATTCGTTCAGATATTACCCAATCATTAATAGGAAATCTAAGATAATTCCCTTAATTTTAATTTTAATCTCCCCTTCAGGGTCAAGAAGTTTATGTTGTTTATTCCTATTGCCTTCCTGGTGCTGTCTTTTAACTCACCTGTCACATCCACACATGTTTTCATGTTGAATTAAATTCTTTCCTATGCCAAAGTGATTGTGTGCATATGTGTGTGCATGTATGTGCACTCCTGGGTCTTTTTCAGATAAGAGTGAAGTTCGTGATGCCCAACCCTTTTTTCAGATTTGTCTAGCATCAGAATTCATCCCTTTCTTTATCCTTCTACATCTCTTTTTTCCCTTTTAAATCCTAAGTACAGAACCAATGCTTTCTTCCCATCCCCCCAGACATATATAGATATATATACATACATATGTATTATGTACTTATACATATGTATGTATATGTATATATACATATGTATGAATGCATATATGTATGTATACTTCAAACAGGTTCTCTATTTCTATTTTTCTTTTGTTAACTCCATAAATATGCTTTGAAGATATTAAAGTTTGAAAAGACATTTATTTCTTTTTCCCTGTTACAATTTCCACACTATATAATCCTACAACTTCCAATTAATCAAATAAATTTACCTTCATAAATTTCTCTGGACTATTATGTTTATATGTCCAATGTTCTACCTACCTTTGATCATCATAAATGCTTGGAAGGCCTCTGTTTCATTAAAGATACCTTTTTCATGCATAGGAATTATATTTTTGCTTTCAGAGTAGGTATTCTCAGTTGCAAAGCTCTCTCTTACCTTTTATGATTGATGATTCCTTTTTAGGAGAAGCTATCAGGACTTGTGTGATCCTGTTGTATTCTGGTGCGTGGATCCCTTTGTGGTTACTTGAACTTTTTCTTTGATGTGAGAGCTCTGGATTTTGGTGAATGTCCCTGGCATTTTTCCTTTTGAGGTTCCTTTCGATAGCTGTCGTTTACATGGAGCTTTGAGATTTATGGAGTACTTTACAGGTGTTTTCTCATTTGAACCTCACAACAACATGGGAGGTAGAGGCTATCATAGCTCCATTTTACAGATGAGAAAACTGAGACTGAAGTATATTAAAGTGATTTCCTCAGGCTCAAACAACTGCTCGGTGTCTGAGGCAAGATTTGAATTCAGATTTTCCTGTCTCCAAGTCCAAAACTTTATCTAGTACACTGTTTTGTTGTCGTCCGTCTAACTGACTTTTAGGAAGTGATTAGTAGATTATTTTAATTTTTACATTATCCTATGATACTATTATGTGTATATGTATATGTATACATACATACACACACACACACACACACACACACACACACACACACACACACATATATATATATATATATATATATACAGTTTTTATTCAGGATTTTGATGATGCTCAAAGTCATAGTTTGGGGAAGTCCAGTGATCCTTAAATTATTTCTCCCTTGCCTGTTTTCCAGGCTAGAGTTTTTAATATCAGCTCACATTTTTCTTTCATTTTTTTCTGCAATCTTTTCATTCTGTTGTAATATTTCTTGCTGTCTCATGGACTCACTAATTTCTGTTTTGCCTATTCTGGTTTTCAGAGAGTAAACTTTAGTAAAATTTGCTACTTTCTGTTCTAAATTCTATTCTCTTTCCAATTCTGACCTCAGGAGAATTCTTTCATGTAAAAAACCAAAACAAACCAAACAAACAAAAAAACCAACTCGTACTTTTCCCCCCTAGGTTTTGATAATATCCTTGTGAAAATTCCATTTTTTCTTGAGTCTCTGATTGCAGTTATGAAGTTAGATTAGCAATAATTCTTTGTACTGAATGGCGTTCTTTATTTCCTCATCTCTTCAGCATTTGTCCCTGTACTTGGACTTTGTTTCAGGCTCTCTGCTGTGTTCTTAGTACAAATTGTAAGCCTTACTTAGTCTTACTTTGAGTCATTTGTCCTGCACTGAGACCAAATTGAAATTCAAACTGCCCTGTGGTTTTTCAGTACAGAGACCTGGTCTGAGAGATGTGGCACCATGTTGGTCTGGTCAGCTCTGTACTGGACACTTCCAACTACTCCTCCAATGGTCTTCCAAGATCCCACCTAAGGGCTTTCTTTGTCACTGCTTCTGGACACAGAACATTTGTCCCTGGCCATCTCTGGTTATATGGTGCAACTACCCTAGGTTGGTCTTGGCATGCCTGACCTGGGTCCAACTAACGCTTATAGAGTTAAAAAAGTGGAAGAAATCATTTTCTCTAGTTTTTCGTTGGATTTCTTGATTATTTAGTGTTATGTGAATCTGATTGTTTTGCTAGAGTTTGAGTTTGGGAACTGGTCAACCTGCCACCTGCCAGGTAAGATAAGCTGCCTCTACAAGTGGCAGGCTATCTAGCTCCCACACTCATACTGAATAAAATTCACATCTTATTTATGTATGCTTTAGTTAATAGAACATTAAATATGAAAGGATAGTAGCAGAATAGCTACTTGTTCTTGGGCCAGTTCTATTTGAACCCCTTGAAAAAGAAAAAAAAGTGTCAAATAGTGATGATCTTATTAACATTAATGACAATAAAGTTGATAGAATAAGTTTCTATAGTACTTTAACATTTTAAAACTACTCTCATATATATTATATCATAATATTCTCACAACCAACCTGTGGACTAGGCAGTGGTGTTACTTTCACCCTAGATGAAGACACTGTCTAAGTGAGGTTAAAGAATTTGCCCAATGTCATATCATAAGCAAACTAATGCACTTTCTAAGCCAACTGGTTGAATATCCTGAAATTGATACTAGAGGCAATTCCATGGAACGTTCCTACGTAGGTAAGCCTGAATCACATACCCCAAGGAGTCTGATAGCCTGGAGTTGTAGATTTCTGGGTTGTGTTTCTAATTAATGCACTCATTTTGCTAAGTGAGGCACAGTTTACTTTTGTGTTCAAAAATGGAGCAATCGCATTTGTTCCTTGTATTTCTTTCATATTAATGTTTATATAGTGCTCTGTGTGCATAATTATTGATTATAGAATAGTCAGAAGGACTAACTGATCTTTTTAACTCTGGGGGAAAAAAGAACGATAAATGTGTAAGACTGTAGGATCTGAACAGGATGCCAAGCAGCTTGGATTTCTTCCCGAATCATCTTTGCCTTTGTAGTGGTTGTTGGAATGCAGTCTGAGTCACAATAAGGGGATACTTGGGACTGCACACTCTTCATAAGACTAACCTTGAACATCAGAAAGGCTTTCTTTGGCAGGAGCTGTTCTCCCTTAGAGGAAGAAGTCAAGAAAAGAGCAGAAAACTGTAGAATTCAAAACTGAGCCCCAACTTCTTATTCATTTCTAGTAAAATTCTTGGGCATCAGGTTAAGCTTCCTTATTTAGGGTTGTCATGACCAATTAATGCCAGTAACAAAATAGAGACTACTTCCCTGCATATTAACCAATTCAGTTATATTGATTGAAGAGAACAGTCAATTCTAAGGACCCTTTCTTGTGGTCTGTAAATATTGTGAATGATAGTTTAGTAAACAGTCAGTTGCTATTTTGGATGAATTAGCTACACATTCCATGCTCACTGAACTGAGTATAGAAGTCATATTGAGAGAGAGAGAGAGAGAGAGAGAGAGAGAGAGAGAGAGAGAGAGAGAGAGAGAGAGACAGAGAGAGAGAGACAGAGACAGAGACAGAGACAGAGACAGAGACACAGAGACAGAGAGAGACAGAGAAACAGAGACAGAGACAGAGACAGAGAGACAGAGTGACAGTGTGTGTGTGTGTATGTGTGTGTGTTTACAATTTCTCATTTGAATTCCTTTGCCTTGCTATTTTGAGGGGAGACCATGGAAGAGCTTGGCATTAACTCTCTCCTAAGATGTGTTGTTATTAGAAGATAGGGTTTATTAATCTGGGGTCTATGAACTTGTTTAATTTTTTGGATAAGTGAATCTTAATATAATTGCTTTCATTTGTAAATCTATGTTTTTCTTTATCTAAAAAACATTCTTTTGAGGAGTCTACAGTCTTCTCCAGACTGATAAAGGAGTTCATGACAGAGAAAAGGTTAAAACCCTTTGAGCTAGGGCCTAGTCTAGGATACTTGTAGAGTTTTAAAACAGTAACTAGATAGCAAGGTAATAATTGCTATAAAATTTAATGAAATAAATACTAATTCTGCTTAAATAGACAGGGTTCCTAAGTGATATGGTAAGTTTTTCTCATATTAATGATTTTCTGAGACTAATTTAGGGATGGTTCATGACCTCCAGTAAATAATTCTCAAAAGGAAAAGTACAAACAACTTGACAACAAGAAAAAAAAGCACTTGAAAGCTAAAGTTTAAAACACATAAGAACACCCAAATGTTACATCCCTTCAGAAATAAAAGCAATACCGTATTGCTCTCTTCTGAGTAACTGTTGCCATAGATACAACATAACCTGCAAATATAGTTTTGTTTATTCTCTGTAGCATATAGGCTCTAGTTCAACTATATTGTGATTTTCCCTTGTGTTTTCTCTTCTCATTTGATCATCTTTTTTAAGGAAAAAGACTGATTTGTACCCCTGAACAGCCCCTGATCAGTGGACGTTCTCCTGGTTCATGGATAGTGGACGTCACTGGATCCAAGCTGAGCACCAAAGAAGAAATGATAGAACTTTCCCTAGTCTTTTACGGACATCTGAATCACAAAAAGTTGACACTTCACATGACAGAAAATGGAGCACAAATCAAAGTATTTCACCCTTTTCTTATTAACAAAACACTTTGTTAGAGGGAGAATCCCACGAACTCTTGGGGAATCATTTTCTTATAATCAGATTAAGGCTCTGGTGACCATGCTGAGGGATGTTCTGGGTTCACACTTAATATTCTCCTAGTTCTCCTCCTTTCCCTGCCAGATGTGTCTTTGTCTCCTCCTTTTCCCTTACATCCCCTTTGCTGCCACACAGAGACTGTCTCCATGACACCAGACAACTGGTTTGATTAATATTTTGACTGAATTGACAGGTTATTTTAGCATCATAGAAAATAGCCACAGGAAAGCCTTCCCTAGTGAACAGAGCTAGGAGCACCCAAAACCACCTATTTTGAACAAAAACAATTTTAATGATGAGATATTTCAGTTTATTTTTCTATTGTCCAGAAAGACACTGGGGAACAGGATACCTTCCGAACATGCTTCTTCAGTAACTGAACATGCAAACCTGATTGTCTGTCAATATTTGGGAGGGGTTGAGAGGAATGAAAAGGTTGTTAGGTTTTTAAGTTCATCTTCTCTTTTCCTTCCTATTGATGAATACTCAGAATTCTTCAGAGATCATTGCTTTACTTTGAAATAAACACGTTCCTGGGAATTTGGAACTAAATACAAATATTTAATTTCCAGAATTTTATTTACTAAAATTTTGTTACCAAGTGATAGGTATTCAGAATTATCTGTGTAGACTGTAAAACCTTATATTATCAGTCTGAAAACTCTAAGTGATTTCTAGGAAGGAATACTTTGAGATATCTAGGATTGAAAAAAATAGGGCATTACTCTGTGAAGTTTTTAGAGATTAAGTAAGAAAGTAAGCGGATTATACCAAGAAGAATTTTCAAATACTTAAATATAAAAGTTTCTAAACAACTAACTCGTGTACCCCTTTGAATTAATTAACCTTCAGTCCTTGCCTTTGCAATATATCTCCCTCTTTACCATTTGGCAATTCTGGAATAAAAATATTTATAAATTTGCTAGCATTCATATTCAAGGACCTTACTTATTTTTATAAATATTTTTCTAAGTAGGTGCAAGGGCATGGTGGAAAGAACACTTCTTTAAGAGTCAGGAAAGACCTGAGTTTGAATTCTGGTTCTGATACTTACCTACATATTAGCTCTGTGACCAGGCAAGTTACTTAACTAACTTGTCTAAGATTGTTTTCTCATCTGTAAAATGAATACAATGATACTTGTACTACCAAGCTCACAAATTTGTTTATAAAGATAGTATTTTGTAAACCATAAAGCCTAATAAAAATGTAATTGTTTTTTCAAAGAAAAAGGAAAATTGTGATGTTACTACTTCATGCATAGTCCAGAGCCCTAAGATTACATTACTGTGGTCGCTGTCCCTCCACTAGGACAATTCATAAGCAGACAATCGCATAGTATATGTGTCCTAGGAAATTGACAGCTAATTTCCTAGCCCAGTGTCACACAGCTAGTACATCTTAGAAGGAGGATTTGAACCCAGATTTCTCTGACTCTGTGCTCACCAGTCTCTCTACTATACCACACTGTGTCTATATGATTTTTAATAATTTTTTATGGGTCTATGTTAGGCCTTGAAACCCATTCTTTGTAGTTCTGAAGCCATCTCCTTATTCACTATATCAGGGCTGTATCTCAAAATAAGTATAAGGTAATTTTATCAGGTAGGCATATAGGTGGCACAGTGGATAGTGTACCAGGGTGGAGTCAGGAAGACTCATCTTCCTGAGTTCAAATATGGCCTCAGTCACTTACTAGATGTGTTACCCTGGGCAAGTTGCTTAAACCTTTTTGCCTCAGTTTCCTCATCTGAAAAATGAGATGAAGAAGGAAATGGCAAAATACGCTAGTATCTTTACAAAAAACAAGCGAACCCAAAACAACCCTCAAATGAAATCACAAAGTGTTGGATATGACTGAAACAAATGATTAACAACAAAATATATCATGTATATACATATATGTGGAGATATGTGTCCATACATTTACTTCTACATATATAGATGTGCATATATGCACATGACATATGCATATACAGTATGCATGTATATAATATACAAACACATGTATATGCATTTATAACATACATAATACATGTGTATATTTTTATTCTAATAAATATTGAATTCTATAAAAATGAGCAGAACCCCAACATACACAGGAAGGCCTGCTGTACAGGGTTCTAGATCTACTCCTCTTAAAGGAAAGGCAACTTTTGAAGGGTAAACAATCACTTTAATGAAGCACATGTAAGAACATCTTAGTTCAGGGAAAAAGTCAGCACCCTGAACTTCAGAGAAAATACAAAGAAATAATAGTCAACAGACATAGCTTCCAACTGTCTGACGTAAGCAATACATACATATAGATCAGCAGACAGATGCAATGGTCTGACCGTTACATACATACATAGCTACCAGAGAGATAAGCACCAACATTTGGGTTTTCAAAGCCAGTGTGTGTGAGAGGGAGGCTCCTTAGTGGCTGCCCAGAGTCTCCTCTGGCCAAATAAATACTTCCAATGAGTAAGACCCAAAGCAAAACCTCTCCTCAGAATGCTTACACATTTTTTTAGAGACAGAGGGCATCAGGACCCTTGAGAACGAGTGCCTCATTAACAAAAAGTTTGGACCTTCCTACAAATCTTCTGAGACCCATTAATGGGCAGGGAATATCTTCTTTAATCACATTATTCAATCAGAAACACTTGATTATACTAAAATAAAAAAAAATGTAGTACCAATACAGATTCCAAATGCAGCTCAAAATTGATGAGCAGAGTCTGAGAGTGAAGAAACATTTGACAAATTATTTTTTCTTCCAGGATGAACTTGAGGGCATTGGATCACTTTATAAGCTTCAGGTGTCAGGAACATCCATTCAGCTGAACAGATCATGGCATTTAGACACAGTAAATCTGAAACATACAGGCACTGCCCTGGAAATGCGGTTGATTTGTGACTGTTGGTTTAGACCAAATGAAGAGGACTGTGTGGAACTTCCTATTCTGGTTTCAGGCCAAGACCCTCTACCAGGTAATATTTTTTGACTCTTTTCTTGAAGCAATAAAAATTAGAATAGAAAATAAAATTAATTTACTTTATTTAAGAAAAGAAATCCAGATTTCTTACAAATGACCTCAAAATAAATTCATCTTAATCTCATAAAATGTGTGACTCTAATTCTTTTTCTTCTGATCCTTGATAACCCTTTGTCTTGAAATGTTTTTTTCATCTGTACAGACTGCAATGCATTAGATAAAGAAGTAGGTGCCCTAACAAATTCTGAAGAACTGTTTTTGATTCTATAGCTGATAACTGGGTTCCAGTATGTAACCAGAGAACACACCTACATCTTGTTTAGGGAAACAAGATGGGAAAAAGCACTGAGCCTGAAACAGCTTATCATATCTTACCTCCAAGACCAGCAAAATGACTTTCATGAATAGTGAGTAAGGAGTGTTTAGGAATTGAAACTTTGTTTGCTGGTACAATATAGTACAATATCAATATCGTTATTCATCTGAGATTTATTTTAAAAAATAAGCATGTCATTATGTTCACTCACCAGGGAGGAAAAAAATGAGGTCAATTTTACTTTCTGATTTCCCTAAGACAGGGATTTAGAGAACTTTAGAGAACTTTAGAGAACAGAAACTACTTTTTCTATTTCCCTGTCGATCTATGACTGACATAGGAAAGTAAGTAGCCAGAGAATATTTGGCTATGAAAAGTCTATTCAGACACTCCTGAGTTCACCTTGGACTCCTTCGATTTTTACTACTTTTTTTGTAATCAATCAATGAACAAACTTTTATTAAGTGCCTCCTAGGCAACAGAGATACAAAAATAAATATGAATCATTCAGGGTCACTAAAGAGTTTATGTACAAATATTGTTATTCAGTTATATCCAATCCTTCTTGACTCTATTTGGAATTTGTTGGCAATGGTACTGGAGTGGTTTGCCGTTTTCTTCTCTGGTTCATTGTACAGATAAGGAAACTGAGGCACACAGGACTAAGTGACTTGCCCATTGTCACACAGCTGGTAAGTGTTTGAAGCTGGAGTAGAATTCAGGAAGATAAATCAGGATTCTATTCACTGTGCCACTTAGATACACCGTACACATATAGGTTTATACAAGCTTGCTATAAATCAAAGCTAATCTTAGAGAGGGAAGGCATTTGCACTTGTACAGGACCAGGAAAGACCTTCTTATTGTTCATTCTATGCAGAAAGTGATGCTTGGTGGGTGGAGCAAGATGGCGGAGTAGAAAGACTCACATATGCTAGCTCCGAACCCACAGCCCATAATTATCTATAAAAAGAACTCCCAACAAATTCTGGAACAGTAGAAGCCGCGCAGCAATGGGGTGAAGGAGATTTCCATTCCAGAGAGCCCTGAAAAACTGATCCCAAGGGTCTGTCACACACTGGATGGGAGCGGAGCCCAGACCTGCCCTGGCCGCACAGCATGGAGAGGAACAGATCCAGCACATCCAAGCAGGCTTCAGGGACAGAATCTCCAGGTGCCATGAAGGTCCCTCCACCCACAGATGCACAGGTCAGTGAGAGAGACGTCTGGACTGGCTGAGAGGGGAGCAGGGTGTCTCCATGACTCAGGTCCCCTTGGGAGGCAGCAGCAGAGGCAGTGGGCAGCCAGAGGCTCCCAGAGCAGACAGGAGTTTGGCAGGAGCTCCATTACGGAAGGTCTCTGCATAAACCCCCTGAGGGAACTGAGTCTGGGAGGTGGCCCTGCCCCCACCTGAGCACCAGAACTTAAGCTCCCCTTGAATAGAGCCAGGCCTGCTGTTGAAAGCCCTGAGGCTGGGGAGCAGCATTTGAATCTCAGACCCCAAGCTCTAGCTGGGCAGACCTAGGCCAGGGTGGAGAGGACTCTCAGAAGTCAAGTAACTGGTTGGGAAAATGCCCAGAAAAGTGGAAAAAAATAAGACCATAGAAGGTTACTTTCTTGGGGACCAGATGCAAGCAGCTAGAAAGAAACAATTCCAGTACTGTGGAAATACAATCAGGATAACACAGGATCTAGCAGCTTCTACATTAAGTGGTCGAAGGGCGTGAAATAGGATATTCCAGAAGTCAAAGGAAGTAGGTCTAAAACCAAGAATCACCTACCCAGCAAAACTGAGTATAATATTTCAGGGGAAAATATGGTCTTTCAATGACATTGAGGACTTTCAAGCATTCTTGATGAGAAGACCAGAGCTGAAAAGAAAATGTGACTTTCAAACACAAGAATGAGAAGAAGCATGAAAAAGTAAACAGCAAGGAGAAGTCATAATGAACTTACCAAAGTTGAACAGTTTACATTC